>OX632357.1:17070586-17241972 GCA_951751655.1 Ophion costatus | reverse complement strand
GCCGGCACCATATAGCTGGCCGTCAAGAAGCAAATCATTGTCCCTAGCATCTTTTCTCGAACTTGTAGAGGCTCTTCTTGCCTCTTTTGCAGCGTCTGTGAGCGAGCGCTCCGCCAGCTCGATGCGCGCTGCGTCGGTTTCAACGCAAAAATAGAAACAATTTGGGCCGATAGTTATCCCCAACGTCTCCAAAACTTTCATGAGGCTTCTCAGGCCATCATTGAATAATAATACCGCGATATCAGCTGCAATATCGACGATTTTTTTGCTCCTGAACTGACACTTGGGGGCTATTGCCCAAACTGATTTGTTGTAGCTTTCGTTGTTGTTTTGCGTGAAGCCGCCCAAACAACGCTGCAGCAAATCGTCTCTGCTCAAATGTTCGAAGACTGGCGTAATTGCCTCCAATACTTCCTCAGGAAGAGGCGGCTTATGGCGATATTCAGAAATATTACCGCTTGCGACCGCTCGCTGCCACGAACACCACTACTCGGCTCCCTCTGGGCAATCGTCATGTTGTGGCTCACTATCTGTGGATATTTTATGTTTGATAGTTGCCCAAATTGCCTTCCTCAATTTTCAACATCATCGCTGTTCCTCCGAATAGCCAAGCCGTAATATGTGCTCAACTCGTCGATCAATTTTCCGGTGAGCTTTCCTCTGCCAGACAATCCTTTTTGTTTTTTCACGATTCCGCGGAGGCGCGTACCCATACGTTTTTGGACATGATCGATGCACTCTTTTTTTTTTATCTCGAAGCCGTCGTATGGATCGCTATTCGATATACCTGCCGACCCTGAGGCGCGCAGCTGCGCGGGACCCCGAGCGTCACGGAGCGCTGCACCGCTCCACAAAATATTCAATATCTCCGAAAATAATTATTTTTTCGACCTGGGTCCACCGGCATCTTAATCTTAAATGTATTTTAGATTTTTCTAGATGGTTTTCAAGAAATCGATTTTTTGAAGCCGTCACAGTGGTGATGTCCGTTAAGCCTCTTATCGAGTGGTCTGCACAGTGTGCGAAACGTAGTCGCAATAGGTGGATAGGGTCAAAGTGGGAACAGTGACAACAGTGGCTACACCGAACCTGTTCCGTTTTTCACACGTGGACATGTATGTGCGTCTCTTTCACATTTGAACCGCCCTCGGATGCCAACAGGTATGAACCTGTCTGCGAGTCGCTCCCGCGCAACTTGGTTGCGAGAGGTCATTTCAGATTATTTTCGGTGTCAAAAGTTGAAAAACCTGAGTTTGTATGCCTTTCGCTTCCTTATCTATCGCATCTGTGTTCGAAGTCATTATTCTCCCGCAATATACAGCTATTTTGCACTATTCGAGCACTGTGTTTGTTAACCTTACAAAAGTAGAAACTTATCAGTACCAGGTTCAGAAAAAAAGAGCGTGGCTCAATTTTTCGAGGTACACAGTGGACCGTGATTCACTGTGTACCCCGAGTGTTTCACTGCATACCTTAAGGCCTCAGGCTACAGTAACGGGTATAACATCATGTGCGAATTCAACAATTTTTTTTCGTGCGAAAAAGTGATTCACTCATAAAATTAATTACACATCTATTTAGTATGAATATCAAGCTGTTGGAAAATATTTTTTTTTTCGATGTACAAAATGGCCGACTACTAATGTTTTCTTTTGTTATCTTTTTTTTAGGTGCTCCACGGCGTGACATTTAGTATTCACAATTTTTTACCTAGAACGAAAAACAAAAATTCTCGTCAATCTACATTAGAATACCTAGAGAAGTACGTACGGAATTCAAAAAATATTGTTTTATTCAAAAGTTGTAGGTATTTGAACTTAAGAAATGAATTTTCAGTGAAAAATTTCGTTATACAGTCCGACCTCTCAATAATCACGGAAGAGCCCCCAAAGGGAAGAGTATTTCCGAGAATTCGGGTACCCCCACCAGGCGCGTGCTCTACGCTCACTGGCTCTCTTTGTCTCTCTCGCTCTTTACAGCATACGAACCTCCCAATAAGCACGCTCGAACGAATGTGAACTTTTTCACGTTAAGTAACCATGTATTCATCTCATTTTACTCATCTGAGCTCTCCTCGGTGGGGCGTGCTTATTGAGAGGTCCGCGCGCAAATTCACTCGAGCGTGACTCGAGCTCGGAGTTCGAGTCGGAGTAGGGGAAAGTGCTCGAGCGAGAAACTGGGGAAGCGTGCTTATTGCGGGCGTGCTTATTGAGAGGTCGGACTGTAATTATAAATTATTCGTATAAACAAAATATCGATACAGAAGTGATATGCTGGGGTATAACTGAGAGGTTTGGGTCGTGATAATATGTTAAAAGATCACTAGAACTCCCTCCCACAAAATCCAAAAGAGTTCTGGTCTTTCAAACATCTTCAATAATTATAAATTATTGGTATAAACAAAATATCGATGCAGAAGTGATATGCTGGGGTATAACTGCGAGGTTTGGGTGGTGGAAACTGTAACTGCCCATAGAATGCTCATAAAATAAAAAGTTTTCGATTAATCAGAAATTCCGTACGTACTTCACTGCGAAGTGCAATTAGGGACATAACTTTTAAATTCGAAGTAAATCGAGTGAAAATTGTTGAAGTTATTTGTCACGCCAATTGGAAAAAAGCTGTTTCGAGAAGTTTCGAGTAGTCGGCCATTCTGTACATCGAAGAATAAAAATATATTTTTTCTAACAGCTTTATATTCATACTAAATAGATGAGTAATTCATTTTATGAGTGAATCACTTTTTCATTTGAAAAAAAATAGTTAAATTCATACATGATTTTATACCCGTTACTGTGGCGGCCTAAGATCTTAAGTCATTTGTGAATTCAAAAAAACCGTACATTTAATTTACCATTGCAGGATGCCTAGATAAAGAGCGGCAGCGAGTGGAAGAAAAATAGGGGCAACGCCAGAAAAAAATGTTTTTTTTTTAAATGATATTTGTTAAAATGAGAAAAACTACCTGGATTAGAAGAGGACATAATGTTTATTCAAGTGTTGAATAAACATTATATCAACAATGAGGTCTCCATTAGTTTCTGAGTTCGAACGTATACCCTTGCGGGTTTTCACGCATAACCCTTCCCAGTACAACCCTTTCCTATCATCCCTTACCCCCCCCCCCCCCGCTAATCTAACCTATCGTTCCGTTGCGTCCGCAGCCGTCCTAACGAAGAAACCACCTCTCGCAGACAGCACGTCTGCAGACAGCATTCTATTGCGTTGGAAATAGAATAATTCAATTTTTTCCTCTCTTGAAATTTACCACAAACCCCTTAGTTCTCGAATTACGGTAATTTAATCATCTGATTCTTTACGGAAAATAGGTGAAAAAAAGTCTGAAAAAATTCTCGCGATCTCAACGAAAACGGATTTAACTTTTTACTATCTTGAGGTTTTCGCGTTACACGTTATTTTTCAAATAATAGAAACGTTAATAATCAATAATCGCGTTGCACGTTCAATAATCGCGTTAAACGTTATTTTTCAAATAAAATAGAAAAAAATGGTACGAAACTTTAAAGAAAAAAACTAAGTTAAAGCTTGAGCTTCCCCCTTTATGATTCCGGTCAGAGAAATGCACAAAAAAATGTTTGCTTTTTAAACGGGGTTCAGCAAGAAAAGGAACAAAAAAAGGCGAAAAATTGTCGTTTTCGAAAGAAAAAAAAATAGGATTTTTTTTAACGGAATGAACGTAAATTCCTTCCCGTTGAAATGCTGCTTATTGAATTTATCTATATCAACTATCGCCGAAATAGCATGTAAAATTGATCCGGAACTTTTTCGAATTTTTGCCCGGAAACGTTTCGCCGGTGTACATTAAGGAGGTACGATCACTTCCACGGGGTAAAAAAAGAGTCTATATTTATTTTACCCACAGCTGCTCTGATTGATGTTTACTTATGTTGATTATTCCTATTATCGATTATAATGTGTCAGATGCTGAGGTAAATGATGAATTTATTGAACGTGAACAAATAAAAACTGAAAAATTACATTGTCAACGACTCGGTAGTAATCTTCGTAAGAATATTAACGCGATAAAATTCAAGCCTATTAAAATAGACTTGAATTACCTCACCAGAATTAACACGATAGGCAGAATATAATTATACATGTTATTGATACGTAATAAATGATAAAACTCCATAAATTGTTGTTTGCATATACAGTGGAGGATTCTGTTCAAATTAATTTCAAAACAAAGCTGGGTTATGTTCGCCAAACGCATCAGCTGTTACTCGCGACGTTGCTAAGTCTGTGGGTGCTATTTCGTCGTTCTGACCATTTTCAACCGGAAATTGAAACTTTCTTGTAATGTAGTGCTTTAACTAGACGGTAAAGATTGATTTTTTTATTTTTTACAATATCTATTATATCTAATCTATCGAATTTCCGTTTTCCAACGGGTTCAGTTGGGTATGTGAGCAGAAAAACCACGATCAACGCACTCCGGTTGACCGTCTCCATAAGACGACGTGCTTCGGTAACTCAAAGTGCTCGACTTTGCAGTTTTATTGCGGAAAAAGTAAACGGTCAAAATAGCTCAAATTTTGACAGTAGGCGCAAAAAGTATTCGTCAGAATCATATAAAAATTTGAAATCCGAAAGTTGGATTCGTAGTCATGATCGTACCTCCGTAAACTATTTTTTACCTCCGTTGTTTTGGGGTGAAGAAAATTGAAAAAATTCGTAAAGACTCAGTATAATCTAGACAGTAACATATATTTTTTTTCAAGTGCAATCTTGGATTGTGGCTAATGCTCCTACCTCCTTAAATTCACGTTTATGTCGAGTACGCGGACTCTCTCTCTCTCTCTCTCTCTCTCTCTCTCTCTCTCTCTCGTTCAGTTGCTCCGGTTCTCCAGGGTATCTGAGAGTCGCGTGTGCGAGAGTGCGTGTACGTGCATGTCCGCATATCCGTGTTGCTCTCGAGCGTTAATCGCGCAAGCACGAAAAAAAGGAAAAAAAACTTGCCCGGCAACGGACCGGGACAAGAGTGCTCGCTCGGAGCACCGACCCGACTCTATATCTCGCTGCAACGAATCTCCGCCGACGGGGATATCCAGGTATAGAGGTATAAACGCAAGCCGAGACGAGATATTCTCTTCAAACAATACCAACACACGGGACTTACTTCGAGTGAAGGACGATGGAAGAAGATCGACTCAGACGGTTGCAGAGTAAGAAAGAAAGAGAGGGCGAGAGAGAGAGAGAGTGAGAGAGAGAGAGAGAGGGAGGGAGAGAGAAATCAAGAGAAAAAAAGCAAAAGATCTTCGATTTAGTATAAGTTTTATTCGCTAATTTTATCGTTACCATTCCACTTTATCCGTTCGACATGGGATCTTGTTATTGATGTTCGAATTCAAATCAACGTTCCCCATTTTTCCGTAATAAGGTTTTAAGCGTACGGTTCATTATTCATGGCGTGACGTTTGCATCGTTGGAACGCAGCGAAATAAGTTCTCTTTTACATTTTAATTTTCTTATTTTTGTTATTATACAAGATCTTCTTTTTTTCATAGGTTTATGTAGTAGATCGCTGAATAAGTATCTTCAAACTTCCTGTCTCAGTTTTGCAGGCGAAATATATTGAAAACAAGCGAAGTAATTCAGAAGTATTTATCTTCATTGCGTGCCAACGATGCTAACTTCAATCTCACAAGTTTGCATCGTTGGAATGCGACGCAAGTTCTTTTTAGTTATGGCATTTTTTTAAATTGGGATCTATAATTTTTTAATAGATTAAGATCGTGGATATCTGATGAATTAAGGGCGCAAGGAAAAGTGGTGTCGGTGATTTTCGTATCCTAAATCGGCGAAATAAATGTGCACCATGGAAGAAAAATTGACTTTCCCTGTACGACGACGACGCAAACTTCAACAGAATAGACTCGTCGGAATAAATAAATAAATGATATGAATAAATTATATAGATAAATAATAAATAGCTATATCATTTATACAACGGAGATTCTATGTATATAATATGTGTGTGTACTTTTGTTATATATAAATATATATAGCACCGATAAAAGGTTAACATAACTAGCAAGCCTTAATTTTCTTTTCCGAATTGACGATTTAATTCATTAACTTGCCTATCAGTCACGGTACATAACGATGTATAGAAGAAACGCATTTTAAATTGCATAGGAAAAAACGGTATTATTGGCAATTCCTTTCAGTGATCGTGTTATATCGCTTATTCGGGATAATTTTCTGCGAGTGAATCTGCAAGGCAAATTACTCGCTGAATCCCCTGTTTACTAACGCGATAATACAAATGCCGAACGTTTTTTTCCAACCCCCCCACCCCCTTTCGTTGTCTTTTCGCTTTTTTCTGCTTCCTTCCTCAGAATACACGGAAACCGAGTTCGCAGGCACTTTATTGGGTATTGCCGCGTGTATTGTACGTATATAAAAGCTCGGGGAGCAGCGTGCGAGACATGCGAGACGTGGAAGTATGGAAATATATATATATATATATATATATATATATATATACTTGAAGAAATGAGATGGAAGATGGTGCGCCGTCGTATTCCAACAGAAAGCGGCGCTCGATCGTACGTGGCAGATCAAAGGGAACCATATTTCCGCGATTGAATCGCGGAATGTCCCGTACGTATATACGCCAAGGGCGCTCTCGGCATCGCGCTTCGCAGAAATCTTAGAGGAATACCGAGCTTTGCTAAAAGATAAAAGATGGAGGAGAAAGCAATATTTGTATACTTGCATTCTTTCCTTTTGACTCGTTTTTTTTTCTTCGTTTTCTTTTTGTGAATGCACTTCCGGATATTCTCGATGCTCTTCGCGACGCTCTACTTTCCATGTATATGTGCGTATATATAGCCACAATAAAAGGTGAGTTCTCGCTCTTTTTTGTAATCGCCGAGTCACACGAGAATGGAAAAGCATACACAGGTTTTCTCAAAGGCAACGACGGCTGGGTTCTTTTTCGTTCGTGTGAATGTATGAATATATATATATATATATATATATATATATATATATATATATATATATATATGCAAATAACTGCGATCATATCCTGGTTCACCCTCCCCTTGCAACAAGCAACCTTTCTTCGTTCCAACGAGTGTATCTACCCATTTGGAGGATAGCGACAGAGAGGTAGAGAGTTCCTTTTCGAACGTCACACACGATCGTGGTCCACTAGCTGCCTGAGAGACTGAAACAGCAGAGAGAAGGATTGAGCGAAAGAAATTCTTCAAAGACAGACAAAACGGATACGTAGTATACTCTGTAGAAATTTCTTTCGAGACGTGATTTTCATATATATATATATATATTTGTGTGGTTGTGTGTATGCGTGTATTATTTTTTTGCAACTTTATCATTTGCGTTGAAGTACGTAAATGTACGCGCGGAGAACTGGGACGTTATGACATTGAAGTTTTCATCGTTGAAACACAACGAAAATAACTTTTTGCCGATTGCCAATTTTTCTGGGCCGAACATAATCACGGCAAACTCTTTTTAAGATTCTCATTAGAGCCTTACGACCTTCATTTATCGCGAATTATTTTAGATAAGAATAAAAATTGAGAGAAACGGAAAAACTGAATTTGTTGCATTGCAACGATGCAAGCTTCAACAATATCGGATGTTAATGAACCGCCGTCTGCGGAGATCACGAAACTGTTTTGGGTATGAGGGTATTGGCCAATAATAAATCGGTCTCCGATTAAAAAAATACAAAATTTTGGTTGAATTTCGAGCCGTTCTTGCCTCCTACCTCTATTGCCTAGTCAATTCTCGTGGCGCTGAAGTTTGCATCTTCGGAATGCAACGAAAATGATTTTTTTACCACCTTCCCAAATGTCCTTTGGCGAAGTTCCGTCTACGTGAATCACGCAAAATTTTTTATGTTGTATTTTTATTTAACGATCTGGAACGAATTTGCGTAATGTGATTTTGAATAATAATGAAAGTGAGACATTGAAAAGAAAGAAGGTGTATCGTAAAATTTTGAAAACCCAACGGCAGCGGTTCTCATGATCTTCAGCTTTTCCCGAGGATGGGTATATGCAGCGACGTGTTTCTCTTTATCAAAGTTTTCGCAAGATGTCCAATTCGCGCTAAACACATGTACATGGCATTTATATTTCGTTGAAACGAAAAAAAAACCTCATTCAATATACAAGCGTGGAGTCTTCCAATGGCTAATTTGTTCGCATTCATTGTTGTCGAGGTATTGTGATTGTCTTTTGTCTTCTGATTCTCTTTTGTCGAGAGCCATAAGAGATAGAAGACGGCAAAAAGATAATACCGTGAATGGTTGATCGTCGAAATGGGAATGCTGCTCACATCGCGTCTGTTCAATGAAGCGGGTCCATCGAAATGATCGCCGCTGGACCAAACACTCGAACGGGTTTATATATATATATATATATATATATATATATATATATATATATATATATATATATATATATATATATATGAACCAGTTGATGTATGAATGTATATATATGTAGGAGCCGACAGGCTGGGTGAAAAGTTTCCTGCCTCATGTATTTTGGCTTCCGTTCAATTCTTTCGGTCTGCCGAACGGAGAGCAATATACTAGGATAAAAGATACACCTATGGGTCATCTGTATATGCATACTGTGTGGAGGACACTTGTGCCTTTTTTGTTTGACAGTTCTCTTTTCCTTTCTCTAACCCTTTTTACGCCTCTCTCTCTCTCTCTCTCTCTCTCTCTCTCTCTCTCTATCTCTCTCTCTCTCTCTCTATCTATCTATCTATCTATCTATCTATCTATCTAGCTACCTATCTATCTTTTCGTCCATACATAAATATATTAGAATGTCCATTCACACACCTGACCACTCTCCAACAGCCGAGATTTACCGTAATATCAAATCGAAACATTTTCACCCAAATCGAGCGTTTTCACCTGTAAAAATGCTCGAGAGGCGCATAATAAAAAATGTTAAAACGTACTTGTAGAATAAGAATAAAACTGTCGTATGGTCGGATACTTTTATGATGTTAAAGTTTGCATCGTTGAAGTGCAACGACAATTCTTCTTTATTCTGTCATTTCTTTATTTTCGTTACTTTCTAAACTCTTGTTTTACAGGTTTAGGTTATAGGTCCACTGTATAGATCTTTAGAAATGTTACAGTATATTTTGTAGGCCACGTGTGCCAAAAAAACATCGACAAGATGGAAAAAAATATTTTTGTTGCATTCCAACGAAGCAAACTTCGTTGTACCAATACCATATACTCTTGCGATGTTTTGGTGGGTCAGTATGGCGTTGAAGTTTCCATCGTTTGAATGAAACGGAAGTTTTATTTTATATTTTCTTCTTTCCTTTTCTTATCACTATACAAAATCTTTTCTTGCACCTTCATATTGTAAACCTCGAAATGAGTATCTTGAAGAATAGTAGAGGCTTTTTACCAGGCAAATTCTGCCAAAAGAAATTGAAGCAATTCGTAAATGTTCATTCCCATTGGACCCAACGATGTAAACTTCGAACTCATGGCCCAGTAGGCAATCCGGACCTTCGGAAAAATCCTCGTAACTCGGTAAATTTTCGAAACTTTCAAATTTCATTGTTACAAATAAAAATGAAGAGCCTGGACTTCAATTCGATAAAAACGACACACATTTTCGAAATTCCAAGCTTATGCAGACCCCTCGAGTGTTCCCAGCAACTATGCGGCGCCCTAGAAACGTAATATCTTGAACGATTATCTCTTCGAAGTGCTCACGTTATATGCCTACGTACCTGCCCTACCCCCCTTCTCTGTCTCTCTCGTGCCAATGCCGCATTCGAGAAGCGTATGTGGAATGGGCGCATCTGCGCCGTTGTACCGGACGGCAGGAAATCGTTGCTTTAAATTAGAGACAATAACCCAACACGCTGTGGTTTAAACCTTCTCCCTCCTGGTCCCCTCCTTTTCTATTTACTTCTGCCGCTTCGCCGTTGAGCGGGTATACCTCGCCATGTACGCACACGTACACGCGCGATCAACGAACCTCCGGAACCACAGAGCTTCCGAGAGTTCTTGTCGAGAGGAGTACGTATATTCTCTATACGAAAAGCTGTATAGATCTGCCGGGATATCTCTATCTGCCGGGATATATATATATATATATATATATATATATATATATATATATATATATATATATATATATATATATATATATATATATATATATATATATATATATATATATACGCACTCTCGCACTACACATGGGAAAGTTCTCCACGCGTCTAGTTCCCTTCTCGGCTGTATTTTCCTCGTATGCGGTTGCGTTCATGCCCTGCTCCTGCACTCCTGGATATGTAGTTGGGATTACACCGGAGGGTGCACCAGCTGCTGCTATGTTAATAAGCTATACTATAATTCGGTACGCCTTGGGCTTGCACGTAATAGTTATAGACTTGGCGGAGCACCCATATATGCGCAGCATCGCCTGTTACTCGGCCCGCTCGCTCTTCTCTAATCCGTCTCAATCCCTGGCTCATCTCAGAGGATTTTGTTTTTTTTTTTACAATTTTTACGTTTTTTCTTCATCATCGCTCCTCGTGCTCTTTTTTGCTTTCTCTTTCTTCGTCGCCGTTCTCACAGACGAGCCAATTCGGCCGAAGGAAACCCCTGAGCTTGCAATTCCATGGATAGGTGGAAGGGCATACACACTGAGCAGAGGCAGCGTCGACGTCTAACCCGAGATAAAAGTAAACTTCGGTACCAGCCAAAGGATTACAACCCTCGTCTTACGTTTGCGGGGTACCGGATATTTGTATGGCAAGTCTCGGTAATACAACTCGATAGCGGATGTATTCATATATATATGTGGGAACCCGAACATTTTTGGTTTTTCTGATTTTTTTTGTAAAATTATACCGCATGAAAGGATCATCCACGAAAATTTTTAGATTTTTATCTCATTTCTTTTAAGAGTTATGATTTTTTCAATAAATGTTGATTTTCGAAGTCTTGGAAGTGTTTAAACGCTGATAATTCCTGAACCAATTGAGATATCGACAAACGTCACTACATATTTTTCTTTCATTTTGAAGCATACTTTGGTTAAAAAATATTTCAAGATTATCGATTGTCAATGTCAACGCTTTTTTTACTCCTAAAATGAAGACTATTTTTTTGAAAGATGATTGCCATTTTTTATTTTTTTCAAAATATTCTCTAAAATAGACTGACCCGTTCTATGATTTTTAAGATCGGTCGCATCGTGGGCCCATTTTTCCTTCTATTTTTTTCGAATTAATCATATTTTTTTGAGATTTTCTATCTTTTTAATTTCCGATAATGCTATAAATGGTTTTGTGATTTCCAATTCTGCTTCGTCAGGCCTGAAACGGTTTATTTTTAATTTGTGCTGAATTTAACAAAAAAAAAGTTTATTTATTATAAATAATTTGAATAATGGTCAATCTATTTTCTGAAAAGATATCGCTTGAATTGAAATGGAAAGTTATTGGGAATAAGTGGTGTTCGCGGTATAAACACCGTCTCACCCCGTCCGCAGCCCGTCAGAACGTCTCCCTCGATGACGTTTTGTTGTATTGCAATCAATTGCTGAATTTATACTCGTTCGATTTAAATGAAACATATTCCATTACCTTCGTGCCATTTCAAGCTATATAACAGAGAAAACCATATTTCATTCGGTTCAGTAGTAGGGATCCGAGAACATACACACAGGCAGATAGACACACGGAGAAAACAGGAGCCTCGAAGTTTAGAATTAATACTATGCTTCTAAAAAAAATATCATAAAATAACAAACAGTATTGAATGGAAGGTAAAAATTGTAATTATGGTATAGTAATAATGAAGAAATTTAAATTTTAACCTACGATATGGCACGTAAACTAATACAAATAATATATTTTATTCGGCATATTGTGTTTTTTCGTAGTATTCAAAAAATATTTTCCCCACGTGATTGGAACAATTAGTTTCCAGCATTCTACAAAAGGTACACGGTATAAAGAGTCACATTTTACTAATCAACTTTGTAATATTTTTCGCTATACGCCGAAGATTAATGCTATGCGTATAGTAAAATCTATACATACACGAAGATTCATGCTATACGTATAGTAAAATCCATATGAAAATATAGCGTGTAATAAAGGTTGGTATTTTACAAAGCACGCATTATTTTGACTATACAGCGTATAGGCCTCGCGCCTATGCGAGAATAGTTTCAAATGTAATATGCACGCATCATTTTTACTATACGGTGTGAGAATCATTTTTACACTTCTATAACAACAAGTCTTAGAATTTCCGAACTGGCAGTAAACTGCTATATTTTCTAGCACTGAATATTAGAATTCTGGCAACGAGCGTTATAATTTGAGGCCGTATTTTTCTCCGTGCAGACTTTTCAGCTTTATTATAAGTATAGCTATACTTACCCGCATCACATTGTATTTATGGCATTGAAGTTTGCATCATCGGAATGCAACGGAACGTCTTTTCTATTTTTTTTTCATTTCTTTATTTTTATCCTGATTTATAATCTATTTCATGTCCTTGTTTATATTATTATAAAAAATCTCTTCCTGCTGATTTATGTTGTGAATCGCGAAATAAGTATCTTAAAAAACGGTTGATTTTCGTAGGCAAGTTCTGTCGAAAGAAATTACAGCAATTCGGAAATATCCATTTTCATTGGAACCCAACGACGCAAACTTGAATTTCATAAACCGTTTGAGTGATTTTCGTACCCTAAATCGGCAAAGTAAACGTGAGCAATATAAGAAAAATGTATTTTCGTTGCAATCCAACGATGCAAACTTCAAAATCATCAGTATTCATACCGTATATTACCTTATCCTTCGCATTACGTACGTATGTATATGTATATTTCGGAAGAGTTTTAAAGCCAAGAAATGCCGGTCTGCACTTTGCTGTCCTTTCACTACGTCACTCACAATCTCTTACCTAAAAATAAATATATATACACAACAAAGAAGTAATGCCACGGCTTGAGGAAAACTATACATATATATATATATAGTTTGAGCTGAGAAGGCTGAGAAAAACTATACATATATATATATATATATATAGTTTGAGCTGAGAAGGCTGAGAAAAACTATATATATATATAGTTTTCCTCAGCCGTGGCATTACTTCTTTATTCCGTGTTCGCTCTCCAGCTGCCCGGAAAATGCCGCATTGTCCTTCCGTTTTACTTGTATCCGCGGGGATTTGGCAAGATTAAAAAAAACGCCAAAAAGAAAGAGCAACACGTTCCCGTACAACGCACGTGAATACGATAGAAACGATAGTGTCGAAGTTTGCACCATCACAATGCAACGAAAATCATTTTTTCTTATTTCCCAAATTTCCTGACGCAGATTTGAGCAGCAAAAATTCTTATTTAAAGATCTACGAATTAAATCTGCAAAATATGATTTTGGATAATAATGGAAATGAGAATATTTGAAGAAATTTTCGTTGCATTCCAACAAGGCAAACTTCAATATCGTCAGAAACGTCGTTCAATCGAATTTTTTTCCTGTTTTCCCATAATCGTGCCAGCGAAGTACTTGATTTCGAGATTCGATGATGTTGGCATCGTTGGAATGCAACAAAAGTTATTTTTCTTCTATTGCTCACTTTTTTCGCCGAGTTGGGGTACGTAAGTGACTCAGTTTTTCCTAGACTCATTAGAAATCCGGCACCTAAATCATTAAAAAAAAGATTATGTTGATTGAAGGCCAGATGACCATAGATTCCTCTGGCACGTCCTATTTCAAAGTCCATCAAATAAAACAAATATTTATATTCTTGTTCAGTCATATGTTTATTAATAATTAAATTGAACACGAAATAATAGCAACAGCCAAGTATTATCCTCACTTAAAAAAATATATTCTAGGATACTGGGATGGCCATCTCTCCTATACTATTTGATCTAAGATGGCCATAGGTCTTGAGGTGAGATAGTTAGCCATTTCAATCAATGTGAGATTGCCACATGGAGTAATCATAGGGGAGTTCAGTTCAATCATTTTCATTCAGTCTAGACCCTTTCTCTTTGTCTTCTGCCACATGGGTGACATTTGTCGTCGAATTCTGTGCACTTTTCGTGCACCCAAAGCTCGCATACGGTGCACTGAATCCAGTACAGATTTATCGGGTATCTCAAAAACAAACAAGTTGCTGAGATATGTCATAAATAAGCAATAAAAGTAGTAAGTAATATGGCCATCTGACCTCGAAAAATTAGAGTCACCACTTCTAAAATATATAATAGAGATGGCCCACTCTTAATTCTTCGAAATAAATCAACAACGGTACCTTTTTAGAGGTTATATTATAAACAAGTATATGTCGTACTTACGCAAAGTGACACAGCTCAAAATACGGTTAAAAAAAGATGTCTACATATGGCTACAGTTTAATCACGAACTAAACGTATTTTTTTCTTCTACTTAACCGGAAAGATTAACTGCAAATTACTGACTTTCTGTGAAAGTTGGTAATATTTCATTGGGCCATCTATCCTCGAATTATCCTATAATACAAATGAAGAAGTGAACAATATAAAAACGACTCTTCGTCGGAACGATACAAGCTTCAACGCCATAAAAATAAAGGAATAAAAAGAATTTTCGTCGTACTCTAATAATGCAAACGTCGATCCCGAGCAACTTCGAAATGACGTTGAAGTCAGCATCGTTGGACTGCAATATTTTTTCATTTTTTATTTCTTCGTGTGTATTATTATCCGAAGACTTCCTATTTCCAACTGAGGTCGTAAATTTCCAATAACAACACGTGGAAACATTTCGGCGATGTTGACAGCCGAAATCTGCCAACAAAAATTAATATTAAAAGTTAATATTCGTGGCGTTCCAACCGTGCAAAATCCGTGAACTTATATTATTTCTGCAGCACGCTCGTCCTAAACTATTCTACCCTAAATCCCACAAAGGCATCTGTACCTACATGTGTGTGGATTCAATTCCGGCAACAAATAGTCAGACCCGTACGCCTGCGATCCTAAAGTCTCGTCAATGAGACGTATATCTACAGGCGCGCGTGCTTGCGATCCCCTCGGTGATGATCGGCGACCGTCTCGCGACGGAACCCCAAGCATGCAAATGCATACACGCGACCGCGGCCAATGCATAGAGATGGGCTGCCTCCCTCTGGCATCATCGTTCTGGAATCCGGAGTGAGGGGCGTTGCATATATATATAGTGTGTAACGAGTTGGGGGACTTTGCCGCGCGATCTCTCCGTCTTGTGTAGTGCGCGCATACGTACGCAGCCCCCCCCCCCCCCCGGCCAGTTTAAAGCCATCTCTAAGAGTCGCCAATCTAGCGTCATTACGGACTTTACAGAGCTCGTTAGGCTCATTCATATTCACGTAGTTGGTCACATAAACGTCATTGTATGCAGTCGTTCATAAGTGTGAATATATATATATATATATATATATATATATATATATATATATATATATATATAATTGCACACGTTAATTAGTCCTTTTACATCACCGTCGGGAAATCTTAAACGCGCGAGACCACACAACGTGTTGGAAACTACGTCGATAGAGTACGATGAAAAAACGTGGAATTTTTTTTTTCCAAGGCACTTCGAATTCCTGGAGAAGTGGAGGTTAAGTAGTTGGAATATAAATTCATTCAAATTCATGAAATTACATCCGTTTGTCCGTGGTGAATTTTCTTCGCAGCCCTTTTTTTGGTACATGGATATTCACAGTGGACGAAAGAACAATACGACGTTGAAGTTTGCATCGTTGAAATGCAACGTAAATGATTTTTCATTCAATTTCCCAAGTTTTCTTTCGCTGATTTGAGCTATGAAAAGCACGGGAACATTTTTTCGGATTCTTACTTTGAGGTGAACAAATTTGCAAAATTTGATTTTGGATAACAATGAGAATAAGAAATTGAACAGAACTTTCGTTAGGTCGCAACGATGCAAACTTCAATCGCATAGAACAATGGCGTTGAACTTTGCATTTTAAATTTTTTTTAAATTTCTTTATTTTTACGTTTATTTGATTTTTTTGCTGTAGATTAGGGTCTAAGATCAAGGATGAGGATGCAAAAAAGTGATTTTCGCAGCCTGAATCAGCTAATCAGAATGTGAACAAAAAAATTATTCGATTCCGTTGCATTTCAACGATGCAAACTTCAACACCATGAAGAACACCGGAATCAACACGGCGGGCAAACATTTTTCAAAGCGTCGCGTTTATACCCACTGTTTTCTCCATTCTTTATTCCTTGGCTCTCTTTCTACTATTTCCGTTGGCTCCTTTTTGGATTTCCTCTCTTCCTGGCTTACTTAAAGCCACTACGTTAACGGAGATTTTTCGCTCTCTTGCTCTCTCTCTCTCTCTCTCTCTCTTCCCTTTCTTTTAACGAAATAGCTCGAGCAGTTTTTCAACTCGTTCACCCCCTGACGGTAACTTCCGCTCCCGTGAGTCTCACCGTTTCGTCTCTTCATCCCCTATGAGATCTGCCGGAGATGTTCCGAGTTTTTTCTCGGCAAGAAATTTTTCCTCTCTCTCTCTCTCTCTTTCTCCTCCCCTCTCTCTCTCTGCCCGTCACCGCACATCATAATTAATATAATTCGCAAATCTCGTGATGCCTGTTTGTCCGCGTTGTCGTTTAATTAAGTTAATTAGGGGCTTATCTTTGTCAAAAAAATGTGAAAAAAAACAAAGATAGGAGTACCTGAAAGTAGCAAGTACCTAGTTCTACGTTTTGTAACTTTGGTTAGCACATTGCGTGAATAGCTGAAGTCTCCCGGTGATGAAGTCCTTGATTGGTTACACACAGCCATACACAAACACACATGCATCTATATGTGCCTTACTAATATTATAAAATAGTAACGTGTCCCGTTTTCAGCGAAGTTGGCGTGAAAATGGGAGGAGCTTTTTTCCACGACCTTTGGTATGTGAAAATAAACGATTCGAGAATCATTCTGCGCTTTATTTTATCTCGATCCGTGGAGTAGCACCTGAGAGAAAATGAGATTTCTCTTTTCAAAGGATACTGGGGCGCGATTCACTTCAGCATTTATAAGCTCTTCGGCAAACACTCAATGTGAAGTAATTTTATTAGCCTCAATCATCATTTCACTGGATTCGTTATCTTTCCCTTCCGCTGACGTGATTACGAGTTATAAAACTAATTGTTTTTTTCCCCAACTCACCGTATTTTCTCAATATGTAGGAAATGTGTATTGTCACAATGATCTTCGTAAATAATTCTTGGATTCAACGGAGTTGAAGTTTGCATCGTTGGAACGCAACGAAAATCCTGTTTTCATTTTCATTACTATCCAAACTTCTGTCTCGTGGTTATAGGTTATGGATCCCTAACAAAGAACTCGGCAAATAATTTCAATGATATTTGTAGCCTCAATGTGCAAAAAATGGAGCAAAACAAACAAAAATTTCGTCGCATTTCAACGACGCAAAGTTCATCATTATCGGATTCATACGACGTTGAAGTTTGCATCGTTGGGTGGCAACGATAGTTATTTTTTTCCAATTTCTCAATTTTTCCTCCTGCCTATTTAAGCCTATTTTGGGTGTGAAAATGGCTCAAACGTTTCCACGTATTCTTATTACAAACGAACTATCTCAATTTGCATTAAAAAAAACTTTCGATAATGACAAAAATGAAGGGAAAAAATTATTGTTGCATTCCAACGATGCAAAGTACAGCGCCCCTCGTTCCCCACGTAGCCAGGGGTTTGCTCGTCGTCGACGTTTGAACACAGAGACGCGGAGAAAAAAGGAAAGACCTGGCTCATATTCCTGTCTCACTTTGCTCTCCGGGAGCTTCGTTATTTTATTCCACGGTATTGTATATTGCAATTATCGTGAATACAGTGGCACGAAGGCTGAGTTGGTAATTCAATGAGACTGAGCACCGGTGACACATCGTATTACGCTTATTTACTTGGCTTGAGGACATTGATGCAAATAAAAATGTGGAAATGTCATGGTATCAAAGCTCTCTCTGTCTCTCTCTTTCTCTTTCTTCAGGATCCAACGCGTGTTACCTCTCGGCCCCCATTCACCCCTCCCACTCGGAATTTGTCGTTGGATACACACCCTCCCGCTTCTCTCATTTCTCTGTCCATTCACGATATTTCTTTTCCACCATTTAGTCGGCACCTCCGCCGTCCTGAAGGAATCAAAGAGCGAGAACAAGAGCGACAGAAAAAAGAAAAAAAAGGGACGAGAGAGAGAGGGGGGGGGGCAAAATTCTTTCGAGCTTCATTGTTCGCAATGTCGAAGTCGGAGGGCTTCGTTCTCAATCTCAGGCAACACAATCGGGTTGCCCGACCATCATGGCCCTCGTTGCACTCTGAGCTGCACTTTAACGCTCTGCGCTATTGTCCACGGCCGCATTCTCGAGCTCGCATGACCAAGCGCCCTCTCTCTCTCTCTCTCTTTCTCTCTCTCTCTCTCTCTCTCTCTCTCTCTCTCTCTCTCTCTCTCTCTCTCTCTTTGTCGCCGTGGCCCTTCATCCAGGCTGCGAGGGACGTTTACCCGCAACCGCGTATACACTTATTATATACTTTCCCGCATAAAGATCTTCTATATTCGCCCTCGCTCCACAGAACTGCAGTACACAACGAGGACGGCAAAAAATTGTGTAAATACAAGTTTTTCGAACGTCCGTTTGAGAACGCAGGGTATCTGTATGTATATTTACGTATTAACATACGTATGTGAGAACTGAAGGGAACAATACGCGAAGGATTGAAAAGCCAGGTACGAATGAAGGAACGAGCAAGCCCAGACGAAAATGCATAGATCCGATGGCTATGGACAACTTCATGACGAAGTTCCGTTAGTATGTATAGACAAGACATCAATGTGCGTAAGTGTATGGAGGGAACATGATTTTGACGAGACTCCACTTCGTGAAACGTTCTTGTAGTAGTCTGTTATACTTATAATCAACATTAATGTGTTAGACCCAATGTCTTTTAAATCATTTTGAGATAAATTTAAGGATAATTACATGAAGAATTTTTTTTAATGTTCGGCGGCCTCAAAATTGACCGATGAGCTGATAGGCAACAAAACATTGATATAACTAGAGAATATCGAAACCTCCTTGTCTCATATATTTTTAATAAATATAATAAGCAATTCTTTAATTCTAAAATATAATTATATATATATATATATATATATTCACATATCTATAATAGTATATGTAATATTTGACTTATACAAGTAAATTACATTCATACAATTAGTACATATATTTATGTATAACTGTATAACTATATTGATGATGATATATTATTATAATATACATGATATATATTACACATATTGTATATGTGCGTGTGTGTATAATGCTTTACAGATATATTACATAATACAATATTATAAACATCAAGAACAATATACTATTACAACATACATTGTATATTACATGGAGACCTCCACACAAATATCAAATTATTGTTATTATCATTATTTTTCTTGTTATCCTTGTTGTTGGAATACACATTTATCGTGTTTTATTTTCTGGCAGCTTTTTATCACAGCAGGTTGAAACAAGGAGAAGCCTGCTAATATAAACATAATAATCATGCAACGATCTCGTCTACTTTATCGAATGTCCATATTTTCTCTCCACCTCACTCCCCCCCCCCCCCCTCTTTATCTCTTCCCCCTGATGCCTTACCGTCTTTATCCTTTCTCTTTTCCTCTATCGGCTTTAAAACCAGCGTTGCCTGCCCCGGTCGTATATACGATGATAACGAGGCTACTTGCCCCGTTTGCTCGATGCATCAGAGACTTCGCAACATCGATATTGGTGGTCTGTGCACCACGCACACACACACAAAAGACACATTGCCTCTCCGTTCGCGTTAATTAGCACTGTATACGATTATTTTGTCTCAGCGAGGATATTTTTTGCAGATTATATCGATATGGGGGTAATTAAGACCCGTGTAATGAGCTTTTAACACTCAGGGCAACTTCCAGGCTCGCCGAATTATTGCTGTCATTCACACTATCGTAGAAACATCGAAGCGCGCATGCTGTCGAAGGAAAATGCGTTCGATGAATTCTTTTTTTTTCGTCTTTACATATTACAGGTATAATTCAAGTCGGAGGTGAAAATGACGACTAATATTTCAATATATTTCATTTGTATTTTGTTTCTCGATTTTTTCAGTCACCCAATATTCAGAGCGAGTTGAAATAAACGAGAGCAACATGCACACGGGTACCCATTGTCGGTATTTGGTCGGGAAATGTTCAGATTATATATATATATATATATATATATATATATATTCCAACATGCACAGGCATATATACATATTTATGCAGCCCGCGGGATGTTCGACAATCCCCCGGAAAAATTTTCGTCCCCCACGCACCCCTTGTATAACAATTTATTCCGTCTTTTGTTCCCCAAGCGTGTAGAGTTTTGCGTAACAAAAGGCAGACGCGCGCTATGCCCGAGACCGGCTGCCTCAAATATTCCTGCATGCTGATGTCAATGTGCATCGTACACGCACCCCACCCCACCACCACGAACACTTTCATTCTACAAGCATTCGACACTCGCGCTATCTATGTACGTGCTCTCTTTCTATTTCTCGCTCGGCGCAGTCTGGCTAATTCGAAGGGTAACCGGTGAAATTGCACGTCTACCGATTATAAAACACATACGTAAGCACGCGCACATATATATAATATTTGTACATGCACATGTAGTCCGGTGCCCTGATTGTGATGTATTATACCATCGTGTGTGATCGCGTATGTCCGCTCGCACGACAGATGCGATTCGGAGCATCTCTCTCTCTCTCTCTCTCTCTCTCTCTTTCTCCCTCTCCCTCCCTCCCTCTCTGGTTTCTCCGCCCCTTGACTCGAGCCAGTCGCGTGCTGCGTGATCTCAAAATGCACAAAATAAAAACTTCCGATATATACTCTTATGTGTATACAGGGTGACGATTATGAGGTGGCCATGCGTTTTTTCAGCGGCTGGCGAGGATTTTGCGACCGCAGGAAATATGATATTTAATGGCTTTTCAAGTCCTCTTGGAAAAAAAATACAGCGTACTTTTGGGATGAGCAGTATTGCCAAAAAAAAATAGAGCATCCTGAATAAAAATTTCATTCCGAGTTCAGCAGAATGAATATGACGAAATTCCGAATACGAAACACTCTTTGAAAAAACTTTTTATGATTGAATCAAATATCATTCACTCACTTTGGGAACGCTTCTTGGATAATTTTTTTCCGGTTGACGGGATGGACAAAAAAAGTTTTGCAAGTGCGTTTGTGACTGTGTGCGCGCACGTGCTATTCCACGGTGCATCAAACCAGCCCTCTTTACCAGCTACAAACTTGAATGCAAGGGGTCCTCGCCCAGACCCTCTCTCTTTCCTTCTCATTCCATCTTCAATATACATGTTATATATAGATTATATATATATATATATATATAGGTGTAGTAAAAATAAATCCATTATTTTGGCATGAAATTGAAGGCAAAAATAATGGATTTCTTTTTACTACACCGAATATATATATACACATTTAGATATCTTTATGCACATATATCTGTCTCTCTCTCTCTCCCTAGAGATCGTCGTTCGGTCCAAGTTCGAAACGCAGTGAAGCTCTACGCTCGCCCTAACCGATCTGGCAACAAAAGTCATTACGCGAACCAGATGAGAATTATCGTGATGCGACCCCCCCGGTTTGTATCACGAATGGAGAGCCCCGTGCGTGACGAGGGGATAGATCGGCTTTCGAGGGTGTCGAGCTTATCTCACACGTGACCCGTTATTCGTCCTCTTCTCATTTCTGCCCCCCTACACGCATTGCCCTATGATTTTTGTTAGAATACATATATATATATATATATATATATATATATATATATATATATATATATATATATATATATATATATATATATAGGGAAAAGATCCGTCTTTATGCGCGTCCCGACGCACGGGGGGGATGAGGAAAGTTCCGTGTGCGTCGCAAACGCGATGAGTCATCTGCATCCCCTCGCACGCTACTTGTAAATAACCAAAGTATATCTCGTGTACCAATTAATTGGATTGGAGAGTTTTCATTTATTCGGATGTATATATATACATATATACACATATATGTGTATATATACTAAGAAACACGATCGTTACGACGAGTGTATATATATATATATACACTCGTCGTAACGATCCGTGGAGAAATTTGTTCGGGAAATCCCCCAGATACTACAACATCCCTATAGGGTTTTGATGGGGACGCCCCACTTAGGTAGTCCACATTGCAATCTACGGACTTCGCGCCATTTCCCGATTTACGGCGTTTGAGATTTTTTTATTCGAAGCTCTCGACCGGAATAGTTGGATTTCCCAAACAAAAAAAATAACTTCTCGTGATCCCGTGCACAAATTTGTTGGGAAGTCCCAAGATGCACCCACAACTCTATAGGGGAGTTGGGCTCAATATGACATGGACAAGATGACAAATCCTCGGAATCTTTTCAAATATTCGCTTTGTAGTAACTATGACGTCCCATGGTCGGCCAATAAGTGTTGCTAGAAGCGAAATCTAGTATAGCTGTCAGTGAACGCGAGCTTTGACGTAGTAAACATTTTTGTGATTTTCAAATGCAAAAAAAGGCGATCACGTTTATGTCTGGTGGTTAAAATACTTGTCGGCTAAGATTCTTTCTGGTTGAACTTATTTATCCATAATAAAGGGTCATTGTACTTCACAAATGCATAATGTTGACGTTTGCATCGTTGGAACGCAACGAAAGTAATTGTGCGTCCAATTGCCGATGTTTTTTTTTGCAAAATCAAAGTTACTGTTAACTTTTCTAACATCCTTATTAAAGACACCTACAACCTAAATCTATCAAAAGTGATTCTGGACAACAATGAAAATAAAGAAAAAAATGAATACGAATTTTCGTTGCACTCCCACGATTTAAACTTCAGCACCATACAAATACTGCACAACGGACATTCGAATTCCAAAATTTTGGTACAATTTTGTAAGTTTTGGTACAGTACAAAGTTTTGGTACAACAAATAAACAAAATCTGCAGTCATTTATGGGTAAGTTGACATACCAGACGTCGGTGTAAGATGACATAAGTAAGATGACACACTTGTCATCTTACCCTGCAGCGTATAAAGCCAGATATAAAATAAAATTTTCTGGCTATCGTTTTAGGATGCCTGGCTATTATCAAAACCTCGCCACGTAAGAGCCGGTCACGAGAACACATGACCAAGACCATTGAAGCTGTAAGGAAGAATACAATGGGTGGCTTTTAGCATCAAAACATTTAACGTGCCTCAGGCAACACTTTATCGTCATTATAATAATGTTTCAGTAAATATTGCTTGTTCTAAAGTAATCTATAACCCAGAAATTAATGTATCTGAGCATAATTCGGTCGACGTGTGTAAGATGACATTCTTATGACGTCTTTGACTGAAGTGTGTCGTCTTTCACATATCGACATGTGGTTTTTTTATTTTTCTATTTTTTATTTCAGTAACGTTCTGAAACTGATTATATTTCATACCAATAATAAAGCTTGATAGATATACGCTTGGCTTTGAATTCATACGACGTCATTCATTTAAATGACGTTGGTCGACATATCACATATTTCACATATCGACATGTGGTTTTTTTATTTTTCTATTTTTTATTTAAGTAACGTTCTGAAACTGATTATATTTCATACCAATAATAAAGCTTGATAGATATACGCTTGGCTTTGAATTCATACGACGTCATTCATTTAAATGTTTATCGTAAAAGAAAACGTATGTCATCTTTAGCGCAACGGCCCCTAGGGATTTGTTAGCAACACTGTACATAGGGAGTCCTCGTTGGAATTCAATTTGATTCTGCACTGTTCCCCAATAAATACAAAAATATCAACTTTTCAAGCGATTTATGCTTTTTTAAAAATAACATTTACACATTTCTAAGATACACTCATTTTTTTAATCTATAAATTTTGTATAGCAAATTTAACGTACAGAATGTCATTGGATCCGTCGTGAATCGTATGAGTTTCTCTTCGACATTTTGTGAATCCTTGAGGATTCAAATTGGATTCGTACATTGAATTTCAACAGGACGTCCCGATTAGAATCCCATGTTTTTTTTGTTCGTGTTTTTTGGTTTTAGCCACGCTCGCTTAGTTCAAAGATCCAATGCGATGGTCCATTGTATCCCTATCAGGAAGTAGGGACACGTATGGGAAGCCAATTGAATCCATACGGCAATTTCTTCACGGGGAGTGCTACAGGCCCAGAAGTTTCGAAATGTTCATCTATCGTAATGTGCATACACATGGGCATGCTTGCGTATGCGAAACTCACGGTGCAAAGGACAACGACGAGGGCCCAGGTGACGCGAAGAATATGTTACTCACTCGAGGATCTATATCGGAGCCAGTAGCACATCACAAAAATGGGAGGCGTAAAGTTCGCGGCCACCGTATATTTGAACTGACGCTGGTGTACGCTTTCCACGTTGTATATACTTTGAGGTTGGTGAACCGTCAGCAGGCGAAAATGCAAACATTCACGTAGAGCAGTCTCTCTCTCTCTCGCTCTCTCCCTCTTTGAACCTTTATTTCTCTCCCTTGGAAGGCTTTCTCCTGCCGAATGGCAAAAGCGCGTTATGTTCATTGAAAACTCTCTGTAGCTACATAGCTCGGTTTGCCTCTTCGCTCGTTCGTTTTCCTTCATTCGCTCACGCGGTCGAGTCCCGCCCGTTCTTCGCGCTGACTTGTCGTAACGTTTCCTTTTTAATTTTTCTTTTACGTGCTTGCAGCCACATGATATGGCTTTGAGAGCGCAAGAAAAGGCTTCTGCAGCGTTCGCGACGACGATTTCAGAGAACCCGCGGATGGGCTCGAATTTCGACGTGGAGATACAAAAAGCCGGGCTGACGTTTCGATCTGTCGCTGAACAAAAGCAGAGGAAAAGTTTTGAGGAGCCCTCGAGCGCGTTTCAGGGACGAATGTTGAACGATACTGGTCTTTTGTTCTCCAGACACAGTTCGATGGAAATTCAACTTCGAAGTTTCCAGAATGCATCGTTAACGAGAATATTTCTTTCTAATCCTTGCCTTCCAATACTTGCTTGCTTCTCCATCAATCACACAGTCACGCTCGGACGTTAACGTCTCACTTTCGAGTTTTAAGCCACCCATTTGTACAACCAATTTATGTTTATGCCGATACACCGATGAACAAGTTCGGCCCAATCGTCTGGTTAGAAGAAAGGGACCCCAAGATTTAAAAAAAAGTTGCGAACGAGAAGGACTAGACAGTAAGGACGAGAAACAGTTTCCTCACGGACACAGAACTCGCTCCTTCTCCCTCAGTCTCACATCGGTAAATCTTTGTAACTAATCCGGTAACTCGGTGTTAAACGCGGTATTACGCGACCTGGTCGCTCACGTGCTTACAGATGACTCCTCCAATTTTCCTGAGCCCGAAGGGATGCCAGCAATAAACATCAGCACATCCAAGCATTCCCTTGCTCCGTTCTGTAACCGAGTAAACAGGCAAGGAGGCAAGTAAGAGTGAGTGAGTGAGTGAGTTAGTGAGTTAGTGAGTTAGTGAGTTAGTGAGTTAGTGAGTTAGCGAGTGAGTTAGTGAGTTAGTGAGTTAGTGAGTGAGTTTGTGAGATAGTGAGTTAGTGAGTGAGTGAGTGAGTGAGTGAGTGAGTGAGTGAGTGAGTGAGTGAGTGAGTGAGTGAGTGAGTGAGTGAGTGAGTGAGTGAGTGAGTGAGTGAGTGAGTGAGTGAGTGAGTGAGTGAGTGAGTGAGTGTGTGTGTGTGTGTGTGTGTGTGTGTGTGTGTGTGTGTGTGTGTGTGTGTGTGTGTGTGTGTGTGTGTGTGTGTGTGTGTGTGTGTGTGTGTGTGTGTGTGTGTGTGTGTGTGTGTGTGTGTGTGTGTGTGTGTGTGTGTGTGTGTGTGTGTGTGTGTGTGTGTGTGTGTGTGTGTGTGTGTGTGTGTGTGTGTGTGTGTGTGTGTGTGTGTGTGTGTGTGTGTTCCAGAGCTTGAGAGGGAGAGAGAAAGTTCCAGGACGTGCAGCACCTTCGCCAATTATTTTGCCGTTTAGATGTACACCTATCTATGCGCATATATACAGGGTGTCCCAGAACTGGATACGTTCCCTGAACGGAGGGGGTTGGGGGTGAAATTCCGAGTCGATTGATATAAGCATGTGTGGGTCTCAGATCAATCCCTGAATTATTATTAATTTTTAAAGGTGGGCTAATCGGGAGCGCCCGATGAGCCGGCGTCGGTGAGCGATACGCTGGCTCATCGGGCGGACCTCATTGGCCCGCCTTTAAAAATGAATAATAATTCATGGGTTGATCTGAGCCCCACACATGCTTATATCAATCGACTCAGAATTTCACGCTCAACCTCCGCATTTCCGGCGACGCATTCAGTTTTGGGGCACTCTGTACGTACAAGCACCCACCCTCGCACAGACACTCGCACCTACATAATGCTCTCAACTTTTGTCTCTCATCCCGTGTGTGTTCATATTCCGCTCATCTGGCAAAGAGACCGGGTCTCTGCTCTCTGTGGCATCGTACCACCGCGCACACATAGCGCGCGATGAGGATTAACGGAGGAAAGCGAGACGCCCGAAAATCCACTTGCTCCTCGAAGCTTTTGCCACCCGATTAACGAGGAACGACCGCATAAGCTTTTGCGGGGCCCGTCGGCCAGGCGAAACGTCCAAACTTCTATATCAAGAAAATCCAACACTAAGCTCGCGCACTCCGCGATACATTTGTGTGTGTGTAGCGTCTAAATATACACAGTTCGCACATGCCCGTCCCTGGCTGTTAACGACGAGCATACTTCGACGGCCTTCGTCGTGAAAGCTCCACCAGCCCTGCTCGGAGTGACGACGAAACATGTTTTTCGCGCTAAGCCGCCGTAATTTTGAGCTTTCGGCGCATACTATATGATATTTGTAATGGAGCTGGAGCATCAAATTGGCGTACAAGTCGAATGAACATGTTTCGACCCTTTTGGCCAGTTTTTCGTAATGGCCAGTCTTGAAAATTCAAATAGCACCGACGCCAATTGAGTCGCCGAGACTTAGTGAGGTGGTATAGGAGCAGGAGCACATCCCTAAGCTTCAAAGTGGTGAAAAAAACAAACAGATGCATTTTACGAATCAGTTTTCGTTTTAAGGATGTTGAGTCCCAAATCACAAATGATGATAAAATTCTGAAAATTTGGTATGTTTTTGTATGAAGTATTTCAGAGGTCGTGTAAAAATTTCACGACAATTAGGAAGCTCGTTATTGAACAATTAACATTCACAAATTAAATGTTGTTTTATGGAAACTGATGTAACTTTGCAATAAGTTTTTTTTGACCTCTCAATTTTATAATATCTACAATATACTGAAAGCAACGGAAACAAAACGGAGTTTATTGATAAATTTTTTTTTATTTCTTTTAAAAATTGTTCTTCACAAAATGTTAATTTTTTAATAACGAGCTTCCTAATCCTCGTGAAATTTTAACACGACCTCTTAAATACTTCATACAAAAACATACCGAATTTTCAGAATTTTCTTATCATTTTTTATTTCAAACCTTAAGGAGGTTGAAGTAATGATGACAGAACTCTGAAAATTTGGTATGTTTTTACATGAAGTATTCAGGAGGTCGTGTAAAAATTCCATGACGATTAAGAAGCTATTTATTGAACAATTAGCATTAACATGTTTCATAGGGACTCAACATCCTCAAGGGCTAACGCTACTGTAGAATTTTCAAAATATTGATTTCTTTTAACTCAGCTTAAGAGATATTTTGAAGCATCTAGATTAAGGGGAAAAAACTTTGTTACTTGTAAAACAAAAGAGCGCAGGACCGTGTGGATCTGCGGTGGCCGTGGCTGGCCCGTCTGCGAGGCGTTGACCGTTTCTCTCGGAACACCATTTTTCAAAACGGCACCCAGCATAACTCCAACAATTTTCATTCTTTTCACTCCAAATTTTGAGCACATCTTTAAAACAACATTACACGTGCGGGATTTTCCATGAGTTAATTGTAGCATTAGTTATTAACAGATGATTGTCCTTTTTTTCTGTCGAAAATTGAGTTTTTGCTTTAAAAGTTTGCCAATTACACAAAAATTCATATTTTCAAAATTCCCCACGTATTTCACTAGTTATACTTGTGTAAATTAATAGAATTCAAAAGAAATAAAAATTCAAATTTGCGTGAAATTTTCAAATTTTTCAAATTTGCACGTAATTTTATAATATAATTTATTTTACTCACTCGAAGATGTGACTAATAACATCCTTGAATATTAGTATCCTCTTACTTGTTCTTCCACCCAAAAAGGATCGTGAAAAACCACTTAATTTTAGACGTTTACAGTGGTGTAAGCCCGTAATTGAAAGAATATCTAGCATTCTTATTAAGTTATGAGCGACAATTAGGAATCTTAATTTTTTAAAATAAACTTCAAACTTCAAAACGGGATTTGCGAACTCTTAGACATACGGGCGTTTAACAATACACACGGGGGTCGATAAGAGCACGCAAACGTCAATCGACAGCAATCGCAAATGAAGTGCCCACATTTGTGTGAGCGGTGCATTTCTCATGCCACCAAGCTTTACACATCAAACACTCGATCCAGTCGTTACATATTGGTTACAATATACAAATACTTCGAATATTTGTGCAAAAACGTAAACTATATATATTATATATTATATATAAAAGATATAGATATACTATGTAAAAAAAATACAAAATATAAAAATATGTACTTTTACATACTTTAATAAAATGTTAACAACAGTCGTATAAGAATACGCGCACTCCTACACACCCATGCACTACGTGGTCTTATACATGGGGTTGAAGTGTGCATGCTGAAACGCAGCGAAAATTGTTTCCAGTTTCTTATATTCATTATTACCGAAAATGAAATTCTGCAAATTTGCTAAATAAGAATCCTAAAAAATATCAAAACCGCCAAAGAAAATTTGGAAAATTAAAAAAAATCATTTTCGTCGCATTCCGAGGATGCAAACTTCAACATCATGTCTTATACGACCTGCACATTTGAAACAAACGGCGACCGTTACTGCCATTTATCGATGAGATGCGAAATTACTTTCATTTTGAACAATAACCTTGGTAATCCGGCGTACAAAATGAATAGTTGTTTTTGAAGAAAACAAATTGTTTTTTGTACTTGTAATACTTTGAAAATGTCAAAAATAAAGAAGAAATTTCAACCAAAACTTCAAACTCACTTGGCCTCTGTTTTATTCTCCCTTGGATTTTTTTTTGTCACAAACACTTCCGCTGTTAGGCGATCTAAACACAGCTAAAGTTAGCTTAGATTAGCAAAGCGTTTTGTCCGTAGCGGAACCGCGTACTCCTGTATCACCTTACCTACTGGAGGGTTTCGAAAGAGGATTTTCGTAGGATTGCACTTGAATGATGGCCGAAGAGAAAGTGCACTTGAATAATGACTGAAAAAGATATAAAGGAAAATTTATGGAAAACTTGATGAAAATCAATTATCTGCTTTGAAATTCTGCCCAAATTGAATAATCATCGGAACTCGACGAATGAAACGGCATTTTACAGAGAAAACGATTACGAAGAGAATGCGCACAAAGCGAAGTTCCAAATCCAAGCCGAAAATAAAGTATCGACGATTCAGTGAAGCCACTTATTTTTAGCCAAAATGGAATAAAAGTTAGTTTTTTTTCCTTTTTTTTTCTAATTCTGAATCGATGTATTTTCACTTCCTGAACACGAAATCATCATTACTTTTTCTCAAAACCCAAGTTATATAAAAAATCGTCGAATGTATACGAAAACACATTTTTGAGCGACAAAAACTCGACATTTGTAATCGCCCGAAAATTTTCCATCGGATAGATCCTTGGCATGGTGGAAAATTTCACGATTACTTCAAGCCGTCTCCGCCTACGATTAAGGCTGTTGCGGATGATAAAATAAATCCTTAAGGCACGCCATGTTACTGAGCACGATATAGGTTCATCGCATATACGTGGCTTCAAGAGAAGAACCTGAATTTCTTCCGATCGGATAAATCTTCGTTTTATCTTTCACTCGTGATTCGAGAACGTTCGATAATATACTGGAGAATCTCGATGAATCGTGTAGTCAGTGTAGTATCCGGGCGCCACGGGAATCGTGGTGCATTTCGATGCGATTGGTACGCGGACGTATATACCGAGGGAGATAGATGGGAACAAGATAGAAAGAGGGAAAAATGATAGCTTTGGAACGATGACGGGGGAAAGAAAATCGCGCCTCGGAATTCCCGTTTCCAACACACACGCCCTCTCTGCCAACCTCCTTCACTTTGCATGTATGCATAATATATACACGGAGAGATTTTTTAAGTATTTTTTACGGTGAAATCTCCGTAAAAATTACATTAAAAATTTGAAACCGGTGACAAATGTGCACATAGTCAATTGTATATTGACATAATAATTGACACTAGCTTTTAATATTTTGCTTTCATTCATGTAAAAATTTAAGCAAGTAGCATAATTTTTTACATTTCTTTCAGTACAAATTCTGACACATTATCATGTAGAATTTTAACAATGGGCTGCCTCAAAAATTCCAAGTTTCTACAGTAAAAATAACCTGGACAAACTTGAAATTTCTAAAATCCCTAGCGAAAAATTAATTCCCGATGATTAAATAAATACTCTATATACTGTATTTCTGAACATTTGTGTTCTTGATTGCTACTTATTTTAGCATATCATCTTTCCGTACCATTGTAGACGTCCTTTATCGAAGTTTCTTTTCACGTTTCTTTGTTTTCTTGCGTAGAACACGTTAGACTGCACGAGACCACGAGGCTTTCGTGGCCCATGCTTCGTACTATAATGCGCATGCGCGGTACCGCTGTTGCTAAGCAACGCGGGTCGGCGTCGTTCGTGCTCGTCATACTGCGTCATACACAAGCACACTCTCACAGCTTGCGTTCACGTATACGCACGCTCGCACACAGAGCTCACGCGTACGGTCAGGCGACCTAGCCCTAACTGATTTTACTATAAAGAACGTAAAATTCCGGTGGACGCACAGAAAATTTCGGCTTCCTTTTTTAAATTTTTATGGCAAACACGCAAATTTCTCAATGTTCCACTGAAAAATTTCATTTATATTAGCACTTCTTTAACTTATTGTCGTAATCTTTACGTTTCATGAAATTTTACTATTCATTTCAGTAAAAATTCTGGAAAATATTTTAAATTTCTGTTACGCAAAAGTAAATTTTGATTCATTTCCATGAAAATTTATAATTTATTTCCTAAAAACCTCAAGAATTGTACATTTGTCACCGAGTTACTGTGATTTCACAGTAAAAATTACTTAAAAATTCTCTCCGTGTATATATATATATGAGGTATTCCACGTGAATCCGGTGGACTTTTCCGTGACCCCCCCCCAATTCGATTAATTTTTTAAATCTGATTCCATTGACTCTGTAAAACAACCTGATTTTTTTTTACATTGTTCGAAACAACCCTAAGTCAAAATTTTTTATTTTTTCCGAAAAAACGCCCCTATTAAAAAATCTTAAAAAATTCCAAAAAATGCGTGATTATATGCAAAAAAATGTCAAGCTATCACCCGCAGTGGAAGTATGATTTTTTCTGTACTGAAGACGACTTCAATTGAAATTAATAAAAGAACTTTTTGACCGCTATCGAAAAAATCGTACTTTCATTGCGGGTGATAGCTTGAAAATGTTTACATATAATCACGCATTTTTGGGAATTTTTTCAGATTTTTAAAGCGGGGCGTTTTTTTTCGGAAAAACAAATTTTTTGACTAAGGGTTGTTTCGAAAAATGTAAAAAAAAATCAGGGTGTCTTTTCGAGTCAATGGAATCAGATTAAAAAAATCGAATTGGCGGGGGTCAGGGAAAAAGTCTACCGGATTCACGCGGAATACCTCATATATATATACACACACACACATATAGAGGGTGATACACAACTACTACGATTCTCTTTGTGAGCATATAGGGTGCATCATTGTGAGCAAAATGCTTTTTTTTAATACCGCGCGAAAAAAATTGGCCAAGCTATTTGCGTTCAAAATCCAAGCAGTAAAAAATGACAGTAACTACTCATGCGCGTAACTTGTAAGCTAGAGCGAAGGTGGCTTTGAGTCCACCTTCGATTTATTCTAAACCAATATATTTTGATAATACATCAGCTTGTAATCGTTTCTCGAAAATTTCAAGGTGAACGGATCAAAATTGACAGATTTTTTGGGCCGCTATGTTGACGCTAGTCGGAACGCTCGGAGCACCGTTGGAAACTTTAAAAGCCTTTTCCTTGAAAGTACGTTTTTACAATCAGTGGGGAAAATATATAAAAGACTGCTGCATTGACTTTTCTGAATTTGTCAGAACTTCTTCTATATGTAAAAATATAGTATTTGATCGGAATCTTTTTTCCGATGTATACTTTCAATTTGAGCCACAACAAATTTCCACTTTTTTCGCAAAAATCAAGACTCACTTTAAAGACACGCTATATTTTTTTTTATATTTGATATTTCTTTGATTAATCTTAGGATAAAGTAATACACTGACAAGAGCTGTTTGTTTTTTTTTTAATATTAGGCGAGCAGGTTCAGAAGGGCATTGCTCACCACGAAAGACGTTTTCGAGACGTGCTTCCCGCACATCGGCCGTAAATTGATGATAATTAAATATGTTTACCCAAAAAAAAACAGTGTTACTCAGATGATACGTTTTCAAATACGTAATTTTTATAGAAATTAATCGTGACGGTTGTTTCCTTTAAAAAATCCTAATAGTCAGCTGCATTCGACTGTTATAACGAAGCATAACCTGTAGGGGGGGAAGACACCTTTAGGCGAGCAAAGAACTACGGATTTCCATGTTTCTTTTTAACGGAAAGATTGCTCCACCATTTCTGAAATCTAGGGTGTGTTTCACAACTACTTTTTGCTGTTGCATGGTACTTCTTTATTTATTAACCTTTACAAATGATACAGAGGTATGGAACGAACTTCTCAACGGGTAGCGGCGGATGTCAGACGATGTGACACGTAGCAGATCTAATCTGAAAAAAAAGAACTTGCTTCATATCCCGCAGAATATGAACCAAGAAAAAGTGAACAATGTTGAAAATCGATGAAATGGTACGCTTCGAGCTAAAAAGATTCAGTATTCCGAAAAAATCCGTTTCTTATTTTTTTTTAAATGAAGAAAAAAAAACGAATTTGGCTCACAATTACACATTCTATATGCTGGACGAAGGGAATCCTAATAGTTCTGGAACCACCCTGCACCCTGCACACACACACACACACACACTGCGGCTATTCGGCTACGTGTACGTTTCTATTCGCGTGTATGAGCATAATCCACTGCCGGGACATGCACTCAGTTTGAACTCTAGGCAGAAAGGTTTTATTCATGAGATCGGGGAAGTAACAAAGGGAGGGAGAGAGAGAAATCCGAACGGTATAGATGCGCTAATGTCGTGGGTGTGTCGGACTGTTCCGATAATAGTGTAATCTATTATTTATGTCGCATCCGCGCGACTATATGCAGTGGCTGATGGGAAAAGACTGCGTGTAAGCACACCCCACGAAAATCATTGGCAAATCCAGCGTTTTCGGGCGAGCCCGCAGCGTCAAACGGATATTTGTTGACCGATACGTGTGTACTTTTCGAATTGGCCTTTCGGCGAGACTCGATATTCGTGTTTTCAAACACGGATCGAAGATTGCGTGCCGAGGATCAAAGGGAATATCGCGCACTTTGTGTGCCGTGCGCGGTTGAAAAAGTTGACCTCGTTATGGGCAACAATTACGCTCGGCTGAGTGCGATCATCCCTTTCGGGATCGTGGCTATCGTAACGGCACAAGCGCGCATCCAGCGTCGAATATGCATGTACGTATATGTGACGGCAATCCGGGATGAAGAGTTCATGTTCACGTTCCCTGCGGAAGTACGAACCCGCGCATCGCGGAAATGCCGATTATTATTCATCCGATCATATACACGGCATCTCTTTGGTTTGCTCTCTCCCTCTCTTTGTCTGTTTGTCTCCCTCTCTCTCTCCCTCTCTCTCTCTCTCTCTGTCTCTCTCTCTCTCTCTCTCTCTCTCTCTCTCTCTCTCTCTCTCTCTCTCTCTCTCTCTCACTCTCCCGCCTTTCTCTCTACACGCGTCTCCCGGTGCAGCACCGCGGGTCACGTGACCTACCTACGCATGGTCTTGATGATTGCATCGTTGGAACGCAACGAAAATTCTTTTTTTTCAACTTTTGTTGTCAGCGGAAATATTTTTGCAAATTTTGCTTGCAGATTTTGGAGAAAGCCCTAAAAAACGTTTTAGTTATGCTAGTAGCCTACAATTGTCGAAAAGTGTTGGATGATCGCAAGTCGATGGCACAAAAAAATTGATTTTGATTCTGAAATTGTAGGGATCTGCACTCCCTGATAGGGATCCAATGGGCCATGGCATTCGAACTCTATACTAGAGCGTCACGCTCGGACATTGGATTCTCATCGAGATTTCCCGTTAGATTCCAATGTACGAATCCAATTTGAATCCTCAAGGCTTCACTCAGATTCAATCGCATCGGATTCTATATTCGAATCCGACACGATTCTTCATGGATTCCATCACATTCTGTACGTTGAATGTTCTGACTACAATATAAAGATAGGGGAAAAGCACCATATATATTAGCATCGACGAGAATTTATTTTTCTTTTCGTTTTTCTCTATTTTTATTGCTATCCAAAATCATTTTTCATAGGTTTAGGTTATAAGTCTCTAATAAAGGATCTTAGAAAAGCTCGCAGTAGCTTTGATGTGCCAAAAAACAAAATTGGAAATTGGAAAAAGATTATTTTCTTTCCGTTCCAACGACGCACACTTCACCATCATCCATATATCGGATAGTTGCTTCATATCGGATAGTGGACTATCTCGAGTTTTCCTATAGCGATATCTGTTTTTGACTCTATACACTGATAACTGACAAATGTATGACAAAAGGATATTTTTTGGGCGAGCCAACAAATTCCAGTTGACAATTATAAATTAAAAATTCTCAAACGACGTCAATCGAGAAATAGCGCGTAATCCAATGTGGACTTCTTTCGTGCGGCTATTTTTAACTTTAACTGTGTTCATTTTTTGGTCTTTGCTTTTTGCGTGATACATTTTTGTCTTTATACTATCTACATCTGATTCTAATAAACCTAACTAGCTCGTTTTTACTTTTGCGGTTTTTTATTTTTGTCGCTTAATCGCATTTTCTATTGTTGTAATTGGTATTAGGTAATAAATTGAAAAAAAAACGCTCATTAGTCCATTTTATTTGTCGCCTTAAAATGAGTCAACATATATTAGGACTAGGTAACGGCTTATATATATATTTGTGGTACATTATTTATGTACATTATTTAACTGTTTCTTACATTTGACGTTCCGATAGACTTCCCACAAATTTTTGCGCGGGTATCCCTTTCGAAAATATAAATAACCAAAAAAGTCATTTTCTCGTTTTCTCCTTAAGACTCTCGCGATATCGTTGACGATCCACGCTGTTATTACGATTTTGATTCCGCAATATTTCAACGTATCTCCCTTTTTTGCGTTCCATCGCTTCGAGAGTGTGCACGCGATCCCTGCGAGAAAACCCCGCTCGTAAACATCGTTGTTGTTGAGCTGCCCCTCTTTCCTCTCGTCCCTTCATCCCCTTATACTATTACCGAGCGCCTCAGCTTTCATTTTTCGCTGGTTTAATAATTGCGGGTTACCGGACGTGTACTCACAAAAGGGAGCAAGCTCAACATACCCCCGCCCCTCCCCTTCTCCACCCCACCGTACAACCGCCCCATTTTCCGCACCCTCCTCTAAGTTACGCAGCTGCAACCCTCGGGTTCTCTCACACGCACAAATTAGGCGACATGCGTAGGCCCTTGCGAATACAAGGATGCATGTACGGTCGTAGAATATTTGGGTGCTGGCATTACCGTTTGCCGATGAGCCATTGCATGCGTGAGTGTGTGTGTGTGTGTGTGTGTGTGCGCGCGCGCAGGTGGGTGGGTATGTGTGTGCGTGTGTTTTTGAAAAGGTGGTTTTGAAGTAGGCGACTTCGAGGATCATAGAGAAATATATATATGTGCATATATATATATAAGTACAAAGTGCATACATGTACAAAGCTAGGCAGAAAAACGTTAATCCGTTAATGGTTAATTAACGAAGTTGATATATTGCCTAACGATTTAACTTTGAAGTTAAATTTAAAAACTATTAACGGTGTTATTAACTTTCGTTAAATTTAACTTCCGTTAATTTAAGTCCGTTACTTGGTTCTTGCGATGCGCACCACGCGCATGTGGCGGGCGACGAATAAATGAAAACTAAATTCGTCCGGTGCGGCCAGATCCCGTCTCTTCTTTACCCCCTCTAGTTTTTTTTTTATCTTTCTTACTTAGTCTACCCTACTATAGTGTTTATATTAACTATTATATAATAATATACATCTACCTACTGCAGTACTGTGTACGCATGCTGTTTCAAAAAGTATGTAGGGGGCGTACATAAATAACGTAACGCAATTGGGGGGGGGGGGGGTGCTCCGCTTGGCATTACGGTCTACGTAAGAGATGGGAGGGGGGGGGGCGAGGTTTGCGTTACGTTACGATTTTAGAACGGCAAGAAATAGCACAATTTCTGCATGTTCAAGTTTTTAAAATTTATAACTCATCGTTCAGAATAGATGAAGTGCAAGCTCTTATTATTTTCAGAAATATAATGAAGATGAAAAAACCGTCATATCGCCCGCGACGTTATACTTTAATGTATCAATATTCTAGAAAAAAAACAACTTTATATCAAGAAAAACGGAACGAAAACTTTATTCGCGATTTTCTCGAAACTATTTAAAAAATTAAGAACTACTACAGAAACTACTAAAAAATGTGCAAAATTTCGGCATTTTGTAAAAAAAACGAAAATAAAAAAAAACGGCTACGCATAACGATAGCTACACTTGTATAGATATCGATAAATTTTTTACTTTTAATTTACAGATAACCTTTCATAAAGATATCGATGGGACAATGAAGAGAATTTTTTTGTCACGGAATCATGTTTAATTAAACAAAAAAAAAATGATAAATATTGCTACAAAACTAGATGAATATATACTTCATAAAATGAGTATAAACGCGATCTTTTCATAATTAGTTATTTCTTAAAAAAAAACGCAATTATTGACGACAAAGCACCCGTCACGTAACGGAATAGGGGAGGGGGGTTTCAGGCCAGGCGTTACGGTTGTGTTACGCAGGAGAGGGGTAGGGATAAAAAATTGGGAAAGTTTGCGTTTCGTAATTTATGGACGCCCCCTTACGTATCAATCTGACTACGAAATCCTAATTTGACTGGATAATATTAGCAATAAGTGTTAAGGAAAACATAATAATAAGAATTACGTGAAATTTCATATAGATTGTTAACTGTAACGGATAACTTCGTCTTGGGTTGAATTTTCAAGAAATTAACGCTTTGACGATCAACGAAGTTAACTTTTTAAGTACCGTAATAACGGATAACTACGTTAAGTTTTTGATTAACTTTGCCCACCTTTGTGTATATATATATATATATAGAAACAAACATGAACACACACCCATACACAGACATATATATGTATCTGTATATTTGTTTTTTCTTCGTAGTGTCCACTTTAAAAAATAATTTTTACCTGTTGCCTACTTAGGTGATGCTGGTTGAAAGAAAAAAAGAAAGTAAAGCAAAACTCGATCATGCAACAAAATATATAGCTATAAGCGTTATCGTTATATTGACGTATTTCGCAAGGATCGTCCCGGCCCTAAATTGAAGATTCGTTCGAACAAAAAAAATGGAATCGGCGTCCAAATAGCCAAATGTGCTAAAAGCCAATATAACATAGATGTTCCATAGCGTTTTCAGGACACTTTCAACACACACACACACACAACACACACACACACACACACACACACACACACACACACACACACACACACACACACACACACACACACACACACTCAAATAACTCGCCGTATGTCAATTCCTCTTCTGGCCTCGATTGCAAATTGTGCGGGAATTCGAACCACTCGTGCATTCCATACAAGAGGATTGCCGTCCCTCTGATCCTCTTGCGTGTACAACTTGCCGAAAATTCTGGCACTACCTGAATAACGAGTATTACCATTTCCAACTCGCCCTCCCTTGTGCTACCTGCGAAACTATATTCCCGTCTGCTGAGGTAGGATATATATGTAATTCCAGTTTATTCCAGATTCCAGTCCAGCTACAAATATACTTCAACAAGAAGCGAGCCATGCTCGAACATTTACGCATTGTGCGTGTAGGTTACGTTAGGGGGGGGGGATAAGATTCGGCGTTCATCACATTCTTCGATGCATCCTAATACGTGTGGAAGACGAGCTCCCTTGCTTCGTGGCGAATAGCTTCTTATTTTCCATCTTGTCCGTTCGCAATCCGGATGCGCTTCGCGTTTTGCATTTCGTCATCATTCACCGGACAATACGAATGGTGGCGCTGCTTGCACGCGCCACACAGCCACAGTCGTCAATAAAGGCGGCTACACACGTAAGTGCGAGCTTGACAAACACATTCATACATAGTCTTTTCGCTCGAGGATGCACACCTTTCCTATGGCCTCCACATGCTGTTCAATCGTCATGCTTGCGCAAAAAATATCTTAGAAACGCTCGAGCATGCTTGTACGAAAAGATTGCGGATGCATGCTTGTCAAGCTTGCTGTTACGTGTGTAAACGCCTTAAGAGAGAGCTGGCGCATGTATAGGCTACGGACTGGCCGCTACGGAGCTGAGCACGCCACTTCGACGAGAGAATGAGAGAGAGAGAAAGAGAGAGAGAAGGGGGGGAGAGAGAGACAGAGAGAGAGAGAATGAGAAAAAGAAACAGAATGAGAGACCCGTTCACGCAATGGAGCACCACCAACGAGATAAATTCGCGGGCAAGAACGCCGTGGCCTCGTTGTCTAGCCATTTGTTCTGAATTATATCTCGGCGCAAGAGTGGACGAGGATTTTACACTCCAGCGTTATACACAGGCGCGTGCACATTTTTGCCTGTGTTTGTGTATGCTGAGTGCCTTGTGTGTATATGCCCAGCACGATAGCGCTGGATATATATATATATATATATATATATATATACATACACACACACCGGGTGTCCCATTTCAATCTTACAACTGTTTTATCTCGAAAAATACTGCTCTGATCAAGTATTGAGTACAATAAAACTTTTAAGGTTCTAAGGCGGACGTTCAACAATAAATATTAGTGGTCCAAAATTAAAAATGGCGACGTTAAAATGACGAACGTTTTTTTTTTAAATGGGATCGTGATTTTTTTCACTCACACATTCATCAGGCTAGAACTAACAACTTTTGTAGGAAAGGTTTTTTGGGTAATACTTTTGATGTGACTTTCCCGATTTTTGTCGTCTATTTTCTCATTTATTGAGGTATACGGGATAATATTCAGTCGAGGGGAGCTGAAATTTTTCATTAACAAATTCCTTACGAGCAAGAAATCGTTAAAAATAATTTCGGATTTTTTAAAAACCCAACGAAACCCAATATAGGCGTCGAAATGTTCAAAAATGCGCTATTTTATCACATGTTTCCGCGAAGTTCAAAACCCCGTTATTTTTCATGGGCGTGGTGGATTTTAGGTCGCCCCTACTGAATATCATCATTTAAAACCCAATAAACAATAAAATAGCAAAAAACAACGTTAGACTCGTTTTTTGGAAAAGTCACCTATCCAAAGAATTGCCGTTTTTTTTCACAATGTTCATGAATTTTAAGCTAGAACATCATTTTTTAGCCGAAGTGCCGAGCCGCCAAGACCTAATCCTAGTTTGAGTTTGTTTGGGTTATCGAAAAAGACCCAAACAAATACACACACGAACACTTGCATTAGGGATGTTGAAGAATTTTCGTGGTACATTCTGGATAACGCTAAAAAAGTAAAAAAAATTGTATTTTGACCAAGAAATTGTGAACGTGATGAAAAACTTTTTCTAGAAAACTCGTTAGTTTTGACCTGATCGATGTGTTGATGGAAAAACTCATGATCCCATTGTTGAAAAACACATGTCGGCCATCTTAAAGTCGCTATTTCAAATTTTTGACGATTTTTGTTTCAATGTCCCCTTTAGAGCCCTTAATGTTTTATTCTACTCAATACTTGATCGGAGCGAAGTTTTTTGAGATATGTATTCTCAAAACTATGTATTGAGACACCCGGTATATGCGCGCGCGCGCGCGCGCGCGCGCGTGTGTGTGTGTGTGTGTGTGTGTGTGTGTGTGTGTGTGTGTGTGCGTGTGTGTGTGTGTGTGTGTGTGTGTGTGTGTGTGTGTGTGTGTGTGTGTGTGTGTGTGTGTGTGTGTGTGTGTGTGTGTGTGTGTGTGTGTGTGTGTGTGTGTGTGTGTGTGTGTGTGTGTGTGTGTGTGTGTGTGTGTGTGTGTGTGTGTGTGTGTGTGTGTGTGTGTGTGTGTGTGTGTGTGTGTGTGTGTGTGTGTGTGTGTGTGTGTGTGTGTGTGTGTGTGTGTGTGTGTGTGTGTGTGTGTGTGTGTGTGTGTGTGTGTGTGTGTGTGTGTGTGTGTGTGTGTGTGTGTGTGTGTGTGTGGAGTGAGAGAGAGAGGGGCGAGCCCCATCTCTAGAGGGGAAAGAGAGACCATATACGAGAGAGCAATGCTTATTGCGTATTAAAGTGGGCGAGTTACGTTACGCCGCGTTAGAAGCGGAATTTACAGCGGTGTACACACCGCGCGCCGAGTGCCCGTCGCGCCTCGGCCCTTACGTGTTCCAGCGTGTAACGCGAGCTAAAATCCTCCATATCTCGAGGGACTTGGCTCGTCGTATAACGCGCGTATACATGGGCGGACGCTCCCGTGACCCTATGATCGCGCCGGGATAAACTTTTCCCGGGACTCATCTCACAAATTCGTGGCTATCGGCCTTTTATCCGTAAGTGTTCGCTTACGTGGTATCACACGTGTCGAAAATATACATGTGTATGTGTGGAAAATTAATGACGAAACATTAATTACGCGGCATTCAGTCGACCGGACGGCATGTAATTTTCTTCCTGGACGAACGAATTAGGTGCACAGTCGCGTTTTAGGTATAAATGAAACGCTTTTCTGAGATAAGCCCCACTATAGCCAGCTTATCGGGCTTTGAAGTTTCAGAACTTTTTTTCATGTGCAATGGTTTTTCAAGTCCTCCGCGAAAATAAATGTAGCGAGGTTTTGCGATGAAGAATATGCGCCAGAAAAAATTGAGTATTCTGGGAGAAAATCGTAATTATGTTTTCAGTTCAGCGGAATGGAGATAATTAAATTGGGGAGTTGAATCAATTCTAAAGAACCTATTTTATGGTATTAAATTAATAATAGTTGAAAAATAGAAATTCCATTTTTAGTTTAGCAGACTGAAGATGATTAAATGTTAAATACGAAACACTCCCAACGAATCTTTTTTTAATGGAATTCAATCAATGATAAAAATTATAGAAAAAAAATCCATTTTCAATTCAGCAGAATGGAGATAATTAAATTGCGAATGCGAAACACTCCCAAGTAATATTTCTTTTAATGGATTTCAATTCCATTTTTCTATTATAAAACGCATCTTTGATAACTTTTTTTCTCGGTGACGGGATCCACAAAAAAAGCTGGTCAAATGGGCTGCTTATTTGGGATTTAATTGTCTTCGTCATGCTGTACTCGAAAATGGAATTTCCGATTTTTCTCCCGCATGCTCATTTTTTTCTGGCTACTGGTCACAAAAATATGCAATTTTTTTCGAAGAGGACTCGAACAACATTTGCAAATCATATTTTTCTCGTTATAAAATCTCCTAGCGTAAACCTTACAAAACAGATGACGACCTTATGTCATCCTGTATATACGATGTTGAAGTTTGTACCGTTGGAATACAACGAAGATTCTTTTTAACATTCTCCTTTTCCATTATTATCCAAAATCATATTTCGCCGACTCATTACGTAGATCGCTAGAGAAGAATCTTAAAAAATCCTTGCGTGATTTTCGCAGCTCAAATCTGCCGGAGAAGATTTAGGAACTCAGAAAAAACGTTATTTTCGTTGCATTCCAACGATGCAAACTTCAATACCGTCCGCATGTACAGTACCAGTCAAAAGTTTTCGATCACTTTGAATAATTGCGAAAATATATTAAAGTATTATAATTCATTTTATTTCTTATCCTACGTATACTATGCAGCTCTATAAAATGAATGATATTATTCCATTATAATGTTGGAATTGTCCGGTGATCGAAAACTTGACCAGTACATATATATATATATATATATATATAGAATGGACACATTATTTCTAAAAAATCATAGTGAAAATTCCGTAAAAGTATAGCCGCTTTATTCCGTGCATCAAAAATTGGGATTGAAATGGACAATCTCACATACGCAAGTGGGTGACTTAACACTTTCATTCAATCGCCAACGGAATCGTTATGGTTCATGAAATATGCCTTTTTGAGTGCTAAAGCGTACCATTCTATCAAAACTCGAGATCACGCGCATCGATTTGCGTCCCCTTTTTACAATAGGCCCTTTCCCGTACCATGCAACACGTCCGAGTTTAATTGCCGAAAAATGTACCCCATTGTTCGGTTCATATGAGAGTTAGATGTCACTGTTATATGCATATATAAATGTGTGTGTGTGTGCGCGTGTGCGTGCGTGCGTGCGTGCGTGTGTGTGTGTGTGTGTGTGTGTGTGTGTGTGCGCGCGCGCGCGCGCCCGCGTGCGTACGGATGATGGTAAATGGCGAAGGCAAAAGAGGAACACGCATGTTTCAGATTCAGCGATGAGAATGTTCGGTACGCTGCGCGGATATACCGTTGGTACGTGAGGTGTTGAATTTTCGGCCTACAATTCTATACAAACGAATTGTGGAAACGTGTTACGTTCGTTACATGACGCCATCGTCCGTCCGCTATACACTCACAATATATATATATACACATTCATACACACAGGGTGTCCGGTTATGAATGGATAATCCTGCAACTGGAAATCATCGCAACAACGGAATGTTGGGCTTTGTGTTATCTTTTGAAAAAAACCATCTGCCTTTGGTGTTTTGCATGCCATTTCGAAGAATCATATGAATCGACAATAACTACACGGAGAAAACAGGAGCCTCGAAGTTTAGAATTAATACTATGCTTCTAAAAAAAATACCATTAAATAACAAAAAGTGTTGAATGGAAGATAAAAATTGTAATTATGGTATAGTAATAATGAAGAAATTTAAATTTTAACCTACGATATGACACGTAAACTGATACAAATAATACATTTTATTCGGCATATTGTGATTTTTCGTAGTATTCAAAAAATATTTTGCCCACGTGATTGGAACAATTACTTTCCAGTATTTTACAAAAAGTACGGTATAGAGTCACATTTTACTAATCAACTTCGTAATATTTTTCGCTATACGCCGAGGATTAATGCTATGCGTATGGTAAAATTTATATATACACGAAGATTCATGCTATACGTATAGTAAAATCCATATGAAAATATAGCATGTAATAAAGGTTAGTATTTTACAAAGCACGCATTATTTTTACTATACAGCGTATAGGACTCGCGCCTATGCGAGAATAGTTTCAAATGTAATATGCACGCATCATTTTTACACTTCTATAACAACAAGTCTTAGAATTTCCGAACTGGCAGTAAACTGCTATGTTTTCTAGCACTGAATATTAGAATTCTGGCAATGACTGTTAGAATTTGAGGCCGTGTTTTTCTCCGTGTAACTAACTTTTAAAAGTAATTGGCACGATATGCATCTCAAATTTTTTTATACCGCAGGCTATCAAAGTAGGATGTTCGAATTGCTTTGTATCAAAATTCTGCATAAGATCTTTTTCATATAGTTTCCTTAAGATTTAAGGTAAAAAACAAGACTTTTCTAGATAAAGAAATTAATGAAGAGTATTTTTTTCAACTGGGCAAAAAAGTTATCGTTTGTAGAAATGGCATGCGAAAAACCAAAAGCAGATGATTTTTATCTGGAAAACCGTGAGACTTTTAGTAAACTGAAATTTCAGGATATAGTAGGACATGATCTGACGTATCGACGGTTGCAGGGTTATCCAGTCGTAACAGGACACCCTGTATATACGTATATGTTTATTTGGATAGGCAGAGATAGAGAGAGGCGAGCGAGGGAGAGGGCATAGGTAGGCAGATAGAGGGATTTGTCTACCTAGTCGAGTTGCGAACGATAGACCGGAATGCGTCTGATGAGTGCGAGTTTCACAGCGGCTCCGCGGTCAATCGGATATCAGCTCAATTGGACGCTGACTGCATTCTACGTGAGAGAAAAGGAAGACGTTAGTGAGAGAAAGAGAGAGAGAGAGAGAGAGAGAGAGAGAGAGAGAGAGAGAGAGAGAGAGAGAGAGAGAGAGAGAGAGAGAGAGAGAGAGAGAGAGAGAGAGAGAGAGAGAGAGAGAGAGAGAGAGAGGGAGAGAGAGAACTGCGTACGCGTTTGCACCTATTCCTCTTCGCCGCAATTCTCCCGGGCCTGCGAGGCTTTAGAAATTCGGAACAGGTTTGCCAGATGCAAAATATTGATTTTCGGCCCCACGCAACACACGAATAAACCGACAATCCCGTCGCACTCGATGATATTCATTGTATGCATGCGACGATGTTTATAGGATCAATCGCACACGAAAACAGATGACTCACGGGTGTCGAATTTTGTGGATCACGGATAACCGAGAAGACTCGCGAGCTTCATCGCGATGAATTTCAATGGGGTTGACGTTTGCATCATTGGAACTCAACGAAAACTCTTTACAGTCTCTTATTTTCAATACTATCGAAAATCATATTGTGCAGACTTGTAGATTGCTGAATAAGAATTCTGATTTCCGTAGCTGATATGATTTTTTTTAAAGGACAGATTTCTTCGCTATTTCGAGATATTTGGCGTATGATTTTTTTACTTGCATGGTATTTTTTTAAATTTTGTATTCATTTTTGAAAATAGCGGAGGTACGGCACGGTCTTCTCAGCAGGTTGCCGTGGATGTTGTCAGACGACGTGACACGTAGCGTCGGCGGGATTAATCGATAAAATTCGAACGAAGATTTTTCTTTCATTAACACTCATACGCAGAATATGAGCCAAGAAGAAGTGGGAAATGTTGAAAATCGATTAAATGGTACGCTTCAACACAGAAGATTGTATTTTACGAAAAAAAATTGCTCCATTTTGCAATAAAAAATACTTTTTCAAAGTTTTCAAATACATTTAGGGTTTTAGACCATGAGGTTAGAAAGATTTATACCAAATTTTCCATACCACCGTTATTTTTTAAGATAAAAATACCACGTAACAGCCATTAGTAGAAACAGAACGTACTCTTAGTCTAAAAAATGGTGAAGAAATCTTGCCTTTAAAAAAAATCATGAAAATCAGCTAATATTATCGTCGCCTAAAGGTGTCTCCCCTCTTAACATTTTATTCGCCAACTGTAAATGAACGATTTCGTTGATTGCCTTTTTCCATTATGTACGCGTGTGTATGTGTACGTGTGTGTGTGTGCGCGCGCGCGTGTGTATGTGTGTGTGTGTGTGTGTGCGTGTGCGTGTGCGTGTGCGTGCGTGCGTGCGTGCGTGCGTGCGCGTGCGTGTGCGTGCGTGTGCGTGTGCGTGTGCGTGTGCGTGTGCGTGTGCGTGTGCGTGTGCGTGTGCGTGTGCGTGTGTGTGTGTGTGTGTGTGTGTGTGTGTGTGTGTGTGTGTGTGTGTGTGTGTGTGTGTGTGTGTGTGTGTGTGTGTGTGTGTGTGTGTGTGTGTGTGTGTGTGTGTGTGTACATATATAGTTCGAACTCACCCAGAGGCATCGTCGATTTGACGCACACACACTGCGTGAGGGTCCACTTTGCTGCTCCGTTCTTGCTCATTGTCAGCCAAGTTCACGTACCCCACTGCAGGTGTTAGAGCGCAGAGTTTCTTCTCGCGGTCGTCATCTGTATATCCGTGTTTGTGGAACAACGCAACTACGGAGGCACTTTTTCCTAACTACTTGTATGTGTGCTTCCACATAATGTAAGCACGCGCCCATGTGAAAACTTGCGTTCCATAAAGTATGGAGGACTCATTAGATGGAATATGTGAACGACTGCCACGAGTTATTATTTCGTATCGGGTATCGCGGGACAAATCGATCGAGCTCGAGAGCGCTTCGAGGGCTGCAAGATGTAAAGTCAGTTGACCTCGAGGTACTTAAATAGAAATATATATTTGAATGTGTGCAAGGTGAGGATGTGAAGTGGAATATGGTGCAGAATTTAATAGGCGAAGGATCCCATAAAATGGAAGCTACAACAAAAAAATTTAAATATAAAAGATACTTATTTGAATGTATCTGAATATATATATATATATATATATATATATATATATATATATATATATATATATATATATATTTATATATATATATATATATATGGGGTGCGAATTATGTGTAGCCATGGATTTTTCAAGGGTTTTCGATGGAGATTTTGCGACCAGGAAACATATGATTTTTAATGATTTGTCAAGTCTTCTTCTTCGAAAGAAAAACAATATTGCGAATTTTCGTGACGAGTAGTATGTGCCTGAAAAAAATGAGCACTCTTTAAAAAAAAAACGAAAATTCCATTTTTACTACACCAGAATGAACAAATCAAATTCCAAATACCAAACATTCGTGAAAAAGTTTTTCAGTGTATCCCGTCGTCGAGATTAAAAATGATAAAAGATACATTTGAAAGTGCATCTATGGAATCTAAATTCATTTTCTTAATAAAAGCTTTTTACTATTCTTTAGGGCGTTGAAGTTTGCATCGTCGGAGTGCAACGAACATTCATTCTTTTCCATTGCTCAATTTTTTTAGCCCCTTTAGGCAGTTGAAATTACTAAAACGTTTTGACATATTCCTAATCAGAAATGTACGACCTCAATTTGCAAAATAAAAGATTGGATAGTGACAAAAATTACGAAAGAAAAACAATGAAAAAAAAACACAACGATGTTCAACGTCATGCGTCTTTCGTATTCGGAATTAATTTATCTTCATTCTGCTGAACTGGAAATCAAATTTCGATTTTCTTTTCCAGAATGCATCAACTTTTTCAGGCAAATACTATTTGTCGCAAAAATACACGCTGTTTTTTTTTTCTAAGAGGACTTGGAAAACCATTGGATATCACATTTGTTCCGGGCGGAAAATTTACGCGCACGACAAAAAAAACAAGGTCACCTTATTTATAACTGACACACACACACACACACGCGCACACACACACACACACACACACAGAGGGTGCTATATAATATATATACGTCACCGTTGGATAGTGATTGTGGACGGTTGGTGTACTAACTGGCTCGCGGCTTCTCGGTCCGTGCACATGCAACATGCAACACAACCAAGAGAGGCCTTCTCGCTGTTTGCATTCATCTGTCTCTCTCTTTCTCTTTCCCTCCTCCTCTTCTGTATGCATTCCTGTTAGCCTACCTCGTGCAGGCCAAGAATCTGCTCAGTCTCTCTCTCTCTCTCTCTCTCTCTCTCTCTCTCTCTCTCTCTCCCTCCCTCTTCCCTCCTCCCTCCTCCAGTGTACACTTCGTGAGCCCCCTCGCCTACCTTGTCTATTACGTATGTGGTGTCTGCGACGTGCATCCTCCCTGGTGCTCCCCGCTGGAGCTTCTGCCAACCTTTTCCTTCCTTCCTTCCCTTCTGCTCTCCGCAAGCGTACCGTGTAAAACGTGAAGCAGCAGGCGCGCATCCTCCTGGGCTGCATACTACTGGATGCACCTCCTCTCTCATTCCATGCCCGTCTTCTCGCAACCCCCAGCAGCAACACACAACTCTTGCTCGCCCACGTCTAACTATTACACGATATACGCGTATATGTATGTATGTGTATATATATATATGAATACATAAGGCCGACGTTGCACTTGAACGGTCACGGCGATATAATTGTGTCTGTCTGTAGAGGGAATCGCCAGGGGTTCTCTGACCTTCCTCTTGACTGGGGTCACGTGGTCTCAAACATATATATATATATATATATATATATATATATATATATATATATATACATATATAGATATTGTATATACTCATTTATATGTAGAGAAGTTATCTTCTTTTTTTTACTTCAAGCCGCGCGCTATCATATGCCCAGAGCCTGAACGTTTCTTGGCTCGCAGGGGCGTGCGTCTAAAGTTGTTCGGAGCTGTGCGTTCCCTACACTCATATGAATCTTGATGTGACGTTAAAATTTGCATCGTTGGACTGCAACGAAGATGATTTTTTTTTCTTTAATTTTCCAAATTTCGTTTGGCAGATTTGGGCTACGAAAATGACGCAACCATTTTTTAGGATTCTTATTCAGCCATCTAGAATAAAATAGCAAAATTTGATTGTGGACAATAATGGAAATGAGAAATTGAAAAAGATCTATAGATATTACGCAAAGTGCAACTGTTTAATGGCATTGGAAATGTAATCAGACGTTTCGGGTAATAAAAAAACAGTTACATGTGAATTATATGAGTTGGTTTTTATTATTTTTTGAAAAATATTGATATATTGAAGCTTATGATTGCGTATGTTTGGGTTTGTTTGGGTTTTTGGATTTTTGGATTTGTTTGTATAGTAATTGTTATATAATTTTTGTAATATATTTGTAGTTCAGTTGTAATATAATTTGTTTATTAATCGCTAGATTAGAATCGGGTGGGGAGAGGGTTTCGTTCGACCAATCACAGGCATTCGCCGTGTCACAGCTTCCCTCTCACAGGTTTCGTGTGGCATCCAGGTAACTCAGAACCCTACACTCGGCCTACCTCAACAAACATATACAGTTTTAAAAGCACTTTCAATGCTAATACGGTTCTAAAAGTATTTTCGATGCTAATATTTGCAATGCTAAAACAAACATAAACAGTTTTGAAACCATTTTCAATGCTAAAAAACTTTCGTTGCAGTGATGCAAACTTCAACCTCATAAATTGTCTGGAGCAGGCGCACGTTGACGAGGCCCCTGAGGACATCGAAGCAGTGCAGAATACTGCGCGGAGAACAGACATTGACAAAAATGGTGAAAAGTTGAAATACGTGAATCGTTTGGAGCGAAGCTCAAAGTCTCATTGTCATCATCCAGTCCGAACTTAAGTTTTTTCAGCCTGAAATTGAGCCCATTGGGCTGGCATAGGATGCTAAAACGATTATCAATAATCTTTTGAGCTTTTTCTTTCTTTGTCATTTGTTGTTAACCCAGAAATGAGTGTGTGAAAAAAATCACTCGGTTATACGATGGAAAATGTTACAAATCATGCTCTGTCCGAATCCGAAGTGAATCGAATGCACAGATTTTGGGATACGAGTTTCACTGTTGTGTAAAACATAGTTTGGACAAAAACGCATAGACAGGGTTGTTGCAGCGGGACGGTGGGCGACGTGTGACGTTCAAGTTTGCATAGTTGCAACGCAAAGAAAATAAATTATTTTCAACGACTCCAATTTTAATTGGTCGATTTAGGTTGTGAGAAGCGCTCAAACGTTTTTCCGTATTCTCATTGGAAATTTACGACCTCAATTTGCAAATAAAGGCTTTAAATTATGATAAAAATGAAGAAATAACAAATGCAAACAAAAAGACATGCTTGCATGCCGACCATGCAAACTTCAACGTTATGACGACCTCACCCTCCACAAAGATCCTCATAACTTGTGGTGGTGAAGTTTGCATCGTTGGAATAGAACGAAAGTTCCTCACACTTTAACTCCCTTTTTTTTCTATTATTATACGAGATCTTCTAGTAGATTTATATAGTAAATCGCTATAACTAAATATCGTTAAAAATTAACGCGGGAATTTCGTAAGTAACCATTCCCTAATTTATTGAAGGAATTTAAAAAAACATTGGTTTCCATTGCATTCCAACGATGCAAACTTCAACCTCATCTTCAGTTGGTCAATTTTCAGAATATTTAGGGAATCCTCGTTGGAAATGGAAGTTAAGATCCTCGGCTACCAAATCATGCAACGAAAGAATCGTATTTTCGAAATTTCAAGCCTGTGCAGACCCCTTGATACCCTCGGTGTATGGCTCCTGATATGAGACCCTATAATCCATTCCCAACATACACATATTCCGATATGAAGCGAAGCTACTGTTTCACTTGTGCAATACCGATTGGCCGCTGCACTTCACGGAAATACTCTATTTGTGGTGCCGATGCACATCAGGTGTTTCGGTGTACAATTTCGGCGGGCGAGCAGCAATGCGAGGACAGCGACGAGATGCGAACGGGCGAGTTTCGCGGTGGTCGTGCGATCGGTTACGCTCTTGAACTTCATCGTCCTGCGCGCACACACACAGGCACACATACACAGTTGCACTGGGCTATGTACCGGGTGCTAAGTTAAAAGATACGCGCTGGAGAACCGTCGTTTGCAAACGAGAAATGCGAGAATCCTAGTGTAGTCCAGTACACTGCAAAAACAAGGCGTGTTTGACGGGTGTTCAAAGTATGTAGAAGTAACACAACATAAACGCGAGGCACGCGTTGCCATATTGATTCTACACACTTATGCATTTGGTAATACTTAATGCGCTAAAATTACACACTTGATGCGTTAAAATTACACAAGTGAGTGTGGAATTTTTACGCATTAGATTATTACGCACCTTTGTGGCTGTCCCCATAAACAACACGCTTATTGGAACACACATAAAGTGAGTAGAATCAACATACAAGACGCATTTTAAACACATTGAACTAAACAATACACATTGATAGCAACACACGAGCAAAAATAACAAGGGAAAAAGCAACACAGTTTACGTGTGTTCATTGCAAGTTATTGATCATATGTTTTAAAAATTACCTTGCTTACGCCATCACGTAAAACTCGTCAGCTGGTTTGGCATTTATTGATTGGCCGGTTCACAAGACCACATTTGATATTCAATTATCCGGTTAATGGATTCAATTAAAATCTTAGTATACACACACAAGCTCTATAATAAAAATGGCGGTAGCAGATCGCAATATACGGGTTAAAATACCGGAACCCATGGTCAACAAATCCATCGTGTGCCTACTCGCATCATAATACATCATCATAATGTATTTAGAAGAGACAACTATCAAAACTGTAAATATATAATTAACATTATAATTAATATAATTAATACAATCAACACAGCGTAATGTACAAGTAATCTACAATAAATACATATATCATGACGATGAAAATTTTTGTCATTGAATTAATTTATTCGACGCGTCCCATGTGTATGCAGTACTTCAAAAATAAGTGTGTTGGTTCTACACACTTTGAGTTATTTTTACACGGTCATTTTTTTACACACGTTAAAGCGTGTAAAAAGTGTACAGCCATTTGCACACGCAAGTGCATAAAAACAACACACTTGTTTTTGCAGTGTACATGAGACGAAAAGCCATCACTTTTGGCGTAGAATTAGAATTTTCGACTAAAACTAGATGGTTACATACTGAAAGTAACCCCAATAAAATCTAGCCCCTTAACGTGCCCCAACCCTAAGAAATAAAGGTTGAAAACTAAAAAATCGCCGTAATTCGAAAATGAATAGCCGGATCAAAAAATCTTTCAAGCAAAAGTTGTTTGGAATAATAAAATGCGTATAAAGTAATCTGATGTCCGATCCCCTATCTTTGAAAATAGCGGCACAAAAACGCGAGAGTACCACTGACTGAATTTTATAATCGTTTTTGTGCCGCTATTTCCAAAAATAGGCGGTTGGACATTAAATTATTTTATACGTATTTTATTATTCCAAACAACTTTTGTTTGAAACATTTTTTAACCGGGCTATTAATTATCGAGATACAGCGATTTTTGAATTGCCAAATCCTATTTTTTAAGGTTGGGGCGAGTTGAGGGGCAACATTTCATTGGGGTTACTTTCAGTATGCAACCATTTAGCTTCATTCAAAAATTCCAATTCTACGCTACAAGTGCCGGGCTTTCGTCTCATTTGTATTGGCTCGGAGAATGCAGGCAGGGCTTCTCTCTCTCTCTCCTCGTTCGTGCAAACGCTGCCGCAACTTCAGATGGGCGTCTTAAACTAAGCAAGATACCGGAGGCTAAATGCCTGCATCGGTAGCATCCTCGCAAGCTCCCATTCGCCAGCTCGCCAATCGGATCTATTCGAGTATTATTAGCGAACGATTATCACGATGATTAGCCGCAGGCGGTTTCTCCTAGTTCTCTGGTATACCACACACGCACACACACTCCGTGCGAATGCAGGGCCACTATCGCAAATCGAATTTGCGCATAGTTTGCGTATACGTTAAACCGCCGGTATGTAAGAGATACAGGGTGAGGAAGGGAGAGAGGGAGAGAGAGAGAGAGAGAGAGAGAGAGAGAGAGAGAGAGAGAGAGAGAGAGAGTGCGAGCATGCCGCGTATGTGTCACCATTACAAACCGTTTTCCATAATCTCCAACACCCGATGCGTCTCCTCGCCCTGCACACGGTCCACGGACTCGCATACTTCGCTCTCGCAACATTATGAGACCGGGCAATAATTAACAACGCTAATTTTACACTCACTTCGGCTTACGGATATCGCGAGTGTTGAACGTATACATAGACGTTTGGAGCACGGACATTCGTGCTGGGGGGTCCTCAGAGAGTAAAATAATAATCCTGTATACGCTTTCGCCGATCGTCGTCGACCAATAGCGCGGTGTCATCCAGCCTCGATCCCTCGATAATCACCATCCATCATGCAATCACAATCATCTACTCTACCGGACTCGCGTCTACATGTGTGCGCGCGTCAGGGCATGGCCCTGACGTTGATTCGTCTACCTCTTTGAACACCCGCTAATTGGCAAGCTGCATTAGGGATTGAATATGACGATGATCGAAACATGTGATGCTTTGACGATGATTTTTGTCAGGCGCCGTATTATCCTCTGCAACCTGCAACGAACTACAGACTCGTCGCACGAAAATCACGCGTTCTCATTTTCAAGATTGGTGAAGACGTATTTTACATTTGAGAACGCGAGTCAAAATGGAAGTACGAATTTTTCACGATGTCGAAGTTTGCTTGGTTGGAATGCAACGAAAGTCCATTTTTCTACCGTTGTTGTGACGTTGAGGTTTGCTTTGTTGGAATGCAACGAAAGTTCATTTTTCTTCTGTTGATGTGACGTTGAAGTTTGCGTCGTTGGAATGCAACGAAAATGATTTTCTTTTTTCCCAAATTTCTTGCCGTAGATTTGAGCTACGAAACTAATGCAAATATTTTTTCGGATTCTTATTTAGCGATCAAGAACAAATTGGCAAAATTTGATTTTGGATAATAATGAGAATAAGATATTGGGGAGAACTTGTGTTGCGTTCCAACGATGTAAACTTCAAACCTATCGCATATTTATTTCGCCGATTTAAATCACACAAACGGTTTTTCTTATCCTCATTACAGAACAACGATCTTGATCTGATAAAAAAGTGATAAATCACAATAAAAGTGATGAAATGAAAGAAATAGAAAGTAATTTTCGTTAAATTCCAGCGGTGCGAACTTCGACGTCCTGATTTTTCCTATTTTTATTAGCCCGATACTTTTCGGCAACACGAAATTCACGAGGCTGAACTTTTGTTGTTGGAATGCGATGAAAGTTGATACATCTGAATTGATTTAATTTATTTTGGCATATTGTGCCTACGAATTTTACGCATTATTTTTTTAAGATATGTACTTATTCGGCCATCTATTATATAAAACTACGAAAAAAAATCGTCTATAGAAATTAAAATATTTTTGAGGTTTGCATTGTTGGAATGCGACGGAAAAAAAAAACTTCTTTCTTCTCCATTTTTATTGTTAGCTAAAATCATTCTCGATACATTTTGGTTGTAGGTCTCTAATGAGAATCTTAAAAAGAGTTTGCCATAGTATCCTTCTGCGAAAGAAAATGATCAATTAGAAAAAGAAATCGTTGCGTTCTAACGGTGCAAATTTCAATATCAGCAATAAAAATAAGAAAATTAAAATATGTAAAAGAACTTTCATTCCGCTCCAACGATGCAAACTTCAATATCAACATTCGAGGATTCAAGTGGACCGAGTTTGCCTGTCATTTGAAGGAGCTTATCGTTTTATCAGGTCTACGAGTGAGCTGCCATTTTGGGACCGGGTTTTTGAACTATAAGAAATGATAGTTAAATATTTAAATAATTATATGTAATGTATGTACTATACTAAATAAAATAAAGTAAATATCTTGCCGTTTATTTTGCATGACCCTTTGAATACTTTATTTTAGCTAATACCGTATATATATATTTAATGTGTGCCTTTTATCACGATTTTCGGGAGAAAAAATCAGTCTCGCTCGCCGTAAGCTCAACCTAGTTTTTTTCGATGCACCTTAGAATTGCACGAAAAACAGATTAAACAATATTGCAACTCAACTCCAGTGTGAATCAGAGAAATTTTTATTTGATTCAACTTTAAAGTTGAAGACGACGATCACGACATTGGATCCAAAGAGCCAGTCAGTACTTTGAAAGAATAAGACCAGGTCTGCCGTGATATGGACGAATCCTAAAAAAAAATCGAAAATGCGTTTTTGGTACCGTTGGCATCAGTACAAAATTTACCATCGTTCCATTGGGAGTACAAATAAGTCTCCGCCGTTTGACAAAAGATGTCCCCACCAGGAGGTTATGATTGACATTGTCAGATGTAAAATGTCGTATCGATAGATTGGACATCTGGCAAGACCATAATCTTGAAATATTTGCGATTTTGTATCAGCATCACATAATTTTTGTCATGCGAACATGTCGCGTTTTGAGACGAATAAAGCGTCATTTGCGGGAACTTTTGATTTACTTCTTTAAGGCCTTAGGCCACAGTAATGGGTATAAAATCATGTGCGAATTTAACAATTTTTTTTCATTTGGAAAAGTGATTCACTCATAAACTTAATTATATTACGTGTCTCGTTCTCGATGATAATATTGTAGTCATGCTTGTCATGCCTAAATTCACACCGTTTTAGCGTATAGATTTTCAATTTTTTGACTTGCATCCGCTTTCCTTTCGTTGGTAACGCTCTTCTTTTCATATTGTTTCATTGTGCCGAAACGTCACGACGTTTTTTCTTTCAAGACTGTGCTAAAAATCAGTGATTGACGGTAATATTGGAAAAATAATAATGCCCGAACACAAGAAACGGAAACGATCACGGTCAAGATCGCATGAAAGTCATCGCCATAAAAGGAAACGAGACGACGCACTCATTAGCTTACAAAATCGACTAGAAAACCTAACAAAGGTAGTCGAGACGTTAGTGGAAGTCCAAAAAGGAAAAAACACCATAATGATTGAGAAAGAGAAAAGTGTATCGAAGGAATCCTTACAATTAAAAGAATCTGGTAAGTAAACTGGGATAACAAATCCATAGCCACCTCAATATTCTCAAATCTCCACACGAGATTGAGAGGCAATGCCCAAACGGCAATGCCAGGCCCACACGGTCACAAAAGAAACATGACGCTTGTTTCAATAAGGAACGCACGTCACAATAGCATAACAAGTGCAGTTTCTGAATTATCCCCTTTTCCAATATTTTCTCAGATGAGGGGACTCTTGACAAAAACGAGGCAAAGGAAAATGTAACAAACGAAAATCATCACAATGATAATTCTCGGAGTAAGGCAGCACAAAACGACGCTCTGAAAGTTCTGGGAGGAGATCCTAGTGAATGCAAGTTCAAGGATGTTAGATACCATCCCGAACTGAAAATCACGTGGCTGAAGTGGAAAAATGAAGGGCTTCCTGAAAAGAATAAAAAAGAAACCCTGGAACCCTATGACAGGAAAGGAACATTTTTCACAGAAGCTCCGAAATTAAATTTGGAAATCGTGCCCTTGCTGACCGACATCGCAAAGAAGCGCGATCAACACTTTCTGAATACGCAAAATTGCGTTGGAGCGGCCATAGCTGCCCTAGGAGCAGCCGTATCATTGATGCTAGATCCACCCGAGGGAAAAATCGATGAGGAAACCCTTATTGGCCACATCAGTTCCGCAGGACAAATTCTAACGGACATTTATTACCAACAGTCGGTAGCGAAAAAATCGTGCATCACTCCACAGTTGAGTAAAAGCGTTAAACCTGTGGTGGAAACTATGCTTTCCAATGAATGGTTGTATGGGGACAATCTCAAGGATAAAGAAAAAGGATGTAAAAGAGATTGAGAGAGCCTGTGCAGATATCAAGAAAAAAACATCACAAAAACAACCACTCACGAGGACTAAGAACCAGGGAAACTCGAAATACCCACCTGCACACTATCGGCAGGTGGGCCAAACTCAGAGATTCGGCAGCAACAGAGGTCGATTCCAGAATTTCAAAGCCAGAACGTACAGGACACCGCAGAACTTATCGAGGATGTCGACCAAGGGAACGAACCAATCATCATCGAAGAAGTAAAGAAGGTACTCGAGATTGGTGGCCGTCTCAGATTATTCGAGAAATCCTGGAGACAACTCACATCAGACTCGTATATATTAAAATGTGTGAAAGGATACAAAATTCCATTCTCAGACGTACCAAAACAAGTATTACCTCCACGTGAGCATACACTATGCAAAAATGATGAAAACAAAGTCGAAATTGAAATCGAAAATCTCTTAAAAAAAGGCGCTGTCAAAGAATGCTCAGAATGTGAAGGACAATTTATCTCTCCTTATTTTCTGGTACCATAACCCGATGGTTCGAGTCGTTTTATTTTCAACTTAAAAGAGTTGAACAAATTTATCGACTCTCCGCACTTCAAAATGGAAGATATGAGGGCGGCGTTAAATTTAATCTCAAAAAACGACCATATGTGCACAACAGATCTTAAAGATGCCTATTTTCTGGTGCCAGTATGTGAGGACGATATAAAGTTTCTACGTTTCTATTTCAAAGGAAAACTATTTCAATTTGTCTGCCTACCGTTTGGCCTATGTTCTAGCCCTTATATATTCACCAAAATTATGAAACCAGTGGTGAAAGAATTAAGGGAGCAAGGGATCCTATTGACCCTGTATCTGGACGATTTCCTTTTTATCGACAAATCGGAAAAACAATGTGAGAAAAACGTAAGAAAAGCGATAAGACTGATAGAAAGATTAGGATTTATTGTAAATTTTGATAAGAGTTCATTATCAGCGAGTCAAAAGTGCAAATACTTAGGATTCATAATTGACTCAACGAACTTTTCACTAAACTTGCCGATCAAGAAAAAGAAGCAAATCGTGGAATTGATTGGCCAGTTTAAGGTCGGGAAATATTATAACATAAGAAAAATTGCAGAATTGTTGGGCGTATTAACGGCAGCATGCCCGGCAGTGGCGTATGGTTTTATTCACTGCAAGAGACTCGAAAGACAAAAGTTCTTAGAACTAAAAGCTAACGGAGAAGATTATGAGAGGAAAATGTTAATAACAAAGCTCATGTCATAGGATCTTGAGTGGTGGGAACAGCATACATCAGTCGGTATAAATCCGATCAAATTGCAGATTTATAAACTGGAATTTTTTTCGGACGCGTCCTTATGAGGCTGGGCATGTTATTGTAATGGTTCTCGAGCTTTCGGTTTCTGGAGTGAAGATGAGAGAAAAAACCATATCAATTACCTCGAGTTGTTGGCTGCCTTTTTCGCATTGAAATGTTTTGCCTCAATGTTATCAGACTGTGTAGTCCTACTGCGTCTGGACAACACAACAGCCATAGCCTATGTTAATAGAGCCGGAGGAGTCAAATTCCTACACTTAAGCGAATTATCGCGCAAAATTTGGGATTGGTGTGAACACAAAAAAATATGGCTACGAGCTTCTTATATTCCATCAGCAGAAAACGTCGAGGCAGATAGAGCATCTCGACATATCAACATAGACTCCGAGTGGGAATTAGCACAATCAGCTTTCGACAAAATTTATCAAAAATTTGGACCCTTTTCTGTCGATCTATTTGCATCTCGACTAAATAAAAAATGTCCTAGGTTCTATACCAGATTTCCTGATCCGGAAGCTCAAATAGTGGATGCCTTTACAGTGTCCTGGGCAGAAGAAACATTTTATCCATTTCCTCCTTTTGCTCTCATTCCACGAGTATTGAGAAAAATTATCAACGATCAAGCCACAGGGGTTGTGTTGGTACCTCTATGGACCACACAGCCTTGGTATCCACTTTTCACTTCACTACTAGTGGGGTCGGCCATCGTTTTCGAGCCCAATCGTACATTATTGACATCTTGCAGAACCAAAAGCCACCCCTTGGTGAACCGTCTTTCCCTGGTGGCCGGCAAATTATCAGCGCAGCATACACGCGGAGAGGACTATCCGAAGAAGCGACGGAAATAATGGTTAACTCGATTGCTTTCTCAACACTGAAACAGTATGAGTGCTGCCTCAAACGCTGGTGGAAGTTTGCGTATACAAACAAGGTGGATGTCCATCATCCTCGAATTCCAGATGTCATAAGTTTTCTAAACTTTCGCTTAAAAGAAGGAGCCAACTATAGTACGTTAAACACTACACGTTCAGCAATTGCTTTAATCGCAATTGTTGATATTAATGAGGACAGTCTAATATCACGCTTCATGAAAGGAGTTTATAAGCAGAAGCCTACGAAACCCCGATACGACACGACGTGGGATATATCGCCAGTCCTGGATTATATGGAAAACTCGCCTTCCCTCGATAATGTCGACCTTAGACACGCGACGGAGAGAGTAGCAACATTACTGGCATTGACAACAGCACAGAGACTCCAAACTATGGCAGTAATAAATATCGATAACGTTGAAAAATCAACAGTAGGTGTTACAATAAAAATCACGGACCGGATCAAGACATCAAAACCTGGATGCACACAACCAGAGTTGTCACTTCCCTTCTTTAGGAAAAAGCCCAAATTATGTGTCGCCTCGGCTATACTGCATTATATAAATCTGACTAAAAGTTTGAGAACCGAAAATAACAAAAAAGTTATTCATCGCTACGAGAAAACCGTTTGAAGCAGTGTCATCCCAGACGATTGGTCACTGGATTAAGAATTTTTGAACTGAAGCCGACATTGATACCCAACAATTCACTGCATACAGTACTCGACATGCGGCAGTATCCGCAGCCTACAAACGAGGAGTCGATATTTCAATAATTAGGAAAAGCGCTGGATGGTCGCCAAGTTCACAAACCTTTTTCAAGTTCTATAATAGACCAATTGAAAACTCTCATGACAACTTTGTTCATGCTATCGTAGATAAGAGATGAACTGTCTTCATTGGTTAAAAATAAACACATTAATATGTTTAATAGAAAAAAAAAGACCGAGAATTATTACCCTGGCTCTAAAAAATCTATAATATTATCATCGAGAACGAGACACGTAATATAATTCATAGATCAAACGAGCCCGCCGAAGGCGGGCGAAGGTTCATCAGAATTATATGAAGTGTCTCGTTTGAAGATGATAGTACTCCCACCCAATTATCCCTTAATTCGGTACCCACTATCATCTTCAAACTCGAGTAATAATTCTGCAGCACTTAACACAAAACAATATGAAAAGAAGAGCGTTACCAACGAAAGGAAAGCGGATGCAAGTCAAAAAATTGAAAATCTATACCCTAAAACGTTGTGAATTTAGGCATGACAAGCATGACTACAATATTATCATCTTCGAACGAGACACTTCATATAATTCTGATCAAACTTCGCCCGCGTTCGGCGGGCTCGTTTGATCTATGACTTATACATCTATTTACAAGGGGACAGTACGGCAGTCGGATTTTTGTAATTTTTTGTACTCATGGTACGTGAAGTTCAGAGCTCGAATATTAATATCCCAAAGCAGTTCGACGCCATATGCAGAAATTTTCGAGAAAATTGACTTTGAAGTTTTCGAGCGCACTCTTATCCCACAAAGATGCAATGATATTCGAACCGGGCTTGTGGCGTACCCGGTAGCGCTCGAGTCTAGTAATCGCGGGGTCGCTGGTTCGAGTCTCACTTCGAAATTTTTTTTTAATTTTTTTTTTTTAATTCGCATACCTCCGTCATTTAAATATCCCGATAAATTTTTGTTGTATATAATCACATATTATTATATATAATTAATATAATATATCTATATATGTTTATATATGGACAAAATCCATATATAGTTATTTATGTACAAAATTCATTATAGTTATACATAATTATATATTTTCTCATATATGATCATATATTATTTATATATAACAATAGGTGATTATTTATAAAAAAATAAATAAATAATCCCGGGATAAAAATCATAAAATCTATGCTAATTCACATATATGTAATTATAATTGTCAATGATAAATGCAAGCCTTATTTTTGATTATCTCTTGCTTGAAATTGCGAATAGGCGACGTAAAAATATGCAGTAATAATATTTACATAAACTCCCTTGTTACTGTTTTCCTTGTTTTTGCGATGGTTATCACTCTGGCTCGTGTAACATTACACCCGATGTATAAAACAAACGAATACAGACCGAATAATAAAGTATTCAATTCATTACCCGACGTTTTTCATTTTCATCCTAAAAATGTTGTTGGTTATAAATATTGATACTTGAAAATGTATGTTTATAATCAAGAGATAATTAAAAATATGACTTGCGTTTTTTCATTTTAAAAAAATGAAAAAAAAAAATTCGAAGTGAGACTCGAACCAGCGACCCCGCGATTACTAGACTCGAGCGCTACCGGGTACGCCACGAGCCCGGTTCGAATATCGTTGCATCCTTGTGGGATAAGAGTGCGCTAGAAAACTTCAAAGTCAATTTTCTCGAAAATTTCTGAATATGGCGTCGAACTGCTTTGGGATATTAATATTCGAGCTCTGAACTTCGCGTACCATGAGTACGAAAAATTACAAAAATCCGACTGCCGTACTGCCCCCTTGTTAGTATGAATATGAAGCTGTTCAAAAAATATTTCAATTTAAATATTGCAATTTCAATTTAAATGAAACATAAAGTACCGTTCTTCCACAATAAATGTCCAACTTTTTATTAAAAAAGAAAAAACGACGGATACTTATTTTTATTCCTAATAAATAGTAAAACGCATTTTCGATTTGTCTGAAGATGCCGCTTTCTTCCATATGACGGCAGAGGCCTAGTCAGATTCACATTGGACATTCCATTTTCCAAACGTGAGTGCGTAGGATCGTCTTGTTTCTTGCAGCAATTATTTTTTTTAGGAATTCTTCGGTTACTCATGTCTCGGGCCGCGTGTTTAGCAAGCGTGCTTTTTTCCCCATGGATGGTGTATGCAGCGGTGCATACTTGCTCGAATTGCGTCGGTCCAAGACACGTCTGGTCTCACGACTCGGCGGAATTCCATGATGGGGTACTCGTTGTGTATGAAAGGTTGCGAGGTAGAGTCGCGGTTGAAAAGAAAAAAAAGCGAAAAATGCAACCGAGACGGCGAACCTTGACGGGTACCCTTGAGCGGTAATTCTATCTCGTCACGGATCAACGGGGGCTTCGCCGAGCGCCTTGTTCCTATACACAGAGTGTATAGGAGCGCGTTGCAATTGCGTTCATTTTCGCGATTGCATTGCATTGCAACGCGCTCCTCTGGCGAGCGAACCTTCGCACTCTCTTCCATTCGGCCTTTCGAACGATCATTTTTTATCCCTATGCTTGTTCCTGGTGGCGTTTTGCGGCTCTCCACGAGTCGAAAGATACACTTGCACGTGTGCACGTGCAAACTCCCATAACCGGGAGCACGGCGTCTTCCCCGTTTGAAGTACGGAAAAATCGACGGCAGTGAATCAGGCGGAGTGAAACGATAGCAACAAATTTTCAATGTTTCAATAGATTTTACAAGTTATGTTCACCCGGTAATTCTTCCATCCAGACGATCAACCTGAGCCGAAAGTCGTCCTGTCTCAATATTTTATAGATTGCATTCTACGCACTGGTTGAATACTACATCAGACTATCATTTTTCCGTTACTGAAATAGCGATAAGTGAAAATTGTCACAATGAAACGCTCTTTTGACTAAATACGCGTTAATCTGGAAAAACGCGTTGAGCACTAAAAAGCTACTTCGGCTTTTGAAATTAGAGGCCAACTATCAGAATTATTTTAAAGATTATAATGAAAGCAGTAGAAGATTGAAATGGAAAACTTCATTATACATAGATAAGTGTCCAAAAAAAGTTTCCTGGTATAATTTTTTTTTAATAACGACGTAGGAGGTCAAAACCGAAGTCTCTCGTGCAAAGTGTTCCACGGCCGTAAGGATTTCTCCTGTATTTTCCAACCAAGAACAAAAAACAAAAAAATCTTCAAACTGTACATTAACAGCTATGGAACCGCTTACCGAAATTAGAAAAGATTTTTTTTTAAGTCAGTGTCGTTTTGAATGAATACACCCATTTCAGAACAGATCACACATGAATAATTGATTTTTTTTAAAGTTAATAACCAATCACCAATTCCGTACGCCGTTCTACGGAGGACCCATCTGAGAATATTCGTTAACAATTTCAAGTTGATTGGTGCATATGTATAGATGAGCTTTCATATTTAGCTTCCTATCACGGGGTGTGACGACGCACCAGGTTGACCGCGCTTTCGCCCATTGGCTAAATCGTCTGACGGGTGCCAGCTTTAAAGTTACCAGTGCGGTGTGTAACCGTCGCGAAAGTCGAGACCACCGGGTAATTATGCCAATATCGCATTCGTCAAAAAGGTTCCACCAAGAGTTCATATAAATATTTGCATGTGTGCACAAAAGTTTCGAAAGCTGCGCCGTTCAATTCGTATCGTCAGCGATGGCGGTTTACATAGTTGGAAAAGTTCTCCAGGATTTATGCATTCCAACGTGGGTTTCTAATTATACGTGCACAGACTCCAATTATGACGCGGAAGTTATCAAATGTAGCTTCGTATTTCGGGCTTTGGGGATCACGTGTCCCTTTTGGCTTTTATCTCACACTTGTCACCTTGCTATTTCCAATTGCACGCTCCTCAGATGTACTGCTGCATCGCATTGCCAAACACACCTGCGTCCATGCGGACGACGACGTTAACTTACTTCTCGTGCTTCTGATTGAGTCTATCCTCAGATCGCTGATACACATGAAAGATTTTTTCAATCTAGCTAATTCATAGACATTTTGAGATTTATCCAATAGACACAGATTCAGCCAATTCACGGTCTTTTTTCAAACAGTCGATGAATTGGATAACCTTGTTTAAAATTTCATCTTTTTTTCTGGTGGCATTTCGGAAACAAACGGGTCTATAATTTTGGTTTTTTTTTTTACCTCATCTGGATTGTAGGCCTCTGCTGATGATGTTGAAATTTGCATCGTTAGAATGCAACGAAAATCCTTTCAAAAATTATTATATTTTTTTTTCATCGTTATCTGAAATCATCTTTTGTAGATATACTTCCGAGACTGCTAAATAAGAATCTAAACAATGTTTGCGTGATTTTCGCAGCTCAAATCTTCGTGAGGAAATTTTGAGAAAGAACAATTATTTTCGTTGCATTCCAAAGATGCAGACTTCAACGGGATCTCTGCGAGCTGGTATTAAAAAAAAATGTATCCAATTGACACAGATTTAGTAATTTCCAAGACATTTTTCAGTCTATGCATTGGCTAACCGTGTTTGAAATTTCATATTTTTCCTGACGGTCTTCCGGAAAGAAAACGGTCAATAATATTGTTGTTTTCCCCTCTCATCTGGATTACAGTCCTCAGCTAATGGGCTTGAAGATTTTATCGTTGGAATGCGACGAAAATTAATTTTAATGTTCTTATTTTCCTTGTTATCAGAAATCATATTTAGCAGATGTATTTCCTAGATTGCTAAATGAGAATCCAAAACATGTTTTCGTGATTTTCGCAGCTCAAATCTTCGTGAGGAAAAGTTGGGAAAGAAGAATGAAAAGTGACAAATGAATGATGAACGATAGAGCTTCACAAATTCAATCGTGATTCGCCAGCGGCCCATCTCGCAAGAAACCCTTACGCCACCCTAATTACCTCGGTCACCCATCCAAGTATCGGCCCCGTCCGGCACCTTCAACCCTCGCGACCGTTGAAAGCCGTCCGGACTCTACTAATTATCATGCCGGAAACGCGATTGAGCGTTGTCCGCACATCGAAACAGTTTAATTGCCGTAAATTCCGCCCTTGGAGAGTACCGAATGCCCAGCGACCCGTGAACCTCGAGCTTTCGGCACCGACGCATGGAATAAGACCACCACGCGGGTCACGAATAAAAAAGAAATGTAATAAGAGATGGGAGAAAGCTCGCCTGCGGTCGCGCGAGTAGAGCAAAAATGCCGAGTAAAATAGGCGCATAATATGCTTCGGGGCGAATAACGTAACGGCACTCAGACGCCGTGTATCCTCCACCTCTCTGCTCGGACTTGCAATCCCCCGCGTATATGTACTTTGTACCGCCGCTGCTGCACCCGGTGGTCTCCTTTCTATAGCTGTTATAAATGAAGAAACAAAGGAACCCGCGAGCTTTCGGGACGCATATGGCATATGTACGGTAACCGGTTTTTGTGCTCTGCTCACCACTCCGGCAATACGGTGTACCGCAAAACTGGGTCCAGTTGGGGCGATGCAAACACGGGGTTGTCGGTTTCTGCCACGCTTTTATAACCTCCTACGCTTGTATATATGTCACTCATATACCCATACAGCCCCACATATATACATACGTACATGTATATATATATATATATATATATATATATATATATATATATATATATATATATATATATATATATATATATATATATATATATATATATATATATATATATATATATATATATATATATATATATATATTTATAAAACGGTACTTATCGGTACCAAAATCGACCCCCAGCGGTACATACCGGGACATTTGTCACATACGGGGACGGACCCGGTATTTTTTTAGATTAAACGGATGATGCGGGGACCGGTCCCAATTTCGTTTAACGGTTATTAGTAGGACCTTGCATGTGTGGATGAAAGGTATTTATGGGGACCACGGCCCGGTAAAAGACATAGAGGCAAATGCACGAACTTTGGCTGAAAGCATAAATGAAAATAGGCAAAGGCAGCATGTAGTACGCGAATGATAATACAATTTTAACAATGTTCGCGGAAATCATAAAATTCATTGCGGTACTTGATAATTTAATTTTTGAATTGTTGTTCACTGAACAGAAAAAGTTCAGAAACATTCTCAAATAATATTAATTATAATGTTACTTTTAAAAAATATGAATACAATTAATATGATAGGTTTTTAACCCTTCGTTGAAACAGTTATATTTGGCTACGATTTTCATTCGCTTCGTGAATTTGGAAAGGTAGATAAAGTATTCGGATAGTACTTCATTCACCTGGCATAAACAAGCCTTCAGTGGGTTTTTATTGAAAATAATCAGGGAACTACTTTAAAAATATCGATATGTTTGTGTAACTGGAATTAGGAAAATATCAAATGAAATAATTTTGAAAAATATTTTGAAAATTTCAATTTCGTGAAAGTAAGCATTTCACTAAAAATCCATCCGCGTCACAATGACTCACTGTATCGACGTAGGGTTCATTCTGAATACAAAATACTACCCAAAACAAGCATCGTGGGAAAGAAAATAATAGATTAACATGAGATATAGTTTATTTATTCAATCCTCTTTTATCTACCTATTTAAAATGTATCCATTTAAAATAATAGATCAGTTACACTAACCGCGGAAACCCAATGCGCGTATTCTTTTTCAAATTGTCATAATATTGATATTTTCATCAAATTATTAGCCCAGTACAATTGACGTATTACTAAGGGCTATGCAGAACCTTGATGTTAAACAACAGATCGATACTATATATTTTTTTTGTCTCAGGTATTGGAATGGTAAGGTCGATCTTTCGCACATAGATAGGACATAGTCTCGACATGGCACCGTTTTTTTATTGCAATATATATATAAACAACGTAATCATTTATTGCAACGTAGTATCATTTTATTGCAATATATATATAAACAACGTAATCATTGGTATTTCATCTCAGGGCTGTAGCCTCCGCACGGTTCGGTGGCGTAAATGATTCCGGTAAGTGGATTCATCTAAAGTAAAAATTTGAAAAATATACTTTTAGTACAATGGTAAAGCGACAAACTTACCGGATATTTTTCGAAATTTTCAAAATTACCCAAATTCCACTGTTTTTAAAGAAAAGGTCGATTGTCGACCCAAAATAACGACTTTGAACGTTTATTATTAATAAACGAAGGAACATATGAAAAAATCATCCGGTCAGTCGATTGAATATGATATAAAGTATGTCCAATCCAAATTCCAAAGTAAATCGGACGATTAGATTTTGAGATATGACGTACGCAAAATTGCGAAGTATGCTTTCGAGATAAACGCAAGGGAAGAAACCGTAGTAAATCCACTTTTCCGTATAAATGTTTAATTCTGCTCAATATCTTCGGTGATTCTTTACGGTTTCGGGTACGGGCAATACGAATAGGACACTTATTTTGTTCTAGAATCGTTTTTTTGGATATAAACAATTTAATTATTGCAATGACGAATGTGACAAAAAAGTACATTCTGTAGAAAAAAAGTGTGAAACAAAGTCTGTTACTTTTTTAAATGACAATGAAAAGATCTCTTTCAAGGGACAAAACGACGAGCAAGAGGTAATGCGATTTATTTTCGTCACTTATATCTCCATTACCAATATAAAATATAGTTCAAATTAACCATTTTTTATTTAAAATTTCTATCTATGAAATGCACTCTTTCGTCCCGATTGCTATTTGAAAAATTTAATCGCAAGAAAATTCTTTTTATCTTTCGAAAATCACAATTATTTTTCGTACCTTCAATCTGCGATTCCTGCACCACGTAACAATCAAACAGCCTGGTTGTGCAAAGTCAATGCCCTTAGAAACCATACATTGTATCGCGCAGCGTTAGAGCCGAGCCGTAACGCAACGGGACGTTCTGACCTGCTCCACTAAAAACGTCATAGCTCGGGCAATTTTTGGAATTTTTACAACATTTTTGAACCAATTCAAAGTCAAGACTCTACGCAATAAGAAAATAAAATAAACCAACAATGGATTTTTTTAAATTCCAAGATTAAGCACATCCCCGAATGTACTTATGAAACAAGCTCTCGATCGCGATCGTGCAAATTGTGGTCCTGATCTGTACCTCTGGGGAAAAAAAATTGGATACTGTACGACAGCGTGTAATGGTATATATCGGTACCTCTCTAGTTTCGTAATGGATAATACGGGGACCGAACGAGTTGTGGTCCTGAAATATACCTTTACGAAACAGAACAGTTTGACAGTGTACGTCCGCGTGTAATGGCTTATATCGGTACCGTTCTCGTTTCCTAATGGATAATACGGGGACCGAACGGGTTGTGGTCCTGAAAAATACCTTTACGAAAAAGAATAGCTTGATAGTGTACGTCCGCGTGTAATGGTATATGTCGGTACCAACTCTATGTCCTAATGGATGATAGGGGGACCAGGCGGATGATTCTATGTTTATGGTTCCAGTATGCACCTTTAGGAGTAAGAATAGTTTCGACATGTACATCTCCGCGTAATGGTACAAAACGGTACCATTGGAATGTCGTATCGGTCAATATGGGGACATTGGACTCTCTTCAAATGATTGGTACTACTTTGTACCATTACACGTAGATATATACATAGCAATTATTTCCACTACAAGAGTGCATTTTGGGACTGCAATCTGTTTACGAATATCCGTTTGGACCCTAAATTATCCATCACAAAACTTCGGAATACCAGTATATCCCATAACACGCGAACGTACGCAATCGAACAGTTCTGTTTCCAAAAAGTACGTTTCACGACAATAAGTAACTTGATTGCTGGGTGAGCCGTGACTCAATATTTTGTTCCGAGGCTTAGTATAATATTCAAATTAAAACTATCTATTATCTTCTGTCTGTACTCAATGGCTAATAATGTTTTCCTATCGAGGACTGTATTAGAGTAACTAATACATTTTTCCACAACGTTATCCACTCAGTGCCGAATATACATTTATTATTCATTAAAGTCATTATTTTTGTTTGATAAAATTCTGAGGGACTGTAAAAATGTCAAAAAGTTGTGGTAAAAGTTTAAATATAGTGTGTATGATGATTCATAAAACATCCCAAAAAAGCAAAAACAACAGCTGTCATATGGGCTGACCCGGTTAATGTTTCAAAGCTGGACATTTAGAATTGGTGCTCTAATAAACGCATCACTATTTTCTTCGAACGTCATTTTTCTTCGTTTTTGCCGTTTCATTGTCAATTAAGTCTGTGGATTTAAAAAATCAGAAGCTTCATTACCTTGTAAGAAAAAAATTCATTTTTTTGCCATTTTCACGTATTTCCCTCTTTTTTTTCAAAATTTATAAGTTCTTCGCTGAAAGGGTACACAAATATTCGATAAACATTCCAAAGATTGAATAAAAGTATGATGGGAGTTTCTTGAAACTGCAAAGCCAAGACCATAGCACTCGTTAAGACCCCCACGTGTGAGCAAAATGCACCTTTATAGGAAAAAAAAAGTTTCGATGGATCGACGTGAAGTCGTACGAAGTCGTACCAGTCAGTTCAGTGGACTTCATTGTCCCCCTATTGACCTATACGACATTTCAAATGGTACCGTTTTGTACCATTACGCGTATATGTACACGTCGAAATTATTCTTTCGCGTAAAGGTGCATGCTGGAACCACAAATCATACAATCATCTGCCTGGTCCCCGTATCATCCATTAGGGAATAGAGCCGGTACCGACATATACCATTACACGCGTACGTACAGCATCAACAAATTATTTTTCGTAAAGGTATATTTCAGGACCACAACCCCGTCGGTCCTCATATTATTCAATACGAAACGAGAACGGTACCGATATAAGCCATTACACGCGGACGTACACTGTCAAACTGTTCTGTTTCGTAAAGGTATATTTCAGGACCACAACTCGTTCGGTCCTCGTATTATCCATTACGAAACTAGATAGGTACCGATATATACCATTACACGCGGTCGTACAGTATCAATTTTTTCCCTAGAGGTGCAGATCAGGACCACAAGTTGCACGATCGCAACAGAGCTTGTTTCATCAGTACGTCCGGGGATATGCATAACGTTGGAATTTAAAAAAATCGGTTTTTGGTTTATTTTATTTTCTTATTGCATAGTCTTGACTTTGAAAAATTGACCGAATTATGACGATTTTAGTGGAGCAGGTCAGAACGTCCCGTTGCCATACGGTTCTAGAGCTGCCCGGTACAATGTATGGTTTCTAAGGGCATTGATATGAATTTGTCCAATCCGGCTGTTCGATTGTTACAGGGTGCAGGAATCGCAGACTGGAGGTATGAAAAATAAAAGTGATTTGCGAGCGATTAAAGGCACTTTCTTGCGATTAAATTTTTCAAATAACAATTGGGACGAAAGAATGCACTTAATAGATAGAAATGTTTAAAAATATGTTTAATTTCAGCTCTGTTAGTAATGGAGATATGTGGCGAAAATTAATCGCATTACCTTTCACTCATCGTTCCGTCGTTCTCACAAAAATGTTCCTCGTTCATATTTCCATTATACTAATGGAGCTAGAAAAAAAACGAGACCTTTTTTATACTCAATTAAAAAAGAAACATATTTTGTTTCAAACTTTCTTCTACAAAATGTACTTTTTGGTCACAATCGTCATTGTAATAATTAAATTGTTTATAACGCATAAGCGATTCTAGAACAAAATAAAAGCCGATTCGTATTGCCCGTATCCGAAACCATAAGGAAGCACCGAAAATAATGAGCAGTCCTAAACATTTATACGAAAACTGTATACGGAAAAAGTGGATTTAGTACGTTTTCTTTTCTTGCGTTTATCTCGAAAGTATACTTTGCAATTTGGCGTACATCATATCTCAAAATCTAACCGTCCGATTTACTTCCAATTTGGATTGGACATATTTTATAACATATTTAATCGACTGACCGGATGATTGTTCCATATGTTTCTTCATTTATTAATAAACCTTCAAAGTCGTTATTTTTGGTCGACAATTGACTTTTTCTTTAAAAACTGCAATTTAGGCCATTTTCAAAATTTTGAAAAAATATCCTGTGAGTTTGTAGCTTTAACATTGTATTAAAAGTATATTTTTCCATTTTTTACTTCAGATGAATCCACTTACCGGAATCATGTACGCGACTAAGCCCAGCGGGGGCTACAGCCTTGAGATGAAATAACAATAATTAGGTTGTATATATATATTTTGCAATAAGAAATAACCGGTGACATTTCGAGACTATGTATTATCTGTGTGTGAAAGACCGATTTTATCATCCCAATACCTGAGACGAAAAAAGTCTGCAGCGGATCTTTGTGACCCTGATGTGAGACGAAAAAGCGTGCAGTGGGTCTTTGTGACCCGGATGAATTTTTCGTAAAATGCTCCTTTTCACGAAATTGAAATTTTCAAATTATTTTTTTAAATTATTTCATTCGATACCGGGCATTTAAGTATTTTTGTTGTTTATTTCAAATAGTTAGGGACAATTAATTACTTGAAATAATAAATTCATAATATTAATATTTAACATCGGAAAAGAAAATCTTATTGTTTTCGCTAATATTCAATAATATTAATTAATAAACGTTTCACATTTGCCAAGTGCATCCAACTATTTCAGCATGAACCCACTCATTTTCTTGCAATATTCCTGGACCCACCAAGTAACAGCACGTATAAAAATTGGTCCTACTATTAACCGTTTTACATATAAACTTTAAAACCGATTTTATTACCCTTATTCGGATGTACATGTCAATGCGGATACTTTTGTACACTTATAAATGCTATTGTACATCTAAGTATACGTTTGTTGAAATATGTACATTCGGTCCCGACAAGTACCGTTTTATAAATATATATATATATATATATATATATATATATATATATATATATATATATATATATATATATATATATATATATATATATATATATATATATATATATATATATATATATATATATATATATATATATATATATATATATATATATATATACACATATATATATATATATATATATATATATGTGTGTGTGTGTGTGTGTGTGTGTGTGTGCGTGCGTGTGTGTGTGTGTGTGTGTGTGTGCGCGTGCGTGCGTGCGCGCGCGCGTGTGTGTGTGTGTGTGTGTGTGTGTGTGTGTGTGTGTGTGTGTGTGTGTGTGTGTGTGTCGAGAGGTTTATGCCGGGACCATTTCGGAGCTGAAGCGGATCATAAGGGGACATTTGGCACATACGGGGACGGTCCCGGTATTTTTTTTATATGCAACGCTTAATAGTGATACCGGTCCCAATTTGTTAGACCGGTTAAAATGAGGACCATCCGAATTACTTGTTGAAAGGTATTTACGGGGACCAAAAAATATGACAGACGTGTACGAAAATGTGCACTCGACGCGAAATGATGCCCACGTGGGATTTGCATTATGATCTGCAAGTCTTCGCATACTTCGCAAACATTGCGCACTAGAATCAATTATAAGTCGATCATAGTGGAAGATAATTAATTATCTCGGAATGAACCATAACCATTCAGATTTGAAACGAGAAAAAAATGTAATTACCGTTTACAGATTTCTAAATTGTAGAAACATTATAAATCCAGAGCACCACGTCTATAGGTATCGTTGACATCCGTTTTTTTAAACCAACGACATTGTTCTCCAAATCCTAATTTTGATTTCATATTTTATACAGTCCGACCTCTCAATAAGCACGGAAGAGTCCCCAAGGGGAAGAGTATTTCCGAGAATTCGGGTACCCCCACCAGGCGCGCGCTCTACGCTCACTGGCTCTTTTTGTCTCTCTCGCTCTTTAAAGCATGCGAACCTCCCAATAAGCACGCTCGAACGAATGTGAACTTTTTCATGTTAAGTAACTATGTATTCGTCTTATTTTACTCATCTGAGCTCTCCTCGGTTGGGCGTGCTTATTGAGAGGTCCGCGCGCAAATTCACTACCATGTAATTTATCACCATGCACGAAAATGATAAATAAAAATGATGTTTTCGCTCGGAATGTGACGCACAGAGAGTTGAAGTTTCGTTGGAATGCAACGAAAATGATTTTTTATTCAATCTCCCAAACCTCCTTTCGCAGAATTGAGCTACGAAAATCACGCAAAGATTTTTTCGGATTTTTATTTAACGATCCGGAACAAATTTTTCAATATTTGATTTTAGATATTAATGGAAATCAGAAAATGAAAAGAACTTTCGTTGCGCTCCAACCGTGCAAGTTCAACTTGATACGCGAGTTGATACTCTACTCACACATTTATTTGAATTGAATAAATTATTCCTTCAAAGATGGTACTCTATGAAAAAATGGTGTTGAAGTTTTTCTCATTTCCCAAATTTTCCCAAGCAGATTTGAGCTGCGAAAATCACGTGAAATTTTTTTTACGATTCTTATTTAAAGATCTACGAATAGAATCTTCAAAAAACATGATTTTGGATATCAATGGAGATATATTTGATATATTTGAAAATATATTATGTGAAGAATATTGGAAAATATATTATGAAAGAATACTTGGAAATATAATAAGAATGAATATAGAAAAGAATTTTCGTTGCATTCCAACGGTGCAAACTCGAACATCGTACGAAGACAGGTGTATGATCCAAATATAACCATTTCTTTATGTGGCTAATCGAAATATTGGCTACAGTGAGTATAATAATATATTTCCTTCGAACAAAAGGACGTCAGATTTACCGCATTCGGTTGATTCAAACAAATCGTTTCTCTCACTGCGTTTGATCGATTGTCCGTCAATCAAGTGTTTGTTTCCTCGAGCAGAAAAGTCCTTTATTCTCCTTCTGGTGCTCCGAGTTTCTCGATTTTTCCGACATATTCTCGCCTGCGTGTTCCTCCCCCTATCGAGCAATGGAAAATTATATTAAAAGTGCACATATTTGCATACACGTGTCAGACCTATAAATGTCTGTACGGTTAAATAAAAATAAAAAGCTCCAGCCAAGAGAACGTGGCGTGTTGTTTCCGCACAATTGTGACGCATTTGGTAAATATTCTTGCCGCGAAAGGCTCGCACCCGTCGCGAAAAGTAACGAGTTCGTTTGGGCTCGTTGGGGGGAAATAAAACACGAGAAAACAATGGGGGAATCTTCATTTTTTTTTGTGTTCCCTGACACGGGGCATTCGGAAACAGAAGAACAAAAAAAATGGAAGTCCTGCCGACATATTTATTTGCGTACATACGAATTACAATGTTATGGGCCGTGTTACGCTCGCCGAAGCACGGAAACGCGCACGCTCTACGCTACGACGGTTCGTGGGCCTTCATTGATTTATTTAACGGCGTGCGTCCGAACGGAAGAGCTTCGTTCTCTGAATTTTAATGGTCCATGTGTAAACTTATAGTAGCCGCGAGAGGGGGGGGGGGAGCATTGCGATTGTTACGTAGTCGGTGTCATTATTCCTCGTCCTTGCGGAGGAGGGTGCGCCAACTTCAACGTTGCACTACGATGCACACCCGCTCGTGCACATCACAACGTGCAACTTTTGTGCCTCGTGTCAGTCGTGCCTAGTCAAAAAGGTCGTTTTTTTCGATTTTTTTGTCCGCTGGATTATTTATTGGAGATTTGGAAAAAACTGCATATTGTTGAGCGTACATTCAACTTATTTCGTGTAAATCTTAATTAGAAAAAATAAAAAATGATCGAACGATAAGTCGACTATAGCTGGTCTGAAAAAATGAACAAAAACGTTTAACAATCTATATAAATGTAGCTCTCGTTACATGTAGCCGTTTTCTCGAGAAAAAAAATGTTCCCGGAATAGCGGGTGGAAACAAAAAGTGCACTCTGGGCGAATTTTTTACGTATATTCGGGGCGTAAAAAATACTGAATAAAAAAAACTGCTACGTACAACGATAGCTACTGCGATTACGGGGATATCGGGTTTTTTAAGTTGAAAATCAGGTCAAAGGTAACTTCGTTAATCTTCGATATTTTAACTTGAATTTTTTTCACAAATTCTTGAATATGTATACTTTGTGGAAAACAATTGGTTTTTTTACCCGCACAGTGGTGTCTCGTCTTAATTTGGGCCTCCAGATCAACGGAAAGAAATATTGTGCACAATTTACAACGGAGCAACGTTAAGCGCTTTAACCTTCCGATCTTATCGATCCGGAAATAAAAAATCGAGAACGTCGAAAATCGGCAATCAAATGGGGTCGCATTGCTTGATGGTGGCAATTCGGTGATTATTTATTTGCCCCCACGATTGCATTGCGCACGCTGCTTCACCTGTTGTTACCATCATTTCCGTAAAATAAATATCTCTTACAATTAATGCACAATGCGCGATTCATGCCATTACCTGGTGAGGTACAATAATTGAAATTTCATAATAGCAAACGGTGTGAAGTGAGGTGGAATGTTGCAGGTCGTCCAACCATTCCTTATAATCACAAATTTAATCCCGAAATCACACACTGTGTGCGTATATGAATTTTTTTTTGATATGATATTTCTATATTATTGGTTATTTCGCCATTTTCATAATTATCCAAAGACTTGTTTTTTTTTTGCGAATTGAGATCGCTCTTTACGAATAAAAATACGTAGAAACGTTTGAGCGTTTTTTACAGCTTGAGGGGGGAGACTTCTTTAGGCGAGGAAGAAATTCCTGATTTTTTGTAAAAGGAAAAAGACGATCTTTTTTGAAACGTAGGGTATGTTTTATTACAACTTTTGGCTCTTACAAGGTATTTTGTATATCACTATTTAAAATTTTTTTAATTGTCAGACGGCGTGACACCTAGCGCCGGCAGGATTGATCTGAAAAAAAACCAACGAAGATTTGTCTTTCATGAACACTCATTCGCAAAATACGAACCAAGAAAATGTGAGAAATGTTTGAAATCGATGAAATGGTACGCTTTGAAATAAAAAGATTGAAATTTCCGAAAAAAATGACTTCATTTTGCAATAAAAAAATACTCTTTTTTTTTAACTTTCACAAATATTTAGGTTTATGTTTCAGGCAATAAGGTTACAAAGATGTTTACCAAATTTCATCAGAATCAGTAGATGAATTTTTCAGCTATACGTCACGCCAATTTTGAAAATGCAGGTTAGAAGATCGTGCCATACCTCGGCCATTTTTGAAGCTTGAATTTGAAAAATCCTATGTAACAGCCAACAGTAGTAATGGAATATACCCTAAGCCTGAAAAGTGGTGCAGAAATCTTTTATATAAAAAAAAACATGGAAATCAGCAAGCTTTTCCTCGCCCAAGGGTATATGCCCCCTTAAATTGGTAAAAAATGTGATTAATTAGAAAAAAATCAATTTTCGTTGCGTTCCAACGATGCAAACTTGAACGTCATCTCTTTGCCCATATGTATATATATATATATCTTCGCGACGAGGGTCACGTGAAGCAATGAGGAAGAAATTTGTGCACGAGTTTCAATTTGCGCGGCTGTGCTCGTTGCCCTTTCAGTGAGTCGTCAGTGATTTATACAGGGTGAGTTACTAGACATTGGGCACCCGAAATCGTGGAGTTGTAAAATGTCCTCGTATCGTTGAGCATCGCGGTGAAGTTTACATCATTGGAATGCAACGATTTTTTATTTCTCTATTTTTATTATTATACAAATTATTTTGTAGATTAAGGTGTAACAGTAAGATCAAGTATAAGAATACGAGAAAAACGTTTGAGTGATTTTCGTAGCCTAAATGTGCCAAAATATGTCAGCAATTAACTTTAAAAAATTTAAATTCCGTTGCATTTCAACGATGCAAACTTCAACATCATCATTCTGAGCGGGCGTCATGTAATAAAGTGTTATGCATTAAATGAGAAATATTTTCAACAGATCGGTTAATCAAAATTGTTATTTGCTCATGGAAATCCCACGTTTATAAGGCTCCCAGAGATAGATTCAGTTTTATTCACGTCTTCGTATGTCATGCTCATCCCAACGACGTAATAGGTAATTAGTTTTGGTTATAAAAAAAACACATGCCAGAGGGGGTGTTCCTATTTTCTAAAGTGGCTCCTATCGGCTCTTATTTCTCAAAGGGGTTCCTATTTTTTAAAATGACGTTGACGTAGCAATCAGTTTCGGGCTCCCCGTTGAAAAAAAGCTTCAGCCAATCGAGCTCAAGATTTTATATAGTACACTTGGCTTCACAGTGTATATTGTCGGCAAATCAAGATTTATCCGAATCGAATCCTTATCTATTTAATTTGAATATATTTAATATTTAACAAGAATAGGTGAAACAAATTTAAAAATATATATTCGATGGAAACAGATCCTATTAAAAATAAATATTTTTTTGCAGTGTGAAAAAGTCAAAACACTCCTTAATTTCACGTTGTTGAAGTTTGCAGTGTTGGAATGCAACGAAATTCTAGTTTTTTCCCTTTTGTCTCCATTCTCATTCCTATCTAAAATTATTCTCGAAAGATTTAGATTGTGGTCTGTAATGAGAATCTCAAAAAGAGTTCGGCGTACCTTTGCTCTGCCGAAGAAAATTGGCAACAAGAGAAAAATTATTTTCGTTGCGTTCCAACAATGCAAACGTCAGTTGGGAAAAATGGCAATTAAAAGGGGAAAAAACGATTTTCGTTGCGTTCCAACGATACAAATGTCAATTTGCATTGACTTAATATCATTAAAATTCAGTCTCTGACGTTTTTTTTCTCTAGAATCAATATTTATGGGAATTTTAGGGTGTCTGATGTCTAGTGACTCACCCGGTACATACATATATATATCCATATACATACATACATACACGCACACACACACACACACGCAGGCACGCGCGCACGCACGCACGCACGCACGCACGCGCGCACGCACGCACGCACGCACGCGCGCACACACACACACACACACACACACACACACACGCGCGCGCGCGCGCGCGTATATGTTCATATTCCATGAATTCGTTTACGAGGGCGTGGGATTGATCCGTCGGGATATCGGGTGAAAGTTCACATCGTTATGCGTATCGTAAAAGTCGTCATCTCATTGTTAATCAAATGCATCGACGGAATTTCAACACAAATCCCAGTGGACGAAACTTGTACTGATGTGAACTTATATATATGCGTAATATATGATGCGTAATGGTAATATTGAAATGATTAAAATTGACGTCTCCGCGGGACATCTTTCCAACGCTTGTGCTAGCGTTTGGTCAATCGTCAACGCGCCTATACGTGACAGTGGAAAGAAAAAAGATCGGGTTGCCAGCGAGGATAACACGACCCCGCGCGAGCGCGCACCATACCATGGAGTTCAGTTACAAGTTTTGCCTTATGTGTGTACGTGTGTACACACACACACATATACAGCTGCTCCATCCAAGCTTCTTGCAGCGCCAATCTTGCTTTTCGCCTTCCCGCGCTGCTCTCTCGCGGGAGGGACAAGTCGCGAGGCAGTGTACCCTCGCGAGAGTGGGAAAGAGGAATCGAGAGAGAGAGAGAGAGAGAGAGAGAGAGAGAGAGAGAGAGAGAGAGAGAGTGCAAGACTCTTGCGTAACGGAAGCAAAGAGTTCAAGCACCTCGCCGTCGATGAGCAATTCCCTTTCGTCCGCGACCATCTGTATTCAATAATTGCAATAATAATCGTGTAGCTATTCCATATATGGACCATTAGTTCAATCGAATAGAAAGATAGTTGATTCTACGAAAATTTTATGTAATTTAACTTAAAAAAAAATTAATCGATATCTTCAGTGGATTCAAGTAAATTTTTTTTTGAACAGATGAATTGGAATCACAGATTCAATGGGAATAAATGAAATATTCAGTTATTGGACGATATTAAATGGAGCTTGATTTGAATGACTAATGATATTTAAAATAAGTCATTCCAATTATGGAATGCAGTAGGAAAAATATGTTTTCACGAAAAATCTAGTTGAAATTAAAGTTTATTTGAAAATTCAGATTCATTAAGATCAGTTAGACGCATCAAGTCAATATCAATAGAACTTTTCTGTCAGGATACTCGTAATAATGATCGTGTAGTATGTAGTAATAATCGTGAAGCTTTTACGTGGGTGGGCGAGCAGCGGATTTTCGTCAATGCGAAAAACGCATTGGCAAGTGCTCGTTTGAAGTGTCGTTTGATACTTGAGTATGATTTGTAAGTTCAAATTACCGGAGTTTCTTCTGAATTATTGAACGACCAATTCTTGTATAATATCAGATCGAGCGGTATTGAAGTTGCATCGTTGGAGCGCAACGAAAACGCTTTCGTTACATACATTTTAAATTCTCTATTTTTTGTTATTATTTAAGTTCTTTTTCGTAGATTTATATAGTAGATCGCGATATATGTATCTTCAAAAACTATCGTGCGATATCGATACGCGAAATATGCCAGAATGAATTAAAGAAAATCATACATATTAATTTTCATTGCGGCTCAACGACGCAAACCTTATGAGATCGAAGTTTGCATCGTTGGCATGCAATGGATTTTTTTTTCACTTGTCCATAATTTCATTGTTCAAATTTAGCTAGGAAAATCGTAAAACTATTTTTTGAGATGCTTATTCGGAGATGTAACATCGAAATGTATCAAAAAAAAAGTATGGACATGGAAATATGGAAATGGAAGTGTAAAAGCCCATTTTCGTTGTATTCCAACAATTCGAATTCCAATACCATTGTAAAATTGGGTTGAAGTTTGAATCGTTAAAACGAAACGAAATTATCCTTTCTGAAATTTTCATTGCCCTCTTTCAATCAGTATATAGAACCACATTTTACAGATTTAGCTTGTAAATTCCGAAACAAAAATTCTAAAGACTGTTTCGATAATTTCCGAAGCATGAATCGGCCGTAAAAGATTTGGGCAACTAGGAAAAAAAAAGATTTTCCATTGCATTTCAACAATGTGAACTTCGATCTCATATGAATTTCGCTCAAGGGCAGATATACACCTAGGAGCCGGAAAAAAAGTTCATTTTTGTGAATTTTTTCAAGGAAAACTATATGAAACTTCGGATTGGGGTTTTAATTATCTAAAAGTATATACATTCAAAATATGTTTAAATTTATTTATTTAAAAATATCAAAATTATACAAGGATATGTATAATTTTGTATGTATGATCCTTGGAGCGTCGTAAAAAAATCAGTACCCAAAATTTCTCGAAAACCAATGAACCGATTGCCTTGAGGTTTTTCGTCCTTATTCTATACACCATTATCTCGTACTTGTCATTGCCGATTTTGATAATCTCGATTTATGACAAAATGGCGAACGTTTGAACATAAATAGTGATTTTTGGGCCAAAAATTACTTATTATTTTGCCTATAAAACAAAAACTAAGTAACGGAAAAAAAATCCTATGACAAGTACTAGATAATAGTGTACAGAATATCCACAAAAAACCTCAAGGCAATCGGTTCATTGGTTTTCGATAAATTTTGGGTACCGATTTTTTTACGACGCTCCAAAGATCATATAATATCCTTGTATATTTTTGATATTTTTAAACAAAGAAAATTGAACATATTTTTGAATGTATATACTTTTAGATAATTAAACCCCCAATCTGAAATTTCAAATAGTTTTCTTTAAAAAAATTCACAAAAATGACGTTCTTTCCGGCTTCTAGGTGTATATCTCCCGTTAGACTCAACGGTGCTGAAGCTTGCATCGTTGGAACGCAGCGAATTTTTTTCACACTTTATTTTCTTTATTTTTATTACTATACGAGATCCTTTTTCATGAATTTGTGTGTCGTAGATCGCTAAATGTCTTAAAAAAAGTCGATGGATTTTTCTAGCCTAGAAATATTAATTTTCGTGCCATTCGAACGATGCAAACCGCATTCGAATCGTCGTGCATAATTGATCTTGTTAATTTTGTTTTGTTGTTCCGATCCCTTCTCCTTCGGTCCTTCACAGAGCGTGGACATCCATACAATGCGGGAACGAAAAAAAAAAAATTAAAAATGGTTATGGAACTCCGCGTATTACACGTAAATATTTCGTTGCTATTATAATATTTCGATTCCATTAAACTCCATTGTTACCTGCTTTTCAGCCTCATAACGTTTGCAGTCCGATCAATGCCGAACTATTTACGTTATTGCACCGAGCTAATCACGTTGTACAGCGGGGGGAAGCTTGTGTTACATTGCTTGTATGCACTTTGTAAATGTGCATGTATATATCGGCAGCTCGTTTCGTTCGCGAAACTTTCCCTTCTCGTTGCATTACCGGCTCTCTTTCTCTTACTTTATCGAACGGCGGATGCACACACATACGCACAAGTGTGTGTGTTTGTGTCCACACACACACACACACACACACACACACACACACACACACACACACACACGCGCACACACACACACACACGAAACACATTCTTGCCACGAGAACGAGAGCAGCAGACGTAGAAGGATAAGGTGGGAGCTTTTACGAAATCGATTCGGCACGCCACACTGTACCGCGTAGGCATACATATAACCACCTTAATCGCGATCTTTTGCAGAGAGAAAGAGCAAGAGAGAGAAAGAGAGAGAGACCGTATATTACACGTAATAAGTAGCGAAGTGAGTTGCAGTTGTACACTCTCTCGGCTTATGTCGTCTCTGATTTATGCACTCTGGCACTAAGCTATCTACTGCACGGTGCAACTTTACCGCCCATTAAATATTAAGCCTACAGTCTCGATGTGTACTTGGATAAACAAATTGAACGAAACAGAAGTACGGAACTGCTTTGGCGTAAAAATTCAAGTATATACATTGGAGGTTATAACGTAATTCGTGATTACATGGACAAGTTAAAGGTAAAAAAAAAACACTGCGGGAAAGACGGTGAATCTTCAGTCCTGGAGTTTTGGTGTTCTAATTTTGCTCCACGCTTTTTTAGAGGAGACGTAAGATGTAGGCTGTACGTGAAGGGAACACGGGCCGTGAATTGTATACTAATATAATATAATTATATTGTAAGTGATATTATAAGTAGTATTTTAGATAATTATAATACAAGTATAACAGGATTTTGCTAAATATCCTTTCATCCTATCAATGTATCCAAGGAGATTGTAGTTTGTATCGTTGGAATTCAATACAAAAATTGATTCTCCCGATTACCTGCTATTTCTTTCAGCAGAATTTGCTTACGAAAATATCCCAGTCCGTTTTTAAGATACTTATTTTGAGATTTAAAATATAAATGAGGAGAAAAAGTTTCTCCATAGTAAGAAAAATGACGAAAATAAAATATAAAGAAAAACCTTCCCTGCAATCCCACGATGCGAACCTCAACACAATTAAATTCGCGGTTGCTAGAAAATTTTACCCTTTTTCGGTACGTGCGTTTTGAGGAGCATTTTCCCTTGGTAGTATGAATATTCTTCTTAATGTATCATCAATCTTACCGCAATGATACAACTATTTTTTTTTTTCAATCTTACGTCAATTGACGCACGATGATGGATCTTGCGTGATCTACAATAGCATGATTCCTTATTTGAAGTGCTGACGACCGCGCAAAACGATCGACCGTTCCACGCGTTGGTTGCGTTGGTATGTACTTTAAAGAAAAAAAATCGCCTACGAGAAGGGCATTTGCCCACGAAACTAAACGCGAATCTCTCTCTCTCTCTCTCTCTCTCTCTCTCTCTCTCTCTCTCTCTCTCTCTCTCTCTCTCTCTCTCTCTCTCTCTCTCTCTCTCTCTCTTCTCGCTCTCTCTCTCTCGCTCTCTCACGCATGCGATCTTTCGGCAGCGCAGTACTCTCCGCTCACCGGAAACGTGGCACGAATCGAATTCCACTTTCGGCCAACGTTTTCGGTTAAACGGACCGTGAAGTGCAATGAGGCGCGGGGGGCACGAGCTCAACGAGAATCGGGTTTGATTCTACGCCGCATGTGGGCCTATATATATATATATATATATATATTTGTGTGTGTGTGCGCGTGCGTGCGCGCGCGCCCACACACACACACACACACAGGGTGTTAGGGAGGTCGATGTAAAGCCTTAAGGGGGCGATAGGTCACCTCGTTAGGAACATATCTAATCTAGGTTAGCTTATTGTAAGGATTTCAAGATATCATGGTAAGTATGATTTTTGGAAAATTTCCCAAATTCAAGTACTAACTCGTTCATAATTTTTAAACAGACAATAATTGGTAACCCACAACTTATTTGCATCCTAGGTTAATGTGTATTCAATCGACAAACACGAATACAATCATCTGTATGCACACAACTAACTAAATGAGACGTGCTGAATAATGAAAAACTTGTCAAAAAATAAAAATATGTCTTATGCTAATGCTATTAAAAAAAATAGCATTAACATAAGAGGTACCTAATTTCGAGAAATTTTCCAAAAATCATACTTACCATGATAACTCGAAATCCTTAGACGGAGGACTAAGGTTACCTAGGTTAGATATGTTTTTAACGAGGTCACCTATACCCCCTTAAGGCTTTGCATCGACCTTCCTAACACCCTGAATATAGAAATTTGTATTGATCTGTGTGTGTGTGTGCGTGTGTGCGTGCGTGCGTGCTTGCGTGCGTGCGTGCGTGCGTGCGTGCGTGCGTGTGTGTGTGTGTGTGTGTGTGTGTGTGTGTGTGTGTGTGTGTGTGTGTGTGTGTGTGTGTGTGTGTGTGTGTGTGTGTGTCGGCTCCCCAGGACACGCTCCTCGAGCATACTACTGTTGCACGTCACTTGGAGTACACTAACAACACGTACGTCTCCATAAGCCTTTGTAGGAGTATGTGGGAAAAGGATATTGTGAACTCATCGTACCTTGATGATGCTGAATATCAGCACATTTCGCTCTTTTGAGGATGGTTGTCAACAAGCCCTTAAACGAATCGATCAATTTTCGGACAGAACGATCCTCGAAACGATTTTTATACCGATAGGTTTACATTGATTGCATTCAATGGGTTTTCGGGTCATCCAGGTATAGGGAGATATAGTTAAGGATGTTGAGTCCCTATGAAACATGTCAATGTTAATTGTTCAATAAATAGCTTCTTAATCGTCATGAAATTTTTACACGACCTCCTGAATACTTCATGTAAAAACATACAAAATTTTCAGAATTCTATCATCATTACTTGAACCTCCTTAAGGGTTGAAATGAAAAATGATGAGAAAATTCTGAAAATTTGGTATGTTTTTGTATGAAGTATTTAAGAGGTCGTGTTAAAATTTTACAACGATTAGGAAGCTCGTTATTAAAAAATTAACATTTCGTTAAGAACAATTTTTAAGGGGGGATTGTCTTTTTTTTCGCAAATCTTACCGCTTTTTGGGAATTTTTTTGTGACGAAAGTATACAACGGAAAACTTGTGAAACTTGGCATATAGTTTTATTGATCTGTTTACTAGATACAAAAAAATTTTTAAACAATTTCATCAAAAAATCCGGCTCCCACCCCCCTCGACGCGCGATGGTCCTTTTTTGATGGTGTGCACGATTTCTCAAAAACTATTCAACCGATTGCCTTCAAATTTGGACAGAATGCTCAGCTGACATCCTTTTATCGTTTGATGAAGCAAAAAAGCAATACGTTTAATAGTTTTTTATTTATAACAAAAAATCGATCAATTTTTTTCGCAAAATCGATACTTCAAGTTCAAAACGTCACCAAATCGTCAATTTTTTTTTTTTCCCTTCATCGAACGATAGCTATATGTGTCTAAAGTAAAATGCTTTTTAGGTTTTTGTTGCAAGATGAACGTGAAGGCTGTAATCGTGCACACCATCAAAAAAGGACCATCGCGTGTCGAGGGGGGCTGGAGGCGGATTTTTTGATGAAATTGTTTAAAAATTTTTTTGTACGTAGTAAACAGATCAATAAAACTATATGCCAAGTTTCACAAGTTTTCCGTTGTATACTTTCTTCACAAAAAAATTCCCAAAAAGCGGTAAATTTTGCGAAAAAAAAGACAATCCCCCCTTAAAAGAAATAAAAAAACATTTATCAATAAACTTCGGTTTGTTTCCGTTGCTTTCAGTATATTATAGATATTACAAAATTGAGAGGGCAAAAAAAACTTATTGCAAAGTTACATCAGTTCCCATAAGACAGCATTTCATTTGTGAAAGTTAATTGTTCAATAACGAGCTTCCTAATTGTCGTGAAATTTTTACTCGACCTCTGAAATACTTCATACAAGAACATACCAAATGTTCAGAATTTTATCATCATTTGCGATTTGGGACTCAACATCCTTAAACTCGATGATGTTGTAGTTTGCATCATTGGAAGGCAACGAAATTTCTTTTTTTTAATTTTCTACATTTTTTGACAGAATTGAGCTAGGAAATCACACAAACATTTTCTAGGATTCTTATTCAACGATCTAGAATAAATTCGGCGAAATTGTATTTTGATAATAGTGAAAATACGAAATTGAAAAGAACTTTCGTTGCGTTCCAGCGACGCACACTTCAACCTCGTAATATTCTCTTATATCGCGCCGCAGTCCTCACAAAAATAGAATCGCGTTTTCACAGGTTCTACTTGACGGATCCAGATGGACCTTCTGGAAGCGGTTATTTTCGCACACTAAAGGTTTCTGAACTTGAAGATTTTTCCTAAACTATGAAGGAATTGAGGTTTGCATCGTTGGAATCCAATAAAAATGAATACTTCCGAATTGCTTGAATTTCTTGTGGCAGAATTTGCCTACCAAAAGCCCTCAAACATTTTTTGAGATACTTATTCCGAGATTTACAATATAAATCTGCAAAAAAATTTGTTGTAGAAGAATGAAAATAGAGAAACGAAAATGTAAAATAAAACTTTCGTTGCTTTCCAACGATGTAAACGTCAACGTCATAAATTATATAGCCTCAGCATCGTGTTCCGATCCTACGAACTTGAATTTTAGGCCTCAAAAAACGAATGTGCGAACAAACGCCGCATTTTCGTTACATTACCTTACACGTATATACAAATGAGCTAATACATATCAGCATATATATGCTTTCATTGCCTACTTTTTCTAATCAATCCTTCTACTTTTTCGTTTCAGGTGAGTTCCGAACCATCTATACACGTACGACTTTCATCGACTTGGCGAGGCAATCCGAAAAACTCTTTACGTAATTATTTTTACTCAATAATTTTTATGGGGTTAAAATTTGCATCATTGCAAGGCAGCGAAAGTTCCTTTTATTTCATATTTACATTACTATCCAAAATCAAATTTTGCAAATTTATTCTAGATCGTTAAATAAAAATCAAACAAAACGTTTGCGTGATTAACGTAGATCTAATCTGCCAAAGGAAATTTGGGAAATTAAAAAAGAAATCACGTCTGTTGCATTCCAACGATGCAAACTGTAACGTCATTAACTCGTAACGTTCTCCTCGATTCTCCCAAACTCAAAAACTACATCTCCGTTGATTCCCCTGACTACCGCGTCGTTCATTCAAATGATCATCAGTTCAGTTTCATCCCCGCAAGTAACGCGTTACCCCCACTTGTAGCGCAAAAAAGGCCTTTTTCATGAATTTTTTAAAAGAAAACTACAAAACTTTTTTAATCGATCAATATACCATCTTAAAGAACACATCTTGAAGAACTTTCAGTAATTTTTTTAATGAAAAATATTACATTGTTTAAGGGCAAATGGCCGTCAATGAAATAATGTTTTTATATACACGGTTTGCGGTGACCAACATTGCGGCGAAGTGGATCATCTGAAAAAAAAATGCGGATAGATTTAGTCAAATATAAGTATAAACTAGTCTTTAATCGAAGGATTTTGAAAAATATTCATTTTTCACAAAATGGCGGACAGTCAAAGTTAATGGTTCGATTTTAACGAAAAAAAACGGCCGTTTTTGGCGACAAAACGGCCGGTTTTTTCGAAAAAAAAAATCGAACGCTTAAAGACTACATTTTTATGTATTAAGTAAGCCTGCAAAATTTCAGGAAGATTGGTTCGTTAGTGTTCGAGTAATCTTGGCCACCGACTTCAGAAATGCCATTTTGAGAAAAACGCGTTTAAAGTTTCAATTTCAGTTCTTCAATTCACGGATTCTTCTCTTTTAACGCTCATATCTCAGTCAATTTTGTTCGGATCGACTTGAAATTTTCAGGACATATTCTCAGATACTTATACTTCAAAAAAATGCAATAAAAAAAAATCGATTTTTTCAAAATCGCTATTGGGGGTAACCCCTTAAGTAGACTCTGGATCACGAATGGACGTTTCAGCTTCGCAAAGGAAAGCGTGGAAAAGTAAATTTCTGTGTAGGAAAGTGAACACACGGCAAAAACTAAGCATGTTTGATGTGTGTTAATTGCGAGTTATTGATCATATGTTTTAAAAATTACCTTGGTTTCGCCATCATGTGAAACTCGTCAGTTGGTTTGACATTTATTGATTGACCGGTTAACAAGACCACATTTCATCTTCGATTAACCGGATAACGGATTCAATTAACATCTTACTGTACACATACGAGTTCTATAATAAAAATTGTGGTAGCAGACGCAATATCATCATAATGTATTTAGATAATACAACTATCGAAACTGTAAATATATAATCAACTTTATAATTAATATAATTAATACAATCAACACAGCGTAACGTATAAGTAATCTCCAATAAATACATATATTTTGACGATGAAAAGCTTTGTCATTGAATTAATTTTTCCGACGCATCCCATGTGTATGCAGTACTGCAGAAAGAAGTGTGTTGTGTCTACACACTTTGAGTGTGTAAATTGCTGCAGACACTTTTTCCACGTTTTAACGTGTGTAAGCAAATAACACACGCGAGTGTGTCGTTTGAACGCATACATCCGTGTTATTTTAACACCGTCATTTTTTTACACACGTGAAAACGTGTAAAAGGTGTCGACAATCATTTACACACGTAAAGTGCATAAAAACAACGCCCTTGTTTTTGCAAGTGCAGGGGCTGTGAAGGGCTTGATTTCTCGACAATGACGACGCGACCAAGGGTAAAGATAACGACCTGAGATATTACGGCGCTGAAGGGGCTTGATAAATTAACCATAATTCACGATCCGTGATTGTTGAGGTGACAAGATGCGCGCGCAAGGCTTCTCAACCCTTATCTGTTGTACTGCTGCTCGCTGCGCTAGTGCGCTTGCAAGCCATAGAGGAAGGGAGAACTATCGATCGATAGCAATGTCAATGGAAGATCGCGAACAACATCTGTATACCCAGCCCACGAGGGTGTCATAGTGCAGCCGAAATCTGAAACGGCCCCCGTGAATTCGATCTCCCCTCGTCGGTGGCGTATTCCTCACCCCTCCCACTCTCTCTCTCTCTCTCTGTCTCTCTCTCTCTCTCTCTGGCTCTCAACCCCTCCCTCTCTCTCAAATGATTTCCACACCCTCTTGGATCCTTCCATCTGTTGTCGTTGGTTTACGACCTCAGCAAATTTACATGACAACGACGAAGCTGTTTGATCCTATCGCGCGTTCACAGGCGAAGGAGAGACGTTCTCGCGATACCTTTGGCACTAATTAATCGTTTCGTAACGAGCTCGACGGCGCGCGAATATAACTATCACTCGTGTGTTTCGATTAAGCACCGAAACGAGGGATCGAAAGCTATCCTGCATACGCATTTTCGCCCCTGTGCAATTTCACGGTTACATAGGTACGAGGGCAGCCGCGCTCGGGAACGGGCGTACACAAACGTGCACTGTACACGCGTGTGACAACATGGCACACGTGATTTGCTTCAGCGAGATAACGCTACCGATACTCACCGTCATGCTTGCATCGTCGGTATGCAACGGAAGTCAATTTTTCTTCTATCGGTCACATTTGTTTCGCCAATTTAGAACACGTAAATCGAAAACGATTTTTATTATCCGCATTCGAGATCCACGATCTTAATTATCGAAAAATTCTAGATCGCAACAAAAAACGAAAAGCAATGAAAAGATAGAGAAAAACTTGAACGTCGATTCCTAAATCATATCTTGGACTTTCCCTTTCAATTTGAGTTGCGTCAAGCGACAAACGAGGGTTCAACATTTTCACAGTAGGCTGACCCCTTAAATATGCCGAAGAAAAATGAGGGAATTCGGAAATGTAAGAAACGCCGTATAGTAGGACGATAGAATTTAATATACTTTACGTGTGAATAGTACAAAATCGTGTGACGGGGTGTGTAACAGTATTTAGAGCACGTATGAATAGAAATCAGAAGATGTTTCGGGTTTGGGAGTTTCTCCCCTTACGAGCCGTGGAGACCACCAGCCGTTCGTACCGCTCGCTAAGCAATTATCGCCTTCGAATAAACAGCTCGGGTGATCGCCACTTGAGCCGAGACGTTGGTAACCACGTTTCCATCGTCAACGCGAGCGCCGAAAGAAATCGTCGCTTTCAGAAAAAAATATTTCGTTGCACTCTGACGATGCACTATCATATTTTACGCGTATTGGGAGTGAGCCGTTTCGTTTTACATATAAACCGGACTGCAATAGCGATACGAAAAAGCGTGTCGAAAATTCTGATGTGTAAGAGCGAGCATAGAACTTACGAATTTGGTCTGAAATTCCCTGTATATAGACAGGGCGCAGCGTATAACATACTGGGTATATACAGGGTGTCCGGTAATTAATGGATTATCCTGCAATTGTCGATAGGTCACGTCATGTCCTACAATATGCTGGAACTTCAGTTTAGTCAAGGTGGCCTAGTTTTTAAGATCTTGGGTTTTGAGTTATGGTTTGAAAAAAATCATCTCTGCTTGTAGTCTTTCGTATGCCATTTTTTTACAAATAACAACTTTTTGTACGCGGTTTTTAAAAAATACTCTTGGTTACTCGTTTTCGCATATCGTGCGAATTACTTAACAAAGTTGCTTCATTATTGTCGATTCCTATGATTTCTAGAAACGGTATGCGAAAAACCAAGAGCAGATGATTTTTTTTTTTTTTTCAAAAAATAACACAAAGGCGAAGATCTTGAAGACTTTTACTAAACTGACATTCCAGCTAGTAGTAGGATCTTACGTATCGACAGTTGCAGGATTATCCATTTATCACAGGACACCCTGTATATGTATATATGTATGCATGTACACCTGTACGCGCGGCCTGTGCGATACAGGTCTACTTGACGGTCCCGGCGCGTACTCAAACTCGCTTTCAAGACACATCCTCGTGAGACTAGCGATCGTCGTCTCGTTTCTCCCTTTCTTTCGCATCAAGCCACGCTCGACGGAGAGTACGGCGACAACGACGACCCGCCGGTGACTAAGACTTCCCGGTAACGAAAGAACTGAAAAAATAAAATAAAACGAAATAAAAAAAGAACGAGAAAAAAATCGTATCGTGCTGCCGACTACTTCTCTTGCGTGTAGAATCGGTTCGAGGTTGCCTCTGTCCACGCTAATGCTCGGACGCGAATAGCACAACGGACAACGGGTATATAAATATATATATATATATATATATATATATATGTATATGTGTCTGTATATGGCTTTTGTTGTCATAAGATCGCGACGGCTACGTACGGAGGTTGAAGCATAACTACGATCCAAGATTTTTACAATATATATTTATATATGGTTTTGTATAGACTACACTGAGTCTTTACGAATTTTTTGAAGTTTTTTCACGACGAAACGCCATAGAAAAAAAGTAGTTTAATATATGTAATTTTACGTGCGGTTACATTGGCAAGACGTTCACACTACGGGGAATGTAATCTTTTTTCACTATTTACCACTAAGATAAACCATTTCTAACAACGGGTTAACGCAAACTAAACCTTTGTAATCATTTGGGAAAGAAAAAAATTCATCTTGCCGATCATAAACCACATACCAGGTGTAGAAGTATGAAACCGGAATTATTTTGTAAAAATTACACGTCTGCTGTTTGAAAATGCTAAAAACGAGTGGAGACGGCTTTCTGTGTCACATTCAATTGATCCCCGAGTTCTTGTTGACTTTGAGAATCATCTACACCCAATAAGGCTTGCCATTTGTTGCTGCGAACTTTTTCGGTGGTTTTTCACGCTCTTCGTTTCTCACGTCAAAATCACCACTTTTGAATTTTTTGAACCACTCGAAACACTGTGTTTTACCAAGAGCATGTGCACCATAAGCGTCGACAAGCATTCGATGCGATTCTGCAGCAGTTTTCTTCAAACGGTACCAGAAAATCAATGCTGTCCGCAAATCGTAGTTCGTAGGCACAAAACTCGACAAGTTTAAGGTTATAGAAAAATATACCGGTGAAGAGAACTTGGGTTGTTGTGTGTTGAAAATCTTCGTCAGCTGTTAGAAGGAGATGATGGCGCTGCAGAAGCGGTCTTACGGTCCGTAAACCGATGGCTAGCACCATCTATAGAGAAATTCCGGTTTCATACTTTCTACACCTGGTATACTCAATATTGAACCATCAAAGTTTGATAAAAGATCACGCATCTTGGCTGGCGGGTGAGGAGCAGTGCTTCCGACCTCAATGACCGCGACGTTGCCGTATTTGGGCAACATTTATAGAGTAAGATTTCCTGGGTGTACTTCCGAAACGGACGTACCTCCGATTGATTCGGAATTTCGTGTACCCATGTCTTTGGACCCGCTGATTACGAATATGATAGTGAACATACCCGCAAATTCGATTTTCAAGATCAAAACTCATAAAAAATTGTTTTAAAAGTTTTTCCGCTGTAAAAAAAATGAGTATTGAGCTTAGAGGAAAATGTTTCCCACGAAAGTTGTAGCTTATGAAAAGACTGATATTCAATGTTCTATACAGTTTTTGTCTAAGACCATTCTGTTTCGAGGAAGAGGGGATAATGCTCCAATAAGTACATTTTGCTAAACTCTATTAGTTTATCTATCTACTTACCAACGATCTATCTACTTATCTATCCACTTACGCATTATCTACTCACGCACTGTCCTGCGGGACGGTTGAAGTTTGTTTGGGTTTGTTTGTTACATGTTGTTTATTATTTGCCGTCGTTTGGGTTTTTTGGTTGTGTTGTGTGTTGTTCAGGTATGCGTACACGGAGAAAACAGGGGCCTCGGAGTTAAGAATCAATACTATGCTTCTAAAAAAAAATATCATTAAATATCAAAAAGTATTGAATGGAAGATAAAAATTGTAATTATGGTATAGTAATAATGAAGAAATTTCAATTTTAGCCTACGTTATGGCACGTAAACTGATACAAATAATACATTTTATTCGGCATATTGTGATTTTTCGTAGTATTCAAAAAATATTTTGCCCACGTGATTGGAACAATTAGTTTCCAGTATTCTACAAAAAGTACGGTATAAAGAGTCACATTTTACTCATCAACTTCGTAATATTTTTCGCTATACGCCGAAGATTAATGCTATGCGTATAGTAAAATCTATACCTACACGAAGATTCATGCTATACGTATAGTAAAATCCAAATGAAAATATAGCGTGTAATAAAGGTTGGTATTTTACAAAGCACGCATTAGTTTTACTATACAGCGTATAGGACTCGCGCCTATGCGAGAATAGTTTCAAATGTAATATGCACGCATCATTTTTACTATACGGTGTGAGACTAATTTTTACACTTCTATAATAACAAGTCTTAGAATTTGCGAACTGGCAGTAAACTGCTATATTCTCTAGCACTGAATATTAGAATTCTGGCAACGAGTGTTATAATTTGAGGCCGTATTTTTCTCCGTGTATAATGTCAAACATCAAACTGCTACCTTTAAAGTACGTAAGTAGATAATATAGAAACTAATAGAGTTTAGAGGAATGTGCTTTTTGGAGCATTATCCCATTTTTCTCGAAACAGATTGGGTTTAGAAAAAACTTATATAGAACATAAAATATCAAGCTTTTCATAGACTACAACTTTTGTAGGAAATATTTTTCTCCAAGATCAACATTTGATACAATAAAATAGAAAAACTTCTTAAACATCAGTTTTTGTAAGTTTTGACCTTGAAAAATCAAACTTGGGAATATTTTCACTATCATATTCGTGATCAGCGAGGAAAAACACATGGGTACCCAAAATTCCAAATTCATCGGAGGTTTGGCCTTTTTGGAACATTATCCGATCTCCTTACTGGGATTATATTTTTTAAACCTAAAAGGTCCAGTGCGCATGTACAAAGTATTTATATCTTCGCATAATGACTTCGCCGCGTAACAATGAATCGTCGATAGGAAATATGCGGTTCGATCATGCGTTCTCGTCAACGGTTCAGCATGAACTGCTCTCGAAAACGCCGAACGCCTTGCGGATGCTTCAGCTCGTTCTTTGTTGTCTAGGAAAGCCGTCGTCCAGCGGTGAGGTGCCTCTTGAGTGTTTGCCGGCTCGTACTATACTGCGTGAGCCCATCTAAGATAACCGCCTTCTCGGACAAAGCCCGAAAATCTTCACTTCACTTGCTATTTTTAATGGTAATGGCAATGGTTATTGTTAATGGTAATAATAAATAATATCGTGACATAAATATAAATAGGCATAATTACAAATTACTCAATATTCCATTCTGAGTTGTATAAAACAATCGCTGACGCAGTTTTTTTCCATAATAATTATGGAATACTTATTTAAGTTGGTACTAGCACGGCAATTTTTCTTATTTACGTAAGAAAAATATTCAAACGCATAGTTCTGCTCTTTAATTACGTATTTTACGAAAAATTAGCATTTACAGAATAAACCTATACCCCATATGCATTTTGTTGAGGCTCATTGAAAAAAAAATCACTTGGCCCAATTGCACCGCTTCAACCTTCTTGCGAACCGTTTCTTGTCGTCAAGATCTCGCGAGCGAATTAACTAACGACCAAAATAATAAGTATAATAATGAGAAAAAGAGAAAAAGACCGAACGCTTGATTCTCCGTCGTAGACACACTTTGGACGAAAAGTAATTAAAAAATTTCCTGGATTCGCATTTTTTTACGACGCTGGCGGCGTAACAACGTCGCGAAGGATCCTTTGGTGGTGCGTCGGGAACGGCTTGGTACAACGAGCTTGACGACGAAAGAATCCTCGGCTCTGCGTCGCTTGGTCAAAAAATTCCGGTTAGAAGGGCACCGGCGTTCTCTTTCTCGCGCATTCGTCCCTATATATACGGGAAAGCAATTAATAGTCGACGTAGTACCGTCTGCTACGGGAGTTGGGAGAATTAACGTTGCGTGGCCCGTCCTCTCTAGTTGCGGAAAATTAAATTTTTCATCGTCGACGGGGGCGCATAATGAAAAAATTGCGCGGTGTGGTCTCTCCCCCTTCACCACCCCCTTGCACCCCATCATCGCATATCGTAAAGCCTCTCTTTCTCTCTCCCCCCACCCTCTCTCTCTCTCTCTCTCTCTCTCTCTCTCTCTCTCTCTCCCTCTCTCTCTCTCTTCTTTTTGTAGTACGTTTATTTTCCGAGCCACAGGTAGCTTCGCACTTCCTCCGCACTTTGTGTCCATTATTATTAAAATAGTTAAGAGTATCAGAGGCCCTTTTATCTCTTGTATGTATTTGCGTTGTCGTGAAGTCGTGGGGCGCGAACGTTCCACCACGGGAAAAGCATCAAAAGAACACGGGGAAGAAATACTTGAGGGCGGCCTCACTCACCAGCTCCCTTAATTGCCGTTGTGTTCCATGGCTTTCGCGATCATTAATAATTATTACGCGGAAAGTAGGTGATTCAACGGTATATGTGGGGGTCTCTCTATCCCCCCCTCTCTCTGCCTCCCTTGCTCTTGCTCCCTGACACGAGCGTTAATTGCAGACTCCATTGTCGGTCGATTCACGGTACGAAGTGAGCCCCAGGTGAACTCGAAGTGACGTTAAAAGCACCTTTCAGTCTGCGACCCCTCCTCGTCAAGCTTTCCACTTTTTCTTTTTCTCTTTCGTTTCTCTCCCTCCTTCCCTCTCTCTCGCTCCCCCTCTCTCTCTCTCTCTCTCTCTCTCTCTCTTGAGGGTTAAGGGTCTCACTTGGACCCATAAAGAGAGCTTTCTCAAGATAGTTTTCATGTTGGAATGGAGTGAAAAACTTTTCTCACAGCACACACTAAAATAGAGGAACAGTTGAACACCAAGCGTTGAACTTTTGATCGAGTCTGTACTTTGATTGTTCTTGCACATGAAATAATTGTCGACACTACACTACGAAACATTCTCCTGAGTGACGATCGTAATACTCCACGCGGCTAACCTCGCTTAAGGTGATAAATCTACCTAGAGTACCGAAAAAGATGACCAAAGTCCGATTTTTTTTCTGGAAAACGGTTGGCGGAAAAGAAACGCAATTTTTTAACACAAAGGTACATATATTGAGAGCGTTTTTAAAAAATCACTAAAAAATACAGAAAAATAACGGTTACATGGCCGCTAGCAGATAATATTATGAAATCTTTTTTTTTTTAACAACGTGGCGACGAATTGAAACTCGAGCGTGCAAAAGCTATTAAAAAAGTCGACATTTTTACGTAACTATTAAAAAATAAAGATCAATTTTAACTCTTCGTTGACGCACTGGGTCATTTTGACCCGGACGAATTTGAAATGAAATGCTCACTTTCCTAAAATTGAAAGTTTTCTATAATTTTTTACAACTATTCAATTTTATCCTTTCCGAATTTCAATCATGCAGACATATAAATAAATGTTTCAATTGTATCCGGATTTTTTTCAATGAAAACCGACGGAAGGGTTGTTAAGGGCGGGTGGGTGATGTACTATCCGGGTCGAATTGATCCAGTGTGTCAAAGTCGTGACCAAAGAAAAGTGTGTCAAGGAAGGGTTAAAAAAGTGAGGTCGTTAACGACCTTTAAAGGTTTCTCATCGTATCTCCTGTAAATTTGGAAACAATCAAGTGGTTCTCGAGATATCATGGCCACCGACTGTAAAAACAGTGCTTCGAGAAAAACGCATTGAAAGTTTGAAGTACGCTGCTGCCACCGCTCCGGCCGACTGTTGGAGGCTGCAGCTCATTGAATTTTAGGAATATTTCAATGCAATTTTCAGGGGATATAGCTAAAAGGTGATAGTATCGAATATTTTATTTTCATATGCAATTTTTTGACCCACCTAGGTCGATATAGTCCGTTAACGGTTAATCTTTTTCGTGATTTTATTTCTACACCGCAAAAACAAATGTGTTGTCTTTACACATTTTAGGTGTGTGAATGGCAGGAGACACTTTTTATTTTGTAAGATAACAACGTGTGTTACTATCTTACACACGTTAAAACGTGTAAAAAGTGTCTACAGCCATTTACACACTCAAAGTGTGTAAAAACAACACGCTTATTGTTGCAGTACTGTATATACATGGGATGCGTCGGAATAATATATCGAATACCATAAGCTTTTTATTATCAAAGTATATGCATTTATTGAACTGAACTAAACAGTACTTATATATTACTCTGTAGTATGTATGAGAGATGTCACTGTTATTCTTGTCTTCGCATAGGCTAGGTTCTCATACGGCTTCGCGATGACGGCCGCTTTTTGCTTGTCGGTGATGGCCTCGAAGCAAAAATACGTCGCTAAAGATTCAATGCAGATATCGAGGTTTTGGAAAATAGATTCCAAATTTGGGTTCTTCCACATGACAAACTCAAAAATGATCCTCAAATGAAAGAAAAAGTTGAGACCAAATGTGGTCTTCGATTAACCGGTTAATCAATCGAAGTCAAATCAACCAATGAGTTTCACGTGATGCCGTAACCAAGGTGATTTTTAAACCATATGATCGATAATTCGCAACCAACACACTTAAACTGTGTTGTTTTTTCCCGTGTTATGTTTGCTCGTGTGTTGCTATCAACGTGTGTTGTTTAATCCAATGTGTGTAAATATGCGTCTTGCACGTTGATTATACACGCTTTATGTGTATTCGAATAAGCGTGTTATTGATGGGGACAGCTACGAACGTGTGTAACAATTTAATTCGTAAAAATTGCATACACGTGTGTAATTTTAACGCGTTACCTGTGTAATCGTAACGCATTACGTGTTACCAAATGCACAACTGTGTAGAATCAATATGGCAACGCGTGTCTAGCCTTTGTGTTGTGTTACTTCTACATACTTTGAACACACGTCAAACACGCCTAGTTTTTGCAATTCCATGGCGTATATATCGCATGTAAAAAAAAAGCTATATCTTAAAAAGTTTCTGCCCCTCTTCGACACGATCTGCAGGTGAAATTAATGCGGAAAACACGTTACGTGTTACTTTTCATCTGACGAGTGCTCAATTACTTTCCTTCATATTTTTATTCATTTGCTTTTTCATCCAGCCGTTTGCAATCCAGCCTTTTAATTCAGCCGTGTGCAATCCGACGTGATAAACACACCGCGCTTTTCTGACCGTAAGCGTTGCGACCCGACTGTATTTCGAGGTTGCAATTTTTCAGGAGTACCCTTTACCGCACGCTCCGCTTTACCCAATGCTTTCTCTCACTTTCTTGAAAATGTATACATGCGTTTGTGTGTGCGTAGATACGCATTAAGCTTGCATATACGCTCACGATCCGGCCGCTTGTCGAAATGTCGAGTCTCGTATCTGCATTCATCATCATTAACGCGTATCCGGTACAGCACCTATGCACCCGGCCAGCGAGCTTTGCGATAGCAGTGTCATACAACTGGATTGCATCGGGGTCTCTTACGCGCTATTTCTCTCTCTCTCTCTCTCTCTCTCTCTCTCTCTCTCTCTCTCTCTCTCTCCATCCCTCCCTACCTCCCTCTCTCTCCCTGTCCTGACGTGCATCCACTCGTATTATATCTATGTACGTACATTTTGCGATCAAAGGGCTTACGGCCTTTGCCTATTACTTCGTGGATGCCGAAATAAAAGCCATAGAAACATCGAGAGAGAGAAAGAGAGAGAGAGAGAAAACGAAAGAACGAGAGAGTAGCTACAGCATGTTGTAACCAAATTATTGCAATGACGATAAGAACACAATAAACTGTATGAAAATAAATTATTTACCATAACTATGAGATGAGCAAGTCATAATGCCATATTAGGTACATGTGTGTGTTTGTGTATAGATATACATGTATACGTGGATAATATAACATTATGACTTGGTTATCCCGAAGTTATTGAAGATAAGTTGACTTCATACGGTTTTTATTATGATCTTGTCGCATTGCATTTCTTTTCTTTCACAAAACTATGTATATAGACATCTATACTCGTATATATTGTCACGGGTATCACGCGTTTACGTAGGCGGAGGAAGGAGAAAGGGGATTTTAATAATGTTCAACGAATGATAAAATTAGAATCTAATTTAACTGACACAAAGAAAAAGAATTAGGCTCGGTACAAAGGTAAAAGAATTTAATCGAATAATGACAAAAAAAGAAAATGAAGTTGACGAAAGGTTCGATATAATACAAAATTTTGAAAAAAGGAATGATGATAATTATGACTCGAACGTAACGGGTTTCCAGACACGCGAAGTCCCGACTCAAAAACTTGACCCGTTCGAAATATTTTCACGATAAATCTCTTATAAATGTTGGGCGCCAGCCGTTCTTGGGCAACGCGACCGACCGCGAAAACAGAGATGAGAAAGAAAAAAAAAAGAAAACAAATGCTAGCTCGCATGAGACCCGACACAAAATTTGAACAAGGGGACGTCTCAGGGTATCTGGGGGCGGAAGGGGTTCTCCGAACGCAATGGCCTCTTATTTTCCGGACCAAAACTATTTTAAATGTCGCAATAATAAAACAAATTAACTAGGCGTGATAAAAAAAAATATTAATACTCGATTCGACAACTCCGCGATTTATTCGCGAGAGGTGTCACTCGATTCGGCTGACAACCGTAGCCTCGCACAGCGTGACCGCGGCTACGCACACGCGAGGGGAAATTTCTTATATGTAATCATTTTTTAAATGTAATCACGCATTTTTGGGATTTTTTTCAGATTTTTCCGTGCGTTTTTTTCGGAAAAAGACAAATCTTTTTGAATAAGGGTTGTTTCGAAAAATGTAAAAAAATTCAGGGTGTCTTTTAGAGTCAATGAGATCAGATATAAAAAAATCGAATTGGCGGTAGTAAGGGAAAAAGTCCACCGGATTCACATGGAATACCTCATATATATATACACGCACATATATGTGAAACGTGAGCGGATTAAAATTCCGTACGCTCTTCGATGTCCATACCCGATGAGCAAGAAAAAGAGGAAGAGTGAAAGAGGTGAGAACGACGGAGAGGAAAAGTCAGAGCTGGTCCACGGGGAATCCTCGTACGAACGTGATCCCTCCCACATTTGGCCGAAGGAACCTGTGTCTCCGTTTGCTGGTTTTTTACTTCCGAGTGAAAAATGAATCGCCACGGTAAGGGAGAGAGAAAAAAAACAATGAAGAAAAAACTTAACTTCACGAAAAAGTCCCCGGCTAAGCAGGTTTTGCGTACGTCTCTAGGCACATACGCAAGTATCCCCGTACACACATACACGCACACGCGCTTTTATATATATATATATATATATATATATATATATATATATATATAAGTGACACATGAGAACCGCCCTCGTGTTTAAACATTGAGGAGAGACGCGCGTAAAAACTTCTACCTCGCTCACACGTGTCCAATTCACGAGGCTTACTGGCGAACGTGAATCCTTCGCTAGCCCCCCGCCCTGACGCTCCGACCCTTTTATCTCTCGTTACAGTATTACAGCTCGACTCGGTTAGCTCACTTTTTATTCAAGCGGAGAAACACACCTCGGGCGTCATTCAGACAAAAAGCTTTAGAACATAAATCTCTCTCCCTTCCATCATACTCTTGGATGTACAAATTTGCACTTTTTTTGGTGAAGGGCTCGTAAAACGTATTTTTACTCCTATTCCAGTCATTTTTCATGACAAAAGGGCGGGTCCGATCCGTTATAATAATCCATATGTCAAGCAACAAAATTACGTACGTCTCGTGTCGTTGTTTTCGCGAGTCTGGGACTCATTACTATACAGCGGTGTTTTATAAGTCGCATCATTTTTACGAATTGCTTTGCGACCTGCCTCGGTACGTGGTTGCATGTACGCGCGGAGATAGAAGAGGGAGGGAGAGGGCGAGGGTGGGAGAGCGAGAGAGAGAGACTCGCTTTGAAATTTAAATCGACTGGCCCGCTATTAATCAGGCTGCTTGACTCGTCTTTCCTCGCGATCTACTCTCTCTCTCTCTCTCTCTCTCTCTCTCTCTCTCTCTCTCTCTCTCCCTCCAGCTCGTGCGGACGTGTTCATTGTTGGCACTCGCGCAAATATCGATGGCGCGTCGTGTTTCCCCTCTGCCGTCCGTGGAACGGGACTGTAAGTAGCGACAACTTGTATCAGCATCATCGATATTCTCAGCTCGATAAGTGGATGACCCCGCGTAGAACGACCGTGTGCCGCGCTCTCGCCGTGACAAACTCCGACTCCGTCAACGACGATTTACGGAGGAAACGTTTATTTTGAACCCTTCGGGTCCCCGTATTGTTGCCTATGGGCACATTCGATTGAGTCGAGGACACGCATTGTTTCACCCCATCGTTGGTTTCGGGAACAGAACGGGCCTGAAAGTGACTCGCGTATAATAGTGCTTACGTTTATTCGAAGGCGATTGCGAAGATATTGGATCTTTCTTAATATCGAGTGTGGGGTCGATTGACTAATATCAGGACGATCCTTGAAGTCAAATTTTTCAAATTCTTGTCCCAATAGCGATGTTCGTCGTTCCAGCTGATGTATATACAGCGAGGAAGGTTTTTTCCCCGCTGTCTTGCGTGGGCATGGCGCCGTTCGGCTGTATATATTGCACGCTGGCAAATATAAAGTTATCATATTACTTTTTATAGAGGCCATTTGTGCTGAGGAGTGAGACACGTTCGATTGGAATTTCCTTCATATAGAAGCAAGGAATTCCGCGAATTCTTTTATCTCTCTATTCTCCCTCTTAAGTCGTTCTCCCTTTCTCTTTCTCTTTGTCATCGCTCTCAGCCTCTCTCTCTCCCCCCTCCCTCCTTCCCTCTCTCGCCCCTTCCCCCGCTCTCCCTCTCTCTCCCCCTCCCTCATCAATGCAAACGTGCTCTCCGAGCGCATCCGTGCTCACCTCCTTTGGCTTCTCTTTTGCCCAACGTTTCTCGAGATGCACAGTGCTCTCCTTTGATGCGCCCACGACGTCTCATCGGAGCAGACGATCCTTTGAAGAGACTCTGATAACGTCGCGCGCTGTTGAGTGTCCCCGAATATGCAAGTTCGAGACGCGGCCTTTTGTCGTTTTTTTCCTCCCGTTATAATCGCACGGCCTTCGGCCTGCGGTGATCGAATATCGAGACCGCCATATGCGTGATGCGCGTGTTATTCCCAATTCGGCAAAGGTACCTTCGGACGTTTGCAATATGCCGCGCGGAAATTGTTTTTAGGGAGAACTTATCGGAATCCCACAATTGTCCCTACTTTCTGATGGGGATCCAGTGGCTCATCGCATTGGACAACTATGTTAAAACGTCGCGCTTGTTCGGTGAATTCCATTCGGGGTTCCCCATGGGAATCCAATGTACGAATCTAATTTGAACCCTAAAGGAATACCATACTATCGAACAGAATCCGATACGATTGATGGATCCCATCGCATTCTGTACGTCGAATTATCTAAACAAATATAGCGTCACAAGATGAGTGGATCTTAGAAAAGTATAAATCGCTAAAGGAGTACAACTTAAAAATCGATTTGAATCACATCACTGATGAAAGTCCACTGTAATGATCGTTTGTTATTTATTTGATTACTCTTTGCCGTAATACCAACACACGTGTACACGCTCACGAAGCGTGCAGGTTATGTTTCACATCGAGTTTTTTTCCCGTGACAAAAAGTCTAACGAGTTTGACGTCGAAGACAAAGAACGTAGCGGAAGCCCGAAAGTGTACGAAGACGCGGAATTGGAAGCATTATTGGAGGCCGATTTTTACCAAACGCAAGAAGAACTTGCACTTACGTTAGGAGTGACTCAACAAGCAATTTCAATTTGAAAGAAAACGTAAAGTACCGTTCTTACACAGTAAATGCCCAATTGTTGGTAAAACAACGGTGACTTAATTGTACTCCTAATATATATATATATATATATATATATATATATATATATACACACAACATATATAACGCAACTTATGCTGCACATTTGAGTATCGCCCGCGCGGATGAACTGCGCAAAGTTCAACTCATTGCGTCCGAACAGGAAGACCAAACAACCAGGGGTGGGCAGAGCGGGAGAAGTTCCGATGAGTATCGTATATAACGCTTGAAGCGTACACACCTCGATATATGTATGCATGCATACATACGGGCCGGTTGGACACACAACGCGATACGTTGTTCGAGACTGATGCACTCTATGTATATTCGAGTACGGATACTACGATTCCCGGCGATGCAAACGCTTCGGAATGCAACGGCCGATGCATTGATGGTCCGAGAACGGGGCGAGGGAAAGAGCGAACGATGTAAAGCCGGCGAAAGCTTCGCGTGGAAACCGGATTAATCTCATTTCGCCATGGTAGACAGAGCGAGAGAGAGTGAGGTCCACCGGTGGGCAGGGAGAGGGGTGGTTACAGGATATCGAGTGCTGCAACTCGAAGCCAATTGCTAAACTACTCCGGTCTCCTATCTCTTACGTTGGCACTCACACAGATTGGCAAAATGAGATTGAATTCGAGTAGCCGACAATACAAACTGGAATTAGGAGGTTCGGTGAAGAATATATATATATATTTATATATTTACATGCTCAGACGAAATGTTGCTGAGACGTTTTTACGATGTTGAAGTTTGGATCGCTGGAGTGCAACGAAAGTTCATTTTTCTTCTATGGCATACACTTATTTCGCATGTAATTTAAGTAATTTTTTTCTAATTGCCAATTTTCTTCGGGAGAACGACAAGCTACGGCAAACTTTTTAAAAATATTCCCATTAGAGACCTACCACTTGAATTCAACGAAAATGATTTCAGATACCTTTAATGGAGGGAGAAGAAAAAGATTAAATAAAATTTGTTGCATTACTACGATGCAAACTTCAACAATATTTCGCCGATTGAGGATACGAAAATCACCCAAACGGTTTTTATTATCCTCATTAGGTATCTACGATCTCAATCTATGAGAAATTGTCTCGGTCAGGATAAAAACGAACAATGGAAAAAAAATGATGTTGAAGGTCGCGTCGTCGGAATGCAACGAAAAAGATTTTTCTTCAATTTTTTTAATTTTTTAAACAAATTTGCAAAATTTTATTTTGGATAGCAATGCAAATAATAAATTAAAAAGAACTTTCGTTGGGTTGCAACGATGCAAACTTTAACGTTATTTGAAAAAAATTGAAAAGAACTCTTACGTTTTTTTCTTGTACGTTCGAAATGCCCATTATCATTCAGCCTATGACAAAGCAATACGACATCCCGTTGCCTTTTTTCTCTCCTCTGTCTCTTTCTCCACCTTGGTGTTCCATCGCATGTGCGCGAATGAAAAGGCGCACGCACGCAGGCACGCGTACGCGATATACGATATACGATATACCATCGCGATGCGGTACAGACTTCGGTTTGTCATTCTTGGGAAACAACACGTACGGCCATATGATTCTGCTGCACGGGAGGATCTCTTATATACGTCCCGTTGCAGCGAAAAAGAAAACTGACTCGGCTATAATTCGATGCTAATTCGATGCACTGAACACGGTCATCGTGAGAAAAGCCCCCGTGACTCCGTTACATTAGTGGACCAGGATGCACGGAAGTATATCTGGTTAGAATTGCGTCTACCCTTCGACCATACATGTATACTCTAGTGGAATTAATTCCGGACACTTTCCACATTTTTTTTAATTTCGCATTTATTGATCATTTTTACTTAATAATCACTAATATTTTATATTCTTATCAAAATAGGCTTATCAAGGCAAATATCAAGTAAAAACATTACACATTAAAATGAAATTACTATAGTATCATTGTGGCGTATCAGAATATACATTTTCTTCGTAAATATCAAAAAAGTTAATTTCTATTGAGGCCTTCTATATTTTTGGATGGTCGGAAATCGAAGCTTTTTGGGTTTTTTTTTAAAGATACTGATACAACAATCAATATGAGGTTTTAACGGCTTATTTTACCGATCTGTGAGTACTCAAAATATTTTTTTATTTTCCAAAAAATACAAAATGACGGCTCTGTGGCCGGTAGAAAGAGAATGCCTTTTTTACGCCCTCCACGGGCGGACTCGGAGACGCACTAGAGCACCTAGAAGAAAAAATAATTTTTATTCATAATGTACATGAGTTTCGCTTGCGAAGTGCACAGGATAATGACAAAATACTGATTTTGGAAAATTTGACACCGGTTTGAAAAATAAATACGCATTTTCGACTAAGAAAACGGCCCTCATTGAATTCTGAAAACCGCAATTGTTAAACGATTGTAAAAATCGTGTCTACTTTGCTAGAAAATCTATCTAAGAAGCTACAGTTGAAATTTAAAGGACGGTCGTAGAATCTACGAGACCGCCCGATTCTGAAAACATCGTTTCAAGACAAACGCATTTGGAGGTTTAAAATAATTTTTCTTCGGATCATATCATTCTTGATATGTTTATGCAACATTTAAGTCAATGAAGAAAAAATATGATATTTTTTGTGTCAAACGTATATGGGCCTTCAAAGTGCCCAGAATTAATTCCACTAATATACATCATAACACGATCACTTTTTCAAATCCTTTTTTTTCATTGTCTTCCCTTTGAATTCCAGTCATGAACGGGCATGTTCATAGCTGGAACGTTTGGAACTCGTTCGTCAACGATCGAAGTATACGAAGAATAAAAAGAAATATATATACACCCGTAGCTCCTTATTGCACGACGTTGGAGCTTGCAGCGTTGCAACTATCATCTTTGAAATTTCTCATTTATTCACTTTTATTATTATCCAAAGACTTTTTTTCTAAATTGAAGTCGTAAATTTTTAACAAAAATTCATTTGCGCGATTTCCACAGCCTAACCCGGCCAAAAAAGTTCGTCTGATTAAAAATAATTAATTCACGTTGCGTTCCAACCACGCAAATTTCAACGTCATCCTTCTACTTGGATTCCTTATACGCATATTATCAATTTCTACTCGCCTCCCATTGTCATCCCCTTGATTTTGCTCATTGTTTGTGCACACACAGATTTTATGCCTGTCGAATACGTAAACCGTAGCGTAAGATCCCACGTAGGAATGAAATAGCCACGACGCGCGAGAGAATAAAATAATACGACTGTGAGCTTCCTCGTATTAGCATTCGTATCGGTGCATGCCACGTAGAGATAGTATATAATCTTGCTCAACGAGACGGAAGAGCTTTCATAATGTGCTGGATAGCGGCATGCACACACAAATTTATGCATCTATATATTTATATAGGTGTATAGCTGGGACAATAATGCTCGAAATTAATCCTGCAAGAGAGAACCGAATTATGTGTACCAGGATTCATTGTAACCCCCGACCCCTCCCCCTCTCACTTTCCCATTCCGTCTCGGCTTACTTCTTGTTCTCTTTAACCAGATTCCCTTTCGTCTTCTCTTTGCTGGACGGAAAAGATGGCTGTCTGCTCTCTGACCCGTTTGGCCCTCCCGTATGTATATACTCAACCCCGTCCTCTGCAGCGCTCCACAGGCAGCGCAAGCACACACTGCATTCCTGAACTATCCACTTTAAGTCTCAATTGGTTCGTTGCTTATCTTCCTGCTGGCTGCGGAGTTCTCTGCTCCACGTATGCTACTTTTCTACTATATATATATATAGGGTGTCCCAGAACTAAATGCGTTTCCTGAAATGGGGGTTTGCGGGGTGAAATTCTGAGTCGATTGATATAAGCATGTATGGGTCTCAGGTCAACCTCTGAATTGTTATTGATTTTTAAAGCCGGGCCAATCAGATGCGCCCGAAGAGCCCCGTACGCTGGCTCATCGGGCGCACCTGATTGGCACGGCTTTAAAAATGAATAATAATTCAAGGGTTGATCTGAGACCCATACATGCTTATATCAATCGACTCAGAATTTCACCCCCCAACTCCCCATTTCAGGGAACGCATTCAGTTCTGGGACACCCTGTATATACATAGGCACACACACCAGCCGTGCAGTTCCCAGGGTTCTGGTTGCCCGCGGGCTCCTTGACTCCGGGGGGCTTGTTTAAGTACGAGAACTTTTTCTCTTTACCGTTGTTAAAACCTTGCCCATTTATATACACACTCGCCCACACAAACGCGCATCGTGAAAAATTGATGAAATCTGATGGAAAATTCTTCCTCGCCATCTCGCGATGATTATTGTTTCACCGAGATTCTCACATTCCGCGGTAGGTATTTTTCCCATTTTGGACGGTATAAAGTTGCTCATAACGATGAAGCCGTGCCGCATGCATATATACGCGCCATATATTTATACACGTATGTACGCTGCCTATATATGTATATATGTATTCGCCTCGTGAATTTTTCATCGCCGCACATCTGTTCGTCCGCTGAGAGAAATTTGCTCGCACGCGCGTCAAAAAGCGTGCTTTATTGTATATATCTATGTACCTCATACCGTGGCTATATCGCGCGTGTGCACACAAACGCGCACACGAGTACCAAAATCTGGATGATTCATCTCATATTTAATTCATCGCTTATATATATATATATGCATTATTTGCGGAAAATCTTATATGTGTACATTCGAGAGTAGCGCTGATATTTTTGGCAAATTGTATACGAGAGGGAAAAAGCGAAGGATCTCAGAAGAACGGCTGCATATGGTCCAGCACGGAAGAGGACCGCAACGCAGTATATATATATATATATATATATATATATATATATATATATATATATATTTATATAACGACCGAGTGAGCTATATACTTCACTGCTCAACCGCGGAGCTCAATCTTGAAATGTCATGATGTGTGTGTGGCAGTTTATTCCCGTACTACGAGTTCCGTATCTCTATGCCTCTGGTCGCTCAGTCGTTGCATCCATCCGAATCTATTCGTGCATCTGTATCGCACACTTCACGAATGAGAACGTGGGCGCGTTGCAAACTCCGTGAAACGCCAATACGGTGCTACCCTCGCGTATATTTGCACACACATGCACATAGATGGCGCGCATATGTATTTCATTTATATTCTGTGTGGCCTAAGTATGTGCATGTATTTGCGGTAACGCGAGTGCTAGTGGTCCGCGACGGGGCGCGAGTACGCCGGTTGCAAATCTCTCAACGTTTCCTGGTGGGAACGAGTCCCGGGCTTTCCCGGCCCGACAGACAACGTTACCTCCGAGGTGACCATCGTCGGTCAACACTGGCATCTTCATATATTCAAATCCATATACATACATACATATATATCTATGGGCCATTCCACGCCATTTCACCTAGCCCGTTACACCGACCATTTTTAGGTTTCCTGATTTTTAAGTAAAATTGTACCCCCTGAAAGGAATATCCACACCCGTTTTTAGATTTGTATTTCTTCTCTTTTACGAGTTATGATTTTCCAACAAATGTCGATTTCGGAAGTTTTGCAAACGTTGAAACGCCGATAACTCCTGAACTAATTGACATATCGACAAATGTCATCAGATAATTTTTTTTTCATTTTGAAACATACTTTTGTTAAAAAATATGAAAAAATTAATGATTATCGATGTTAACGTTTTTTTTTTGCTTCTAAAGCGAAACCTATATTTCTTAAAGATGATTGCCACTTTTTGTTTTTTCCAAAAAATTATCTAAAATAGAGCGATCAATTTTATGATTTTTAAGACTAGTCTCGTCGTGGGCCCATTTTGCCTTCTAATTTTTTTTTCAAATGAAGCATATTTTGTTGAGAAGATTTTTATCATTTTAATCTTCAATAGTGCTATTAATGGTTTTGTGTTTTTCAATTCGGCTTCGGCAGGCCTGAAACAGGTTATTTTTCATTTGTGCCGGATTTAACGAAATTTTTTTTTATTTGAAACAATTTTTTTGTTGTTAAATTCAGCACAAATAAAAAATAAACTGCTTCAGGCCTGACAAAGTTCAATGGGAAATCACAAAATCATTAACAGCAATGAAGGATATTAAAATGTCAAGAATCGTTGAAAAAAGTATAATTCATTCGAAAAAAAGACATAGGATGAATGAGCCCATGATGAGACTAGTCTTAAAAATCATAGAATGAGTCACTCTATTTGAGAGAATTTTTTAATTTCGCACAGCGTAAGCCCACTTTTATTGTACCTACACACACATATATACATGTATGTATACGTGTGTAAGTGTGCGTGTATATATATATGATCTTTACACTCTCATTTCGCCATTGGTCACGCTGCCGCCGCACAAAAATTACGAGGAGGATAATGTATTTTGCACAGTGGCACGAAAGCCGGACTTCCATCCTCTTCAACAAGTAGCGGATTTATATCGCTCGCATCCTGCTCCCCCTTCTACTGATTATTCGTTTATTTTCGTTGCTCTTTTCGCTTCCGACACGAGATCCACGTTGGTGAAATCCCGAACGACTGTTTTTTGTTTTCGTTAGTTTTCTTTAAATTTTTACTTCACGATCTTTGGAAGCGGGATTCGGTGCTTCTCATTTTTATTACATTTTGTTATTTTTATGCGGTAGAGTGGGAGTGCACGTTAATATTTTCTATTCCCGTTGGAATCCAACGGAAGTTCACTATTCTTCTATTGCTCGCGGATTTGGAGTACGAAAATGACCAGACGAGATTCTCTCATCCTCGTTAGAGCTCTACGATTTTGATCTGTCATTCACTTAAAGATATGCCTAATAACATCCTTGAATATTATTATCCTCTTACTTGTCATTCCACCGAAAAAAAAATCGCGAAAAGTCAGTTAATTTTAGACGATTACAGTAGCGTAAGCCCTTACGCCACGAAAAACCCGTAAAACAATTTTAGGATTCTTTTTCAGCGGTCTAAAACGAATTTGCAAATTTTGATTCTGGACAATGATTAAAATGAGAAATCGTGAAGAAGTCTCGTTGCGTTCCAACGATGTAAACTTCAACACCATGGAAGTCACGTGGGTTGTGTATTTTGATTTGCAGCGCAGCGTTCGATTCATATTATCGTGGTGGGTACATCCTCATGCGTATATAGTCATAGTGCTACGTACGGTGTAGAGTCACATAGGCGGTTCTCGAGCGAGGGGCGAGCAAATTTCTGGCTCCGTTCCAAAATCGATGTTTATCGACGGTCTGCGGGCATGCATGGATGGACACAAATAAAATGAAAAATGCCGAAAAAAATGAATAAAATTAGCAAGCGATGGAGGCACGAAGCGGGGAAAGAGTCTCGGGAACCGGTGTCTCTATAGACCAGTGATATTTTATCGCATGGATGGATGGATGCACAGGTATACATTCGTGCACACGATGAAATTCCGATTCGCTCGCTCGCTCGTCGTTTACGTAGCTGCAGTGCCGCTTCTCTCGGTTAGTTAGATCGCAATTGGCTTGGCGCACTGGCAAATTAAAGTCTATCGTCCGTCAACGCTCTCCGAAGCAAGCGCGTGTACGGTGCCGCGTTTTAGCACGCATCGCAAAGTTTACTTATATTGCACGTGCGCGGGTACGATCCACGTGGAGTAAGGGGCTACCATTCAGCCACAAGCCCGAAATTCAAAATCTTTTTCTGAAAAAAAAAAAAAAAACGATTGGCGAAAAAGAAACGCATTTTTCGTAACACAAAGGCACATATAAAGAAAAGAAAGAAAGTTTTTAAGGGGTTAGGCCATAGTAACGGGTATAAAATCATGTGCAAATTTAACAATTATTTTTGTATGAAAATGGGATGCACTCATAAAATTAATTACACATACATTTAGTGTGGATGTGTAATTTTTTACACAATTTTTGACCTAGAACAAAAAACAAAAATTCTCGTCAATCTACATTAGAATACCTAGAGAAATACGTACGGAATATAAAAAATATTGCTTTATTCAAAAGTTGCAAGTATTCGAACTTCAGAAATGAATTTTCAGTGAAAAATTTCATACAAAACTGCTCATAAAATGAAAAGTTTTCGATTAATCAGAAATTCCATACGTACTTCTCTGCGAAATGCAATTAGTAACATAACTTTTAAATTTGAAGTAAATCGAGTGAAAATTGTTGAACTTATTTGTCACGCCAATTGGAAAAAAGATAACAAAAGAAAATATTAGTAGTCGGCCTTTTTGTACATCGAAAAAAAAAATTCTAACAGCTTGATATTCATACTTAATAGATGTGTAATTAATTTGATGAGTGAATCACTTTTTCATACGAAAAAAAAAATGTCAAATTCGCACATGATTTTATACCCGTTACTGTGGCGTAGCGCCTTAAAGAAGATCTTTAAAAAATATTTGTTTAACGTTTAAGGGAGGTTTAAAAAATCTCATATCTTAGAATTTAAAGGTTTATATAGATTTTTAAAAATCTTTAAAGATTTTTAAAACATTAAAAAATACTTTAAACCTCTAAAAAAAGCTGTAAAGAAAATTACAACAAAAAATTAAAAAGATCCAAACAAACATGGCCGCTGGCAAATGACGAAATTTTTTCGCCGAGTTTTGCGGTAGACCTTGAGCATACAAAATCTTTTTAAAAAACCGTCATTTTTCCGTAACTATGAAAAAATAAAGATCGATTAAAAATTTGCGACGTTCGGCGGTGGACACTTTCCAACGGAAACGGTCCATCTGCAATCACAAAACCAAACGGGGTATTCAAGCTAACAATAAATACGAGTCGTTCATGATCGCGGATTTTCCGAAACGATTTTTTTCACAAAATGGCGACGGATTGAAACTCGAGCATGAAAAATCGATGAAAAAAATCGTAATTTTTACGTAGATATTGAAAGATGAAGATCGGTTAAAAAAAAGTGAGATCGTCAACGATCTCTATATGCTTCCGACTATATTTATTATAAATTTGAAGACAATCCATCAAGTGGTTCTCGAGATATGATGTCCACCAGCTTCGGGAACAATATTTTCGCGATTAAAGTTTAAAGTATCATTCTGCTGTTTTTTTTCGGAACAATTTTTAACCTTACCTCTAGTCGTCAATTCTACGGCCATATAAAGTACCCTTAGCAGCAGCTGCAGCGTCATGGGAAGAGGATTGTCGTCTGCGAGCAATTGTTCCTACGCGTGTGGCCTCCTGAGTTCGAGTGTCTTCCGTGCGCGTCGTGCCAGGTAGCGAAGCCCAAACGCTCGAACGTGCTTTACTTGAAATTCTATAACGTCGCTAATTTTGAAGATATTGATATGAATTTTATAGGGTGATTTCTTAACACTTAACTTTTTCAGAATATGCGGAAAAGAAAATTAAATTTTTTCCCTTTCCTAGGTAGATGTAGCCCCTTAAGAGAGCCAGCGGCGTGTTAAACGGCGAAATATTTCCGCAGGCAGGCATTGGAAAAGAAAGGAAAGGAGACCGTAGAACAGTGACCAAGAACCTAAGATAGTCCTCTCACGATCCCGAATATTCACCAATGAACTGATTTTCATCTATAATCAAGTAAAGATGCATTCCAGTGTGGTGGTCAAATTTTAAGCCATGTTACCGAACTTTTAACGAAAAATTACGCCTCTATAAATCGTCTCATTTATACAGCTCGGAGATAACACGCTGGTCACATTTCTATCTAATCATTTATATACTAAGCAACTTCAGATGCCTGGTATGAACTGCTCAAGGCCTGTAAAAAAATCTAGATATTCCGCAACGACAATTAAAACAGTGGCTCTCCGATCGTTTAAGGAGGTACGATTATTACTACGAATCCAACTTTCGGATTTGAAATTTTTATATGATTTTGACGAATACTTTTTGCGCCTTTTGCCAAAATTTGAGCTGTTTTGGCCGTTTAGTTTTTTCGCAATAAAACTGCAAAGTCGACCACTTTGAGTTACCGAAGCACGTCGGCTTATGGAGACGGTCAACCGGAAGTGCGGTGATCGTCGTTTTTCTGCTTACGTATCGAACTAAACCTGTTGGAAAACTGAAATTCGATAGAATAGATATAATAGATATAGTAAAAAATGAGAAAATCAATCTTCACCGTGTAGTTAAAGCACTACATTGCAAGAAAGTTTTGAATTTCCGGTTGAAAATGGTCGGAACGACAAAATAGCACCCACAGCCTTAGCAACGTCGCGAGTGATAGCTGATGCGTTTGGCGAACATAACCCAGCTTTGTTTTGAAATTAGTTTGAATAGAAGCCGCCACAAAATATGCAAACAACAATTTATGGAGTTTTATCATTTATCACGTATCAATAATATGTATGATTATATTCTGCCTATCGTGTTAATTTCGCTGAGGTAATTCAAGCCTATTTTGATAGGCTTTAATTTTATCACGTTAATATTATTACGAAGATTACTATCGAGTCGTTGACCGTCTAATTTTTCTATTTTTATTTGTAGTCCAGTCATTTCGTCCGAAAAAAAGGCAAATAAAAGAAAATGAATTTGCGCTTCTAATTTTTTAATATGTTGTAGGGGATACCTAGAAAAGCTTAACTTGAGATTGTCGACCAAGCTTTCCTAGGAGCTTTCGCCGCCATCTTGGAAAACGCTTAAAATTTGTTTTTCGGCAATAACTCGGCTATCCGATGAGATTCGAAAATTTTTGTAAGACACTTTTTGTAGCTTTCTTTGTGCTCTACAATAACGCCTGAATCATTTTTAGCGTATCATGCATCGTTATCGAGATATCGATCGATAAAGTCAAAAATTTAGGACACAATTTTTGTTTTTTCCTTTTTTTTTCTTTGGGTCTTAATAAATATGAAAAATTGTGGAATTCAAACTTGTAGAGCATATTCAGACCTACAATTTCCTTCTTGGATTTTTTTATGTTGGACAAAAATTACGATCTCCAGCGCGCCGCAAAGTCGGTGAATCCACGCTCAGCGTCGAGCGCGCTCAAGTTAGTATATCGTATCGTGTTGAGTTTTTGCTGTGCGTAGTGTAAATCGAGGGTTCCGATATTCTGGGCAAAAATTTCGATATCTAGTTGGCTGTAAACTCGTTATAACGGAGTGCATTTGTGAACATTTGTGAACAGATTGAAAACTTTTCCGGAGTATCTTGTTGCACAACCGAACAGCACGTCGATATGAGGCCTTCGCGAATTTCTCGAGACAATTCCGACGTGGAGAAACTGGACATGTGGCTCGCAGGTCACAATCCTTTTCCTCAACAAAAAGAATTGACGTCTATCGGGACAGGAGTTATCGCAAACGATAACATTAATTATCATCGTGCATACGAAATTGGTTGCGAGATGATGACCAAAATCGTCGGAGCAAATTTCGCATCCTTGTCTTTCAAGAGAAAGGATAAAGTGCTTCCCTTATCGGCAGTAACTACCAGCATTAAAGTCGACTCGTCACCAGTTCCGATCAACCCACTGCTACTTTTTCAAAGAATGTGCATTGCTAAAAATTCCGAGACTGATCTGAAACATTTTCTGGCATACGAACTTGCTCCGTTCCCGCTGTCGCTGTTCACCGAAGAAGGAATGCGGAAAGGAACAAAGTCATTATTATACAAAGCCTTCGAACCTTTGACCGAAAATTTACAACGTTCCAACAGACATCATTGCATAATCGACGGTGGATTCCTTCTCCACAAAGTTGTGTGGGGTCGAATCGAAACGTTTGACCTTATCTGCCAGAAATACGTCAGATACGTACAACATAACTTCGAAGGAAAGGTTGCAATCATATTCGACGGTTATCCGACTGATATGACACTCGCTGGAACCAAAACTTCGGAAAGAGTACGACGTTCGAGAAAAAACCAATCGCCGGAGTTCACATTCGATGAGACAACTACTCCAAAAGTTAGCCAGGAGAAGTTTCTCACAAGGGATCAAAACAAGAACCAACTAATACAAATGCTTTGCCGTTACTTTACAACGACCGGAATAAAAGTGGAGCAGGCTTTTGAGGACGCGGATACTCTTATTGTGAACACGGCAATTAAAGAAGCGTCGAGTCATGACTCCGTGGAAATCGTCGGCGAAGATATCGATCTTCTGGTTTTACTCGCCGGGCTTGCTCCGGATAAAAATAATATATTTTTCCGCAAACCAGCAAAAGGAAATACGCCGGAAAAGTTGTACTCGCCGCACAGTTTCAAACACAAGTCAGTTCTGGAGCACATTCTTTTCATTCACGCTTTTAGCGGTTGCGACACGACATCATCTTTCTATAACATCGGCAAGTCGAAGTTCATTAACACTCTCGAGAAAAATCCAGAGCTACGGTCATCGGTGGAATTATTCAAACAAGAAAAGGTCGATCCGGAGGTTCTCACTTGCGCGGGAGAGCAATTCCTTATCGCCCTATATGGTGGTGATAAGCACGAGAAGTCCATAAATATTTTGCGATTCCATCGCTTCGCAAAATCAATGACAGCGAATAAAGTGAATCACCTCTCACTACTCCCGCCAACCAAAAGCGCTGTGCGTCAACACATTTTCCGGACGTATCTCCAAGTTCAAACCTGGCTCGGATTTTTCAAGGATCCACAAGGATGGGGTTGGCGACAGACCAATCGAGGGCTCGAACCAATCACCAGCACCGCCGAACCCGCTCCGCCTGAACTATTAAAGCTCATTTCCTGTAAGTGTAAAGGAAATTGTGAGGCCGCCTGTGGGTGCAGAAAAGCGGGAATCAGTTGCTCCGTTATTTGCATGCACTGCAGTGGGCAAACATGCAGTAACGTCGCCAGAGTCGACATTTTGCTTGACGACGACGACGACGATGTCTGTAACGATGATGATGACGATGCTCTCATCGTATCAGCATCATTTCCAACGTTTCAACAGACACAACAACTCGAAGAGTTTACGGAGGACGAAGATCTTCAGCCTGGACCATCCAAGCGAAAAAAGACATGAAAAAAGTCCATCGTTCGTGTCTCGAGTGCAGAAAAAAATATTTTTCTTTCCGTTTATTTTGTTTTGTTTATTTTGTATTGTAAAAAAATAATATTTTTTACTGCACAAACAAATTATTTGTTTAATAAATTACTATTGTGTGATCCTTAATTTGTTGCTCTATGTACTTATTTTTTATCCCATCAATTTCCTGAACAATTTCCCATTCGATTCGACATCCAGACACAACCGAGCGAGCAGCTCGCTCGACGCTGAGTGTGGATTCACCGACTTTGCGGCGCGCTGGAGATCGTAATTTTTGTCCAACATAAAAAAATCCAAGAAGGAAATTGTAGGTCTGAATATGCTCTACAAGTTTGAATTCCACAATTTTTCATATTTATTAAGACCCAAAGAAAAAAAAAGCAAAAAACAAAAATTATGTCCTAAATTTTTGACTTTATCGATCGATATCTCGATAACGATGCATGAAACGCTAAAAATGATTCAGGCGTTATTGTAGAGCACAAAGAAAGCTACAAAAAGTGTCCTACAAAAATTTTCGAAATCTCATCGGATAGCCGAGTTATTGCCGAGAAACAAATTTTACCCCTTTTTTCAACATGGCGGCGAAAGCTCCTAGGAAAGCTTGGTCGACAATCTCAAGTTAAGCTTTTCTAGGTATCCCCTACAACATATTAAAAAATTAGAAGCGCAAATTCATTTTCTTTTTTGAATGTACGTAATGACTGGACTATTGTTCACGTGCTATAAATTCATCATCTACCACAACATTTGGCACACTATAATCGATAATACGAATAGTCAACATAAGTAAACATCAATCAGAGCAGCTGTGGGTAAAATAAATTTAGACTCTTTTTTGACCCCGTGGAAGTGATCGTACCTCCTTAAAGGGAACATCAATGATGAAAGTGCGAAAAATGTAACTAGCAGAAGAATTTTCGTAACCGCGATTTTTCAGAGAAAATGTAAAAATGTCTGAATCTACGAAATTTGCGCGATTTTTTTTTATTCCACTTTATCTAAGGCTATAATCATTGATTGTAACTTATTTTTATCGAGTACCACTGCAATTGGCTAATGATTCAAAATTATGGCAATTTACCAGCGATTCAGAAGGGCCCTGCCTATGCGTCCACGAAATATAGCCTTCCACGAAAGGAATACCTTGACTCATCTTTACCAATATTATAAAATTGTCGTGTCTGATGGGTTTGAAGTTTACATCGTTCGATTGCAACGACAAATTTTTTGTCCTCCTTCGTGTATATATAGATATTTATGTGCCCGACAATATATGTATGTAGTTGGAATACCACATATATGCGTACGTTGATTCGAGAAACACGATACTGCACAATTAATAATCAATTCACCGAGCGATTAATACGCCGAGGGCCTGTTATATCACACCTACCTATACATTAAGCCGTCCGCCATATATTTACACACATATATATTTATGTATTTTACACACATTTACACACATATATTTACACGACTGTTATGAGATATATATGCCTATACGTTTTATACGTTGCCAACTATCATGCCTCTGCGCGGCTCTTGCACCTGAAACTTCTGACATGTGATATGGCGGGCTGTGCATGCGCAAATGTGTGTGTATGTGTGTTCATGTACAGGGTATTCCAAATGTCACGTAACATTTTACTTTCGCGGCTTATGCATATTGTTGCGTGACATTTGGGACACCCTGTATATGCACATACAGTTTGATGAATATAAAGAAATAAATCTGATGATGTTTATAAATAATCGTCCATTTATTCCGGTTTACTGTACCTAATCATATTCTGTACTTATACATATCATTTCCCATCAATGCAAAAGCAGAATAAGGCACAGAAAAAAATACTGCGATGGTAGAATTCAAGTGACGACTGCTTGTTTCATTCAGTTTAATGCGCCTTTTTACAATGAAGGGGTGAGAAAAACGTATAAATAAAGAGGTGCTTTCGCCCTTAATTTGTACAATGTACTCGTAGTGGATTTTTCATGGCGCTCGCTGAAAGAATTTACGTCTTATTTGTTTCAGCGAAATCGGTAGACTGCCTGTGCATGAAACGGCAAAATCAGCCCTTGACGGGCGTCTCTATGAGGGGTGGTTGTAATACCTCTCAACCTTCCGTTGACACACTTATTTCCAGCCACGATTTTGACACATCGGGTTAATTTTACACAGATGTTACTTCATCCACCTACCATGAACGACTCTTCGGTCGGTTTTTATTTAACCCTTCACTGACATACTCATATTTGCCCACAACTTTGACAGACTGAGTCAATTTGACCCGGGTGGTACTTCATCCACCTGCCATCAACAAACCTTCGGTCGGTGTTTATTGAAAAAATCAGCTACACATTAAACATTTCTCAATACGCCTGTATAATAAAAATTCGCAAAATATTAAATTAAATCGTTGACGAAAATTATTGAAAATTTTCGTTTTTTGAGAAGTGAGCATTTTACCAAAAATTCATACGGGTCAAAATGACCCAGAGGGTCAACATAGGGGTAAAATAATAAGGATACACTTTTAACACTTCGTAAGTATTTGCATAATTGGAATTCAGTAAATATAAAATTAAATTGCAGCAAAAAATTATTGAGGATATGAAACTTTTGAAAAGTAAGCGTTTTATTTAAAAATCGCCGGGGTCAAAACGTTAGAGTGTGGCAATGGAAGGTTAACAACGCTACTGCTTCGGCCATTCTTGAATCGGATGTGGAATTACGAGCGGAGAGCAATCATTGACTTATGGAGAAGCAGAAAGAGAGAGTACCATTAGGGGCTTTGTCTGGGCACTCGAAACGTTTCGACGACTCGCGGAGGCCACCGCTGCGCATATCCGCGATTACACGGACGTGTAAACGTGCATACTTGTGTATATATATATATATATATATATATATATATATATATATATATATATATATATATATATATATATATATGAGTCCAGAGAGAACCACTTGAGCGAATGAAGGCTTGGGAATTTCGTCACGCCGCGGATTATACACGCGTGCTAACACGCAAGATCCTCGTGTTTGCACGTTCCTATAAATATTACACACGTTATATGTAAATGGTGTGCCATGCGAGCTACCCGCGCAATTTTCAGCGTGCACCGCATATTCGAAAGTATTTCACAATAAGAGTATACACAACTGCACGGTCTCGTTAAATCCTTATGCACGGTGCCCTACCTTCGTCTGCTGTCCCAGAGACTACGACAATCTACCGTTAACCGGCTGATTAATCAGTCTTATTTTTTCATTTTTGTATAGATTGCAAAAGGCTAATCGTTTTACGATGATCGTTTCTTTTTTGTGCAATTTACTCAATATAGAATGTCAATTAGATATAGGGATGCGGGGGTATGTATTATGCGTATTCTCGTACGGAAATTGTCGTAGGGATCCAATTGGATTCCTATACTCGTCCGTACATCCTGATGCGGATCCAATAGATCATCGCATGGGATCACTATATTGAAACCTCATGCGCGTAGAGTGGATTCTTATCGGCATTCCCCATTGGCATGTACGAATTTCACTGTGAATCCTGAAGGGTTTCCACAGAATCCGATACAATTCTTGATGGTATCTATCGCATTCCGTAGGTTGAATTGTCTGAACAAAATATAAAATTTCTCCACGAGGTCGCAAACGATATTTTTTTTGGGACATCAACAAATTATGGTTGAGAATTTCCAATTAAAACATCTCGAACGATGTTAATCGAGAAATAATGCGGAGTGCGATGGAATTTTAATATGGACTCCCTACGTGTGGCTTCCGTATCAAATCCGTATAGGGATGTTGTAGGATCTTGGGAGTCCCCGAATAATTTCTACACGGCGGGTGAATAAAACCAGTTACAGGTTTGGGTTTAGTCGATGAATTTTCAACGTACACCCGTGTGGGTTTTTACGTATTCACCCTTCCCAATATAACCATTTCCTATTCTTCCTATCCGCACTTCGCTAATCTAACCTAACTTCCGTTGCGTCCACAGTCGTTTTAAGGTAACCTATACCGCATTGGAACCAGCGCACGGGGAAACTGTGGAAAACCCGTACTGGTACAGACGTCTCCACATCAATCTGATTCTCTGGTGCACAGGCGTTTTGCTCAAGTATCTACATCAAGGTCGCATAACTATTCGCCTTCCACTCCATAGTTGATGCGCCAGCGCGTGCACTATTGAGCCGTCACCGCTCCGAGTATGAGGCATACCCAACGCTGCGACTCGAAGTACCTCCACAGCCCCCCAATCGCTTATGCACTAGCTGCCCCATTATTTATATTTATCTACATGTATGTATATGTACGAGGGGCAAGGATATTTTGAACACGTTATGTCTTCATAATACGAGGCGTCATGTACGGCTTTTTTGAGGACGGTCCTTAACATTTTCTTTGCGAATTTGTTATTCTATTCGCGCTCCTTGAAGTTACCTTCATACAAATATGCTTAAAGTTATCCTAGGGTGATTTTGAGACCATTCGGGTTTGCATCATGTTGACTATGGGGGTAATAGGCTCCATGAACTTGAGTATGGGGACAATAGGCTCTTATGAAGTCGGTATTCCAAACTAAATATACTTAGAATCACCTTTCTCCATGTATATGTTTATAAATATATATATGGTACGTTCGATTCGTCTTGCTGAAGATGGGGTCCATTGACCCTGACTTGCTACAGCGTGAATCTGGTTGCTTGTACTTTCCTCGAGTAATATTCTCGAGCCCTCTTCTAGAGTGTACCTTCTATTCCTCCTTCCTTGCCTCTAAACATCTATCCGTTTGTCTTGTATATATATATATATATATATATATATATATCTATGTATGTATATGAGTCAACTCGTCGACCGAAGGCACACACAACTCTGCTCTGCTGTGCTCTGCTGGAGGGTCTTCGGAGCTCCAGCCCAGCGAGAATACGGAAGTTATGAGACTTGCGATATAGAACACGAGAAGGGAGTTTAAGGGCAAGACCGACCGAGATTAACTATGTCAGCTAAGGGAGAGATGGGTCGGGAGAGAGAAGTAAAGCTCTCTGACCCTCATCTCAATAGTGCCGCGCGCACGTCCTCCGGGATACTATGGTGGCTGTATTAATCCGCTTGTAGTCTCTCGTTTGCCGCCTCTTCTATTACGAGAATTCAGAGCGAATAACTATCCAACCGGGTATATAGATCCACGATTATACGTACGATAAGGGCGAATTAGTGGTGTTGAATGTAGGTCCCCAGGTTTCCGCGTTCTCAAAGTGGCGGCAAATAGCGCGTGAATGCAATTCGTCGTAACACCAGGTGTACGAAGATGACCGTCCGAAACGTCAGTGCTAAAGATGAACGTCGGTATATATAACCGTATCTTCATTTCGATCCGTCAAATAAATCCAATGTGTCAAACTCATGCTGACGTTGGCTTACTAGAACTGTAGATCAGAGGATCCAGCCTCGTTGAATTCCGTTGGGCCGAGTCATGTTTTCTCCTCATCAATCGTGAACTCTAAATATAGACATATCATTCCTAAACTAAGTAGAGACATACATGATATAGCCAATAATTTCAATATACAATTGCCACATCCACGGCTGAAAGAAGACTTGTTCTTCAACACGACGATATATCGCTTTCCTTTGTATTCAACAATCCAACCAAGAATTTATTCCTTCGGACCTCACAATGCCGGAAATTACGCGTCCAGAGTCTAAGTTTAGATCGTCCTTTTAAGTATGCGAATAATATTTACATCATATATGTATATAGAGGCTATATCATTGTCGCAGATGCATGTGCATACTCGGAACGGCTATGGAGTGCAAGGATACACCGTGACTGCTGTGTGACTACGGCAAAGTGCATCATATAAAGTGCGCGATATGGCGAAGCGAGGCGAAGGGCGGGATAGTTGCAGGAGGAGATGAAGATGGTCCAGACTCAGGCATAAAAGAAAACAAGGGAATAAAAGAACGGGGGTTGGTTGTAGACGTCCCAAAGCTGCTGCAGCAGCTACGTGTGCATGCACACACCCGTGTGTGTGTGTACTATGTCCGGGAAAATCTTCGTATGTAGAGGCTGAGAAAGAGCATACAGTCAGCTTTATACCACTCTTCCTGCCTCTCTCTTTTTGCGAGGAGCTTCACAAACTTGAACAATATCGCTGAAGATGTTGCCGTCCCTGTTCGCTCGCTTGCTCACGCGCATCTGCACTAGGCTCGCGAAACTTTTAGCGTGTTGCTGGTGGCCCAACCACTGTTTGTGAGCATGCTTGTGTATACTCATACGCGGAAAGCCGTGCATACTTATCGGAGCTTGAGATTCAGAAACGAGAACGGAAGCGAGCCGGAAACGGAAGAGTAGAAAACGAGTGTGGACTGTCCGAAAGTTTCTTTTTTCGTTATGGGAAACTTTCACATATTCTATACTATCCACACGGATTTTATGCGCTTCGTATCGCGTCGGTTTACTTATGCTTGCTTTAACTGTATATGCTGTAACGTTGCGTTACGAATATCGACACTATCCGAGAAAGGTGAGGTAAGCGGGCTAGCGTAGATCACTGGTCAGGACAGTCGCCCCGCAATCGAAAGGTCTCGGGAATCAAGAATATACGGAACCAGAATTATCCTTCATTGCCGTGGAAAAGAATCCCGCCCCTGAGATAAGAGTCGAATCGAGCTAGCCCCCACTCCCTCCTCCTCAGGCCAGGACGGCCTGTAGTACCCCTTCTCTCTTCCATCCCTTGGACAATCCCTGCGTCTTGAGTAGTACCCGTTGCGTATTGAGTTTAGTTTAAGCAAAGGTGCGAGTCGACCCTCCATCTAGCAGGGGGGAGTTGTAATGTGGCGTTACGAATATCGAAACTGTCCGAGAAAGGTAAAGCAAACGGGCCTGCGTAGCTCAGTGCTCAGGGCAGTCGACCGGCAAGCGAAAAGTCCTAGGCTCGAATCCCGGCCCAGAGGCACGACGCATTTTTTTGGATGTATCTCTTGGACGTTTTTTTTGCGAGTATTACATGCATATACGCGGTGCAGAAGTATGAAACCGAAATTTCCCTATAGGTTGTGCTAGCCATCAGTTTAGGGACTGTAAGACCGCTTCTGCAGCGCCATCATCTCCCTCTAACAGCTGAAGAAGATTTTCAACACACAACAACCCAAGTTCCCTACACCGGTATATTTTTCTATAACCTTAAACATGTCGAGTTTTGTGGTCGAGCATTGGTTTTCTATTATCATTTGAAGAAAACTGGTGCAGAATCGCATCGAATGCTTGTCGAAGCTTACGGTGAACATGCTCTTGGTAAAACAGTGTTTCGAGAGGTTCACAAAATTCATAAGTGGTGATTTTGACGTGAAAAACGAAGAGCGTGGGAAACCACCGAAAAAGTTCGCAGGCAACGAATTGCAAGCCTTATTGGATGAAGATGATACCCAAAGTCAACAAAAACTGGCGGGTCAATTGAATGTGACGCAGAAAGCCGTCTCCATTCGTTTGAAAGTCATGGGAAAGATTCAGAAAATGGGAAAATGGGTTCCGCATGAACTGAATGAAAGACGTCAAGAAAATCGAAAAATCACTTGTGAAATGCTGCTTGACAGATACAAAAGAAAGTCATTTCTCCATCGAATCGTGACAGGTGATGAAAAATGGATATATTTTGAGAATCCTTAGGGTCGGAAATCATGGGTGAATCCACCCGGCCCAGTACTGGCTAACCGATTGTTGGCAACCAATGTTGGTCCATCATAGAAACAACGGTTCTGCCATTTTTCAGTCGACCCTCTTTTCGGAGCCCGGCATCCGACATCAAGCCGATGTGGGGACAGTACCGGTTAACGACCTAGGGCCGACTGTTGGCGTAGACGGAGAAGCCGAATGTGGGCCAATACTGTCTGCCGTTAATTGTCCTGCGTTCATTTCTAATCCCGGCAACTGGTACTATACCAATGTCGGGCCAGTATCGGCTGCCCCGGAGAGCCGACTGTTGGGGTGGACTTCTGGAGCCGACCATGGGCTAATACTGTTCGCCAATAACTGTCTGTCCTACGTTCATACGTAATCTCGGCATACCGCAATATGCCAATGTCGGGACAGTATCGACTAACGACGAAGAACCGACTGCTCGCGTGAATAGGTCGAACCAATCACGAGCCGCCATCACTCCCCGTTACGTGTCTTATGAATTGCTCGCCAGTCGCCATTCAGTGTCGTATCGCTGCAGACCGCGAACTAAGAGTAGCGTCCATCGTCGCTTTTTCGTGCAACAGTAATGTTTCCCTTCCCGTAAAAAATTTGCCGGCGCTTAAGATGCGGCCGACGCTTGGTACGATATTCAGCACCAACCATTAATACCCAGCGTTGGTCCTTTATACGGGCCATGATTTTGCCATGATTTGGCCATGATTCTGCCAATGCTCATTTGAAGCATGGCAAACCAACGAACACCCAACCTTGGGCCAAATATCGATTGCCAACTGTCAGCCAACTATCGGGTCCCAGTGTTGGCCCTGAACGTGGGTCAATCGGTTGATCATGGGTTTGCCAGTCTCGAATTGAAACTCGGCACACCATCGAAGAGCCAACGCTGGGCCAGTACGAATTAATGACCGTCGGCCAACTGTTGGGGCGAGCGCAGGCCTTGAGTCTGAGCCAATCGTTTGACCGTGGTTTTGCCAATGCTTAGTTTTAGTATGGCAAACTGACGAATTGCCAATCCTGGCCCAACACTGGCTTCGAACGGTATAGTCCATACATATATATATGCAACGCCAGCGATTTGGCATTTTGGCGGGCCAACGTTTTTCTCCCGCGTGCTCATGACTCGTGCGGTTCATCGGTGCCTCGTGGATTTTCATACGCGCATTTTTTATACGTGAAAATAATTTTGTTGTGCTTTTTTTATTCAATGGCGTAAGTAATATCCTGGAGTAAAGTCGTGAGTTATTTTTTCCACAAAATATAAAATGGATATTATTTATTTAGTTATTCTCACATAACCTTGCTGTTTCCTCTTATCCCGTGAAAAACGACGCAACCGACCCAACCTCGAGCCAGCGTCACGCCAATCATATTCTACCATTGGCCGATGAACGGCAGCACTATCGGTTTAGTGTTGCGCCACGGTAGGAGTGATCTCTTCGGCCCAACGCTGGGATGTACGGTTATCCGATAGTAGGCTTACCGAAAGGCCTAACAGTTGGCCGGGTATTGGCCCAACATTGGGCCAATACCCGGCCAACTGTTAGGCCTGTGTGTGTGTGTGTGTGTGTGTGCGTGTGCGTTTGCGTGTGTGTGTGTGCGTGTGCGCGTGTGTGTGTGTGTGTGTGTGTGTGTGGGTGGGTGTGTGGGTGTATGGGTGTATGCGTGCTGCAGCCATCCAGGTGCTTATTGCTCTGCCGCGCTGTGAAATTTATGAACGATCGCGACTGGTCGGGCGCGAAATTCGTCATTAGGCACCAATGGAATATACAGCATAGTCCCAGCCGTCGCTTGTTCATTCCTAACGAGATACTCGTTCGAGCCCATGTCGTGTGTGTGCATGCGTGCTCAATGCCCACGATAATTTCGTCACTCGGATTACGCGTTAAGCGAATAAGCGAATTTTTACTCGTTAAAATTCCAGGCCCGAGTAAACAGAGTTTGAAAAATCACGCGGTGCTCGTCGCGCGTTAAACCTTTGGTCGTTTAGCTTGCTCGAGGTCCAGCGGACGTGACGATTCTTTTAATTGCGACAATGATATCTGTACGCCAGCATCCATGCTGGCGTTTTTCTTCTGTTTTTTACTCAACAAATCCTCGCTGTTGTTCGAAGCGTTAAAAATTTCGGAATATATTCGCTTGTGATTCAACGTCGTTACAATGTGATTGTTAGCTCTTCAGCATCATTTGCCAACACTGAAGCACGGAATAACGTGGATTGCTGAAGTTCGCACCGTTCGGATGCAATAACATTTTGTTTTTCGCTATTTTCATGATTTTTTTTTTCAAAATCTCGGATTGCAGATTTTGGTTGTGAATCTGTGATAAGGAACGTCAGAAAATTTCGAGAGATTTTCGCGGTTCAAATCTGTAAAAACAAATATTAGGCAATTGACAAAAAAACATACCTGTCTCCTCGAATTCCAACAATTCGAATTTCAACATCACGAGGATTTGCGGCCACGGTGAACTTCCGAAGCTCGGAAATTATTCTCGTCTCGAGTTTATTGCTTTCCCAGGAGAGCGCGCGACATTCATCCAGCGGAGATTCGATTGCGGTTGCCGGAAAGCGCGACTCAAAGATCTTGATTGCGCCTCATTGTTGGAGTGTGAACGGCTCTTTTAATTAGCCCGCAAGAACGACGTATAGACAATTGATCCGGCTTTATCAAGTTCCTATTCCGTGGAGAACAGAATATAGTTGTATGCATAGTCGCCCGCCTACCTCCGCAGGTTCTTGTGTCAAGACTTGCACTTCCGGACTTCGGGCTATAGGGAAGTGCGACATCTTGAATTACCGTCCCTTCGACCTCCCAATGCGAACTTTTCTCTCGTCGTGTCAGGGTCTCCAATGTACTGCCTGGCTCAAAGAGGCAGACTTGTCATTACCCACTTATTATCCCTTTTTCAGCGGCGTCTTCCTTGCGCTTCCGAGTCTCATTAGCTTGCAGGCTCAACGTGATGCCGATTGAGAGTATTTTGCCTAGAACTTGGGGACTGTGGAATAAAATGATGCCTGCGTATAATGAAGGCCACGAGAAGATCATTAAGGAGCTACATCTACCCGGAGGCCCGAAAAATAGCCAAATTGCGAATTTTCTTTCTGGAAAACTTTTGGTGAAAAAGAAACGCATTTTTTTAACACACAGATACATAAATTGAGAGCCTTCGAAAAAAATCACCAAAAATCTCGAAAATCAACCAAGACATGGCTACAGGCAGACGACATTTTTTCGCGACGTTTACTGGTGGACACTCTCCACCTTAAACGGTCCATATGGAATTTAAAAACCAAGTGGGATATTCGAGTTAACAATAAATACGAGTCGTTGACGATTGTCAATTTTGTAAATAATGCTTTTAAACAACGCGGCGCCACATTGAACCTCGAGCATACAAAATCGATGAAAAAAGCCGACATTTTTACGTAACCATTGAAAATCGAAGATCGATTTTTCAAAAGTGAGATTGTCAACGACCTTTCGATGTTTCTCATCGTATCTCCTGTAAATATGGAAACAATACATCAAGTGTTTCTCGAGATATCATGTCCACCGACTTTGAAAACGGTGTTTTGAGAAAACCGCGTCCAAAGTTTGATGTATGGGTCCTGCTACCGCTCGTCTGGCCGACTGTTGGTAGCTTATTCGGTTTTAGAATAATTCCAATTAAATTGTCAGGGAATATGGCGATGGAATGAAAATATTTTTGGAAAATGCATTTTTTTGACCCTCCAAAGTAGGTATAGCTCGTTTAGCTCGAAGAATACCAAAGCCAGTCGTGGAACGTTTACAGAATGATAAACAAATAAAATAATCACCAAGTCTCTCAAAATCGATGTTTTTGCACAAAACCTCTTGGAGACTACTACCAATCACGTGAACTCGATGAACCCTCTATAAAATGATTACCCATACTTCGCAGGTTAAAATTTCACCCGTATATATTCATTACAGTTCTTCCATCGTTCATCGCCTCCAAATTTTAAGAAATTCCATCGAAAGCGGTAGGCCTCGCTCACCTGTGCCTTTTTATCGCTACGGGAACGGGTACTTTCTCGAAATCCTTCTGCATCGCGTATCCGTTGGCATTCCCCTGTGGCGTCGGTTCTTCGGCTCGTGATCCTTCCGTGAAAACCCTCGAGAGAATGAGGTACTCTGCGAAGATGAGTTCATGCACGGTTCCGGATGTCGTGCCTTCTCCTCGCGGGCTCCAGCGGCCGTACCTCATTGATATTTCACTCGCGATATCGGCCGAATCGATGTATCTGACGGGAAATGAGTGCAGGTCCCATCAAAAGAGACTGAAATAAAGCCCGGAGCGAATCGGCGAACAGCGTAAGAACAAGAACAGTCCTGCGGGATCAACTTTCTCTTCGAAGCAAAGGAAGAAGCTTCGAATTGTGGTATCGATTCCCGAAGCCAAATAAAACATGCTGCACGGAAGCTGCACTCGTGTAGTTGTAGTTGCGGGTATGAGAAGGGAGGATCCTGTTTTTGATCTCTGATCACACAAGAGACTCCGGTGTGTGCGTGCGTGCGTGCGTGTGTGTGTGTGTGTGTGTGTGTATGTGTGTGTGTGTGTGTGTGTGTGTGTGTGTGTGTGTGCGCGCGCGCGCGTGCGTGTAGTTGGTGGTGTTGATCCTCGTCTCCCGGAACACCCACGCTTAACGACAGTTATGGGTGTAAACAGGCATGACGTTGGCTCTGCACGAGAGTCGTTAAAATCCGACCTCCCGCGACGAGCCGGAGAGCGAGCGAGGCCTCGCTTTATATCCGCGGCGAGAGAAAGAGGATCGGCGTCCGATCGACGAGAATCGCGTTTCGTATGGAACGAGTTTCGCAAACGACGACGGAGATGACTACCGCGTCTTCCTCCGTGTCTGTCCGTCTGAATATGTGGATGGGATCGTTCATAGCGAAGGTGAGGTTGCGTCGTTACAGCCGCGCTCATTGGTGAGAAAATGGGCCGCGCAATGTTGGAGATCCCGACCACGTATGTGCTTGCCTTTTCCCTCCTCCTTCCCTCCTCTCTTTGCTTTTGCCTTCGTCTTTTTGTCTTTCGACCTCATGATGCGTCGGTCGGTGTTCCTTTCGCGCACCTTTGGGACTCTCCTCTCGTCCGCACACTGACTCGCGATCCTCGCGAATCACGATCTCTTGCTCCGTTTCGCTCCATCTTTTCTTTACTTTGCCTCCCTCCATCTCTCTCTCGCTCTTTTCTCTTTCCACGCGCGCGGAAATTGATCTGGTCGTTATACGGATATCCGCCAAGATGCACAGAGCGAAACTGTGCCCTTTGTTTTTGTCCCGGTCTCGTTCCGCCATCTACTCCCAACTTGTCGAAGTATTCTGTACCAAAGGATTCACTGGCACGCAAAGATATAAATCGACGACCGAGTCTCTTATCTGAAATTTTCACTGGCCACGACTGGTTCGCCTTGATTGTGAGCTCTTTCCGGTCCGCGAAACTATGTTTCATGTTCGAATTAATCCGAGCACGAAGAGACATATTTTCGAACTTGGTTTTCTCCTTGTCTCGCTTCGATAGCTCTTGTAACTTCTGTACAATGCCACGTCGAAGCGACGATTTATATACGTATATATATATATACACGGAGAAAAATACGGCCTCAAATTCTAACATTGGTTGCCAGAATTCTAATATTTAGTGCTAGAAAAGTATAGCAGCTTACTGCCAGTTCGGAATTCTAAGACTTGTTATAGAAGTGTACAAATGATTCTCACACCATATAGTAAAAATGATGCGTGCATAGTACATTTGGAACTATTCTCGCCTAGGCGCGAGTCCTGTATGCTGTATAGTAAAAATAATGCGTGCTTTGTAAAATACCAACCTTTATTACACGCTATATTTTCATATGGATTTTACTATACGTATAGCATACATCTTCGGCGTATAGCGAAAAATATTACGAAGTTATTAGTAAAATGTGACTCTTTATGCCGTACTTTTTGTAGAATACTGGAAACTAATTGTTCCAATCACGTGGGCAAAATATTTTTCGAATACTACAAAAAATCACAATATGCCGAATAAAATGTATTGTTTGTATCAGTTTACGTGCATATCTTATGTTAAAATTTAAATTTCTTCATTATTACTATACCATAATTACAATTTTTATCTTCCATTCAATACTTTTTGATATTTAATGATATTTTTTTTAAAAGCATAGTATTAATTCTAAACTTCGAGGCCCCTGTTTCCTTCGTGTATATATATATATATATATATATAATAAATTCAAACGTTCGAATGAAATTTTCGAATGTTCGAAAGACATTCGAATATTCTGATGAATATAGATTAATTTTAATGCTAATTTAAATAAACAAACAAACCAAAACCACACACAAATTAGTAAGATTCATCAAGATTTAAATTTCGTTCGGCGTTCGGAGTTATCAAACTGGTGAAAAATAATCTCGAATCGTTTTCCTGCCAACCCCTTTTTCTGGATCTCACCTCTCACTGCTATTAACAGAAAGTTAGTGACTTATCATGACCTTGCAATGACGTTAATGTACGAAAAAAATTAATGAAACGGAAGTTAGTCCGCGGCGGGTAATGAACGTGCTATTTCCGGAAGCAATCATAATAATAATAACAATAACAATAATAAGAATGCAATTGATGCGTTGGCTCTTTATATTACGTTCCATTTTCGAATGTCAAATTTTCGGTGACTTACCCTGTACATGCTCTCGAAACGATGATGCCCGCGCAGAAATTTGTTGGTGAGTCCCCGGATTCTATCACATATAAGGATCTTATAGGGAAGTCGCACGGGAGTTCACATTGGAATCTAACCGAATGTCGCGTTATTTCGCGATTGGCGTCACTTGAGTACGTTTTATTTGAAATCCTCAACTGGAACTCAATATATCCTTTCGTGATCTCGTGCTCGAATTCGTTGTGGAGTCGCAAGATGCACCCACTTCTCTACAGGGGTTTCTTAGGACGACCCACATAGGGAGTCCTTGTCGGGATTCAATTGGATTCTGCAGTGTTTCCCGATGAACGCCGTTTGAGAATTCTTACCACGTTCGAATAGAAAATATGTAAAATGTCACGAGAAAAAAACATCGACGCGTTGGAACATAACGAGCACGTTTGCTGAGCGGGTACATGTGTGATTATATGCCAATGTGCAGTAAAATAAATAACGGACAATGAATACAGTGGATTTTCGGTCATGTGCGTCGAATCGATTTTTAGTGTATAATTTTTCAACCGATTATTACTTTTCAAAGGTAACATTTACGCTTTTTAAGATCCACTGTTTTTGTCCATAGGCTGTCTTAAAATGACCTAACATTTTAAATTGTGCACCATTTTTTGCGGCGAACATAGAGTACTAATCTTTGACACGGGCATCATGTCAAAGATTTACATATTGTTTATATTTATTTATAAGATTTATTATTATATATTATTTATATATTTTATTATTTAGTTTATATTTTTTTTATACGATTAATTTTATTGATTAGATTTTATAAGATTTATATACTTATATATTGTATTGAGGTTTAGTCATGGAGAATTACTCGATCGAGCAACGCATAGCCGTTGTTATTTGCTGCAATGTTATTGTAGACGAACTTTCAGCGATGTCAATTGACCACCAAAATTATGCGATTTGACGCCATTGGACTTCTTTGAGGTTTTCCAAAAGTAAAAGGGTATGCCAATAATCTACAGACCATTCCCGAGCTCAAGGAAGCGACTGAAGGCATCATTAAGTCCTTAGGCCACAGTAACTGGTATAAAATCATGTGCGAATTTAACAATTGTTTTCGTACGAAAAAGTGATTCACTCATAAAATTAATTACACATCTATTTAGTATGAATATCAAGCAGTTAGAAAATATATATTTTTTATGTACAAAATGGCCGACTACTAATATTTTCTTTTATTATCTTTTTTTGAGGCGCTCCGCGGCGTGACATTTAACATCCATAATTTTTTTATCGAGAACAGAAAAAAAAATTCTCGTCAATCTACATTAGAATACCTAGAGAAGTGCTTATGGAATTTAAAAAATATTGTTTTATTCAAAAGTTGTAGGTATTTGGACTTAAGAAATGAGTTTTCAGTGAAAAATTTCGTTCTAACTGCTCATAAACGGCTCATAAAATGGAAAATTTTCGATTAATCAGAAATTCCGTACGTACTTCTCTGCGAAATGCAATTAGGAACATAACTTTTAAATTTGAAATTAGTCCGCTATCATGCCAAAATGTTATTGAAAATTTCGTCAAAAGAGTGAACATTTGCAAACAGGGACGTGATGGCCATTTGTCGGATATTGTGTTCCACACCTACCCTCCGTGTCTGTACCTTATATTAAGATAAAAATATTCATACTCATCAAATATATAATACGTTTTATTAATAAATAAAAATATCAGGGCATTTTGAGACACCTTATATATAGTTTCTTTAAAAAAAATCAACGAAAAATGTACGTGAAGTTTTATCACAGGGATTCAATGCGATGATCCATTGGATCCCTATCCAAAAGTGGGAACAAGTATAAAAATCAAATCGACCCGAATCTTTCGCCGAGAGAAAATCATGCCTGTTTTTTCCGCTCCCGCGCGTCTTATGGTTTTTTTCGAATTTTTTTTTGCAACGTTGTCTCATCACGTTGAAAAAATACGATATGAATCTTCGTGCCCGCATCTCCTCGTGCTGTCCTTGTCCTCGGAGCAAGCAACTTCTTTGATGTGCAACGGCGTTACGAGGGGCTGAGGTCAGGCTTTTCGATCTCGTTGGCTTCATTCGATTATATTCTCCTCGCGTCACAAAAGGAGGCCCTCATCGGGATAGGAAGCTGCCACGCAAGGACGAAGATCGACGAAATTTTGTGCATTTTTTTTCTTCTTTTCTCTCCTCTCTTCTCGCGAACTGCCTGAAGTCGCAGTCAAGCAGCTGCGATGGGATACAAGAGGGTTTGCACAGAAGCGCTTCGGGTCTTTCATTCGGTATCTGCCGTGGACCTGCGTGTGTTGTGTCAGAAAATACACCAGGAGCTTGCAACGTCGAAGATCCGCGTATTATTCGATTCTCGTTCCCACAAGTCTGTTCCCGAAATATTTTTCCGTCGTTTGAGTCGAGTTGGAGCACGCGGCAGGTGTGGGATACTCCTCACGAAATAACAGATCAACCGTCATTGCGCCTCAGCGGAGACAGGTCGCAGCCGAGCGCGTAAAATTGTTCGTAATTAGGCAGTAAGCAGGAGTATCGAAAAATCGTTAGTAGCAGTGGACACTTGTCTTCAAGGTAGTCCTATCGCTAGGCTTCGATTCATAGGATTTTCATAATTTTTTTTTGAGCTTCACTAAATATATTGATAACTGTCTCTGTAAAATGTTAGGGTCGGTGATTGATCTTATTACAGAGAAAAAATATATAAAGATTACGTACTTTTGGGAAGGAATCCTGAGACGACATACAAAAACCCAATTTCCGGTCGCTACAAAAGTGTATACAGTAGTGAGAATCTGTCAGATTCTTAAAAATAATCAGATTTACATACTTAACAATTGTAGTAATCCAACGCTCTCAGAAAAAAATATACGCTTATTGACCTAATTTTCATATAATATCAAGTTCAATTTGAACTTCCGGTATTGGATTCATTACCACTTGCTACGATAAAGAGACGTGTCAGCCCTGATTTGGCGACGAAAAAAAATTCTTGCCGTTGTCCTGTCGATATCTTTATGAAAGGTTTTATGATCTTTATGATCTGTAAATAACAAGTCAACAAGTTATCGATATCTATACAAATGTAGCTATCGTTATGCGTAGCCGTTTTTTATTTTGGTTTTTTTTTACACAATTCCGACAGTTTGGACATTTTTTTCTATCTTCAAGGCCCTCTTTTGTACTCAAGCAATCTTTAATAACAGTAATCATCAAAGTTTAAAAAATCGGCTACGTCCAACCTTAGTCACTGCGATTAAAAAAAGTTTTTAAAAAATTGAAAATCGGTTGATAAGTTTTTGAGTATTTACTAAGATAAGGTCAAAGAAGTAGTTTCGAGAAAATCGCGATCAAAATTTTCGTTCCGTTTTTCTTGATATAAAGTAATGTTTTTTTTCTAGAATATTGATACTTACATTAAAGTATCAAATCGCGGGGGATATGACGGTTTTTCGTCTTCATTATATTTCTCAAAATAATAAGAGCTTGCACTTCATATGTTCTGAACGATGAGTTTTAAATTACAAAACTTGAACATGCAGAAATTTTGCTGTTTCTGATAGTTCTAAAATCGTGCTATTGGAGTTAACAATAAATACGAGTCCTTGACCGTTGTCGATTTTTTAGATCGTTTTTTTTCTAACAACTTGGCGACGAATTGAATCTTGAGCATACAAAATCTATTTAAAAAGTCGTCATTTTTACGTAACTGTTGAAGAATGAAAATAGATTTTTTAAAGTGAGATCGTTAACGACCTTTAATTATTTCTAATCGTATTTCCTCTAAATTTGGAAACAATCCATCAAGTAGTTCTCGAGATATCATGTCCACCGAATATGAAAACAGTTTTTCGCGTACACGTGTACAAAGTTTGACGTATGGTGCTGCTACCGCTCACCCGATGGACTGTTAGAAGCTCATACAATTTTAGAAATATTCCTATGAAATTTTCAGGGAATATAGCTATGGAATAAAAATATTTTTGGAAAATGCAATTTTTCTGACCGACCTAGATATATATATAGCCCGTTAAGCTCGAAGAATACCAATGCAAAAGTTAGAACCTATAGCTCATACAATTTGAGGAATATTTCAATGAATCTTCGGGGATCATAAATAAAAAGTGATACTACGGAATAAACATATTTTTGGAAAATGCAATTTTTTACCCACCTGGATACATATACCCCTTAAACTATACACGAAAAGTGTTTTTTTTTTTAATATAAAGGAAACACGCATTCAATAATAATCCTGGTAAGAATAACCCTCAAAACGATATGACCTCAAATTCCATTTCTGACATTTACGCAGGCCGTGGGCCAATGCGGTTGAATAGGATTATCACCTCCTCAGCTCAGTTTTATCAGCTCCTTTTGAAATTCATTCCCGAATATTTTACGCGGTTTTCGTCTGCTACAAAGAAAATTACTTTTTCGATCGACCCTTCTTTTCTTCTTCTCTACGAGGTACTAATACTAGGTCTGGTCTTCACGTTTCTCGTACGCCGTCTCGGGCCGTTTCTCATGTGCCGGCTCGGTCCTTTTCCGGCACACCGTAAACCAGTGCAAATGAATAATTTAGTGCCCGCGGGTCCGGTCCTTATCCGGTCACGGGTTAGAACATTGATAACCCCGATGCTGCGGCGTGCACGAGCGAGTACGCCAGACGGAGAGCGGCCGCATACCAGAGGATACTTATCTCGAATCTGTCCAACTTGCTCGGTGTGCCATCGTGCAGAGAGAAGACCACCGCGCCTCGTCTCGACTGCTGCGGCGCGCACTTTCGTCGTGTCCCAGTTCACGGATTCGCAATGGCCCACACACGTTTGCTCGTAGCTTTCTTCGACCAGAAGATTAGATATAGCTTTTCGCAATTGATACGGCAAGGGGTGGCGCGAGTTAAAAAAATCTCTCACGATTCCAGAGCTTTCGGATGCTGCTGAATAAAAATCAACGATCCATTTCGAGGGGTCATCACAGTGTAACGGACAGCCGATTTTTGAGATTTTTTTTCGATTGTTAAAATACGCTAATCAGTCGGATTTTTTTTGTGTCAAATCAAAAAACTGGTGAAGAACAGAAAATAAATTTTTCAACGTTAATATCCATTTTTTAACATTTTTTTAACGGTTGAAAATGTCTTCGACAAAGAGGAGTCCACACGGTGTACACGGTTGTGGCCGTAAATATTATCTGAAACAAAATGTGCGAAAAGATTGTTAATCAGTATGAAAGCCACTATTTTGCTATGGACGTTCTTTTTATATCAAAATAGACAAAATGGTGACGGTTTAAAAAAAATATACCCAATTTAACGTATGTTTTCGACAGTTTTTCGTTAAAAAAATATGAAGGTTTCCGAAAATAAGATAGCTTCCTTAGCTCGATAAATAATAGCGTGAAGAATGTTGTATCAAAATTTGAGATGGATAGCTTGAAAACTCTTCCTTTGAGAGTGTACGGCCTTTTGAAAAACGACATTTCGCGAAAAACGCGTTCAAAGTTTCGAGTGCGGAATTTTCATATAAAATGTCCACTTACGTTTACGTAAGTATATGAAAAGCATGTTTATAACCGTCTATACTATCGGAAAATGCAACAAAGCCATTTTTTGAACATTTTTTACTGTGATGATCCCTCAAATTCCTCACCGATTTTTTATGATACTTATTCAGAGATTTCCCATATAAGTTTACAAAAATATGATCTTGCATAATTACACAAGTAAAGCAATAAAAATACGATGTTAAAGTTTGCATGATTGGAATGAAATAAAAAAATTTCCATTTTAAATATATTACTATATTATAATTACTGTTACTATAAAAATATTCACTACATAATAATGAAAATAAACATTTTCGTTATTATCTAAAATCATATTTCGCGGCATTACTTGCCTGGTCGCTAAATAATAATCCTAAAAAATCTCCGCGTAATTTTCGTAGCTCAAATCTGCCTGAGGAACTGTGGGAAATGAGAAAAACGTTTTTCGTTGCATTCCAACGATGCAAACTTCAACACCATATAGAAATATGGTAAAGATCTTTCATTGCCTTCCGCCTATGCTAACTTCAACACCATTGACCCGAGTGGCCAGTTTCCTCTCCGCCCTTGCCGGACCAGTGGTCACGTCTTTTTTTGTTTTCCTCCCGTTTATAATAATATTCGCATTGAACATTTTTTTTTGCATTTATGGATGCGACTCTGGGTAGGCCGTGGGTTCCATAAAAATGCCTTCCCTCTCTCTCTCTCTCTCTCTCTCTCTCTCTCTCTCTCTCTCTCTCTCTCTCTCTCTCTCTCTCTCTCTCTCTCTCTCTCTCTCTCTCTCTCTCTCTCTCTCTCTCTCTCTCTCACACACACACACACTCACCCCACCCCCCTAGGAGTTTAACGATTTCTTCAGAGTACCCGAGAAACCACGCGTAATTTCTCATTAAGGGGATCGTTAAAAATTAACGAGAGTATGTTCCAGCTCGGCCAAAAATGTATTGCGGCACAAGCGCCGAGAATATAACGCGACATTTCTCAATGAAATTCATTCTTTCTATAGTTTACCCAACGGAAGAGGGGAGGTGGCTGTATACGCAACAAAGGAGCGTAAAACACTTATCGGCCGCGTAGATGCGAGAACGATACGAGGAAAATTTACGTTTCTTTGATTTAGCGGCCGGGGGATAGGGGGGGGGCGGAAAAAAATCACGTTTGATTTACGAGCCGGTGCTTGACCCGTAGGCCACCACCGAAATGCACCGTGCTTCCTCCTCGCTCGGTTTATAATTTCCAACTTAAAATGAAACGAACCAAACGAGGGACCGGTGCAAGAAGGCTTATCGCCTGAGAATCCGTACTAATAACCTGGCTGCGGCTGCTCGTTTCACGAGCTTTGCAAATTCGCCTGTGTGCGCGGGGTTCTATTGTGCGTGTGTAAACGAACTTGCGCGCGATCAACGAAGCCCAACGGGGCCATGCGAAATTAATTGCGTCGAACGGTCGGTCGCACACACGAGAGGACCTCGCGAGATACACACCAAACGAATTTTCAATAAATCGACGCCCATGTCGTTTCGAATTTGCCAAGGAGGCGGGACAGAGGGAGAGAGCGAAATCGTGGATACCCATTCGGCTTTTAGATGCCTGAAAAACGAGATATAACTGACTTTTACCATTGATCGATTTACCTGCGGAACACGTGACGATCGTAAACGCTTTTTCTCTCGGAAAATATTAAGGGCCAACATCACTGCGAACTTTTCGAAAAATTCTTTTCCTTAAGGCCTTAGGCCACAGTAACGGGTATAAAATCAGGTGGGAATTTAACAATTTTTTTTTCGCATGAAAAAATGATTCACTCGTCCAATTAATTACACTTCTATTTAGTATGAATGTCAAGCTGTTAGAATTTTTTTTTTCGACGTATAAAATGGTCGACTACTAATATTTTCTTTTATCTTTTTTTTAGGCGATCCGTGGTGTGATAGCATCCGCAATTTTTTACCTGGAACGAAAAACAAAAATTCTCGTCAATCTACATTAGAATACCTAGAGAAGTATGTACGGAATTAAAAAAATATTGTTTTATTCAAAGGTTCTAGGTATTTGAACTTAAGAAATGAATTTTCAGTGAAAATTTTCGTTATAACTGCTCATAAAATGAAAAGTTTTCGATTAATCAGAAATTCCGTACGTACTTCTCTGCGAAATGCAATTAGGAACATAAGTTTAAAATTTGAAGTAAATCGAGTGAAAATTGTTGAAGTTATTTGTCACGCCAATGGGAAAAAAGCTGTTTCGCGAAGTTTCGAGTAGTTGGCAATTTTGTACATCGGAAAAAAAATGCTAACAGCTTGATATTCATACTAAATAGATGTGTAATTAATTTTACGAGTGAATCAGTTTTTCATCCGAAAAAAATTGTTAAATTCGCACATGATTTAAAATAACAATAACTATATAACAAATAACATTCCGAAGTGAAATACGTACGGGATTTTTCATGAGTTAATTATATCATTAGTTATTAACAAATATTGTCCTTTCTTTCCGTCGAAAATTGAGTTTTTGTTTCAAATGCTTGCCAATTACACAAAAATCGATATTTTCGAAATTTCCTACGTATTTCACTAGCTATACTCATGGAAATTAAGAGAATTAAACATTTTCTTTCCACGTTCAAATTTGCTTTACACTGTTTGCCACAGAGCGTTTCAAATTCAACATGGCTCGCGGAAATGTCTCCAGCGTCACCATGTTGTATAATTTTATAATATAAATTTTTTTATTCACTTGAAGATTTGCCTAATAATATTCTTGAATATTATTATCCTCTTATTTGTCCTTCCACCCAAAAAAATTGCGGAAAATCACTTAATTTTGGACGTTTACAGTGGTGTAAGCCCTTAAGGGAGGACACCGGTGGGACGGGCCGAAAAATATCGTGTCTACCGATTCAAAAAAAAATTATTTGGGCTTTGGATAAAAGGTATGATGTTATTTATACATTGAACTTATGTCGTGTAAAATTTTATTTAAATAAATAAAAAACTAACATCGTTATTGAGGTATAACTGGAAAATCTGAAAAAAAAATTCGGAACAAAACAAAAATTCCTTCACCGCCGCGAGACCATAAGATCGTTCGATTTTTTTTCTCGAAATACGGACCGTTATTAGAAAAAAATTCAAAACGTCTTCGGATCCATGGGTCTCGCCTTTAACGCAGCTGAGTCGCGGTGTTTCACATCGTTCCGCATAACGATACATGAACACGCTTTTCGATTTTGAATAATTGAATTCCGCCTCTCGTATCTATTATATATTGCACACACGCATATTTCAAATGGCCTAATCTTTATGGCCGCGTGTTGTGCTCCCTCTATAGTGTGCGATATATATGCGAGCTAGTCACGCACGTATTTGGCCCCGTCGACCATTAGAATATTGAGCTCGTAGCTCTTTCGTCATCCGCGTAAATCGCAGAAAATTTACGGATACATAATGATGCTGAAGCTTGTATATTTGGAACGCAACGAAATGTGGCGTTGAAGTTTGCGTCTTTGGAATGCAACGAAAATCAATTTTTTTTCCAATTGCACAAATTTTATTTTGCCGATTTAGTCGGTGAAAATCAGTCAAACGTTTAAAGTCAAACGAAATAAAGAAATAAAAAATTAGCAGCAAATAAAATTGTCGCATTCCAACAATGCAAACGTCAATGTTTTAACGCAAATGTATTTTTATGAATAATTAGCTCGTTATTATGAAAATTTTCTTAGCACTTTTGGGCTACTAGAATCGTCCAATCTTTTTGTAAGGATTTTATCTGAGTTTTAGAAACTTAATTCGCAAACCAACATTTTGTCGATATCAAAAATAATAGTAAAGCGATAAGCAATGGCAAAAGAGCTACGAGCTCTTTACGGATATCTAATGATGCCGAAGCTCGCATATTTGGAATGTATAAAAAACGACGTCGAAGTTTGCATCGTTGGAACTCAACGAATTTTTTTTGTTCCTTTAATTGCACACATTTTATTTGGCCGATTTAGGCCGTGGAATTCCGTCAAACGTTTTTACGTATTCGTATTAGAGATTGACGACCTCGATTTGCGAAAAAAAGGCTTTCGATAATGATAAAAATAAAGAGATGAAAAATTAGCAGATAAAAATCATTTTATTTTCTGAGTTTCATTTTCTAATTAAAAAATAAAATTAATTTTATTTTCTAATTTTAAGAATTCATTTTTCTGAACCATCAATTCGTAATTACCCAAATTTTGTTGGCACCTCTGGCCTACCAGAATCACTCGAACGATTTGTAGGACTTTTTCTCAGTGTTGGAAACTTAATGTGCAAACGAACATACCATAGAAAAAATAACAATAAAATGTAATTGTCAAAATCATGATAGATTGGTGTATCTACATAATTGATCTAGTAATTTTTACGTATCACAAGACTGTAATGTATACATTATTTCAAACATAATGTTCATACTCAACAAATTCTTGAACAAGTATTTCACTTCGTAATCGGTGTCGAAGAGGGGGAGGGGCTCCAGACGCTTGGCAGACGGATGTCTCGTTTTCTTTCCTTTTTCTTTCAATTTGTTTCAAAGCCATTTCACTTTAAAGAGGATTCATTGACGGCGTTGGCGAATACCACGTCGACAAAAAGTGCCATAACGCGACCGAGCAAAAGTCCTCAAAGTCCCCTTAAAGCTTCGACTCCTACGTCGCTGTCGTTTTGCAACGTCGAGAACGCGGACAGAGCATTGCGGAATCGATCTAATCGATCCATTGGTAGAATCCTCCGCCGAGCATTCTCTCCGTCCCTCGCGTTTCGAGAGAAAACTTTTTACCGGAAAGCTCTGTGGCTCTGGGTGACCCGGAGTACGTATGTTGCTATGTGCTCGTTGCAAGCTACGTGTGCGAACGTATTCGTGTGCCCGATAGAAACGATTCGCACACGGCGATTCGGCGGTTTCCGTCCTCGTGATTAACGTTCTCCCGTCCGTTCTTCGCAATCCGACACGTCGAATTAGAGTTCCTTCCTTTCCTGTCTTAATTCCTCTTATTTTCCACCCCTCTCGCGCACTGTTCTCTAAATTGCGCGATTACAAACTGAAGCTAACGCGCGATCGTGTCCTCTTTCTCTTTTGCAGGTGAGTCTCGGGCGTTCAATCCACTGGCGTTACTTTCAATTTCGACGATTGATAGGAGTCGCCGCGATCCTTGCTCGTGGAACAAATCGAACGTTTTCACTTGCGCACGGTAATTAAAACTTCATTACGCAAAAAATTCTCTTTTACATTTTCATTTTGCTTATTATTATTAGTATGCGGAATCTTTTTAGCATATTTAAGGGACTACTCCATTTAGAGGCCCGAAAAAAGGCCAAATCTCGATTTTTTTTTAAGGAAACGGTTGGTGAAAAAGAAACGCATTTTTTTAACAGAGAGGTATATATATATATAAATCATCCGGCGTTGTTTTTGTTGCTTTTTTGAATTCATAGTAATTTTTTTCAATGGCTCTCAATATATATAAATATATATATATATATATATATATATATATATATATATATATATATATATATTGAGAGCCTGTGAAAAAAATTACTGTGAATGCAGAAAAACAACAAAAATAACGGCAGATGATTTTTTTTCGCGACTTTCGGCGGTGGACACTCTCCAGCTTAAACGGTCCATCCAAAACCTAAAAACCAAACGGGTTATTCAAGTTTACAATAATCACGAGTCGTTGACGATCGTCGATCTTTATAATCATTTTTTAAATAACGTGGCGACGAATTGAAACTTGAACATACAAAATCTGATAAATAGAGTCATAATTTTTTACGTAACTATTAAAAAATGAAGATCGATTTTTGAAAAGTGCGAACGTCAACGACCTTCAAACGGTTCTCATCGTATCTCCTGTAAATTTGGAAACGATCCATCAAGTGATTCCCGAGATATCATGTCCATCGACTTTGAAAACAGTGTTCCGAGAAAAACGCGTTTAAAGTTTGACGTATGATGTCGCAATCGCTCGTTCAGCCGACTGTTAGAAGCTGCAGCTCATTCAATTGTAGGAATACTTCAATGAATTTTTGGGGAATATAGATAAATTGATACTATCGAATCAAAATATTTTTGGAAAATACACTTTCTTGACCCAACTAGGGAGATCTACCCCGTTAAGTTGTAGATCTTTGAATGACGATCGTGAAAAATGTTTGCGTAGTTTTCGTAGATCAAGCCGGCCGAAAAATAGACTTGAGAAAGGTCAAGAAGTTAATACTTTTTGTTCTCCAAAGACACAAGTACAATTTTTTTTTTATATAAAAATTAAATAAAACGTTGACCAATCTGGGTACAATTTTCTATATTTTTTTTTATACGAGCGAAAATGAAAGACTCCTTTTTCGTGAGATTGAAGTTTGCATCGTTCGAATGCGATGGCAATAATTATTTGCCGATTGCTCGAATTTTTCGTGGCTAATATTTGTTACGAAAATCAATAATTTCAATCTACAAAAAATTTTTTGCCAAAGCACGTAAATGGGAAAGTAAAAATATAAAAAAATATATTTTTTTTATTACAACGATGCAAACTTCAAGATCATCCCTTCCATTCGTCATACTGCCTCACAAAATAAAATCAGCCGCGGTATTTGAAAAATAAAATTACCGAGAAGTCCTTCGAGAGTCTCATTGGTCGTGCATTTTTCTTTTCATTATATTATTCCCAATGACAAACTTCCAACGATGTTGCATCGTGAACAAAAAAGACAAATAAATAGCGGAAGAAACATCGCAGCCTCGGCTTTATTCAACCCGTAGAAATTCAATGAAATCACAGTACTTATTAGTAAATTAATATCGCCTAACTGCTTATGTAACGCGCCTGTATAGATGATTCACGACATTGCCTTGGACTGGATTCATCGAGTAGGAGCGTTAAAACGCGAGAGGTGCAAGGATCTTATTCGCTACGCACCCCTCGGCTTTATTGCATCCCCCCCCCCCCCCCCCCCCCTCCGTAGTCGGCAATTCTCGAGCTGCGCGGTCCTCTTGGTGCACGTGTCCTAACAAAATCCTGATTAATGGCAGGATAATATTGTGCAAACACCGCGAAATCCCGGCAATATTTCCTTGCGGGAACTCGATGCTTTATTATATACAGGGTGTCCTGTTATGAATGGATAATCCTGCAACTGTCGATAGGTCAGATCATGTCCTACTATAAACTGGAATTTGAGTTTAGTGAAAGTCCCACGGTTTGCGAGATAAAAATATTCTGCTTTTGGTTTTTCGCATTCCATTTCTACAAATGATAACTTTTTGTGACCAAATTAAAAAAAATACTCTTGGTTATTGCTTTTATCTAGAAAAGTCTTCTTTTTAACCTTAAATGTTAAGAAAACTTTATGAAAAAAGATCTTATGCAGAATTTTCATACAAACGAATTCGAACATCTGACTTTGATAGCCTGCGGCGTAAAAAGTATGTACTACGCATATCGGGCCAATTACTTTAAGGATGTATTTCCCGTACATTCCCTACCAAAAGTGAGTTTCGGTGTGCATTTTGAGTACTTTGCGATAAAATTAAAATCTGCATAAAAATCGACCGTATTGAAGATGCTAAGAACATTGGTTTTGAATAATAAAAATGCTAAAATAAACTTGATTTTTTATGACATTAAATGAATTATGATATTTTTCTGAATACATATGATGTTTAAAAGAACTTTCTCTCTATTTCAAAAATCTCGTTTCGGGAATTTTACAGCGGCTGTTCCTATGACACTGTTCAATCAATACCCCGGACACTTGTTGGATTTAACATGGAACATTGCTTCGAAAACATGTTGAAAATTTGTGACTCTCCGTCCATTTTTTAAATAAAAAAACATGAAAATGAATATGAAAAGGGCATTTAAAAAAATCATACCTATTCAGAAAAATTTACGAATTCTTTTTATAATATAAAAAAAGCAGTTCACCGGACATTTGTTGGACAATTTCCTTTTTCAACAATTTACTTATAACTTTTTTGCATTATTATTACCGGAATTTAATGTTCTTAGCATCTTCAACGTGGTTGATTTTTTTAATTTCAATTTCATCGCGAAGTACTTAAAATTCTCGACGAAACCCACTTTTGGCAGGGAATGCACGGGCAATACACCCTTAAAAAGTTGCTTAGTTATTGTCGATTCATATCATTTGTAAAAATGACACGCGAAAAATCAAAAGCAGATGATTAAAAAAAAAAATAACACAAAGCCCAAAATTTCGAAAATCCGGGGAACTTTTACTAAACTAAAATTCCAGCATATAGTAGGACATGATTTGACCTATCGACAGTTGAATGCTTATCCATTCATAACAGGACACTCTGTATACGAAGTATAACAGATCTCCGATCGTGGGGAAAAGAAATTTCTTTTGGTGAATACGCCTATGTGGTGTTGTACTCCTCCTTTCTCGGTCTTCTGTTTTCTTTGTATCTATACGCGAAATATAAATTCTTACAATTGGGAATGCCGGAGGCGAGTGCAACTGTCTCTGCCTCTCTCTCTCTCTCGCTCTCCCCCCCCCCCTCACACACATGCGAACACGAACATACGTACGATGAAATTCACGTGTACAATATTTATCGGCCTGGAACACTCGCTTTGTATATATATATATATATATATTCATATTTATATTTATATACCTTTCATGACGTGTTCTTACATTGGGTTTTTATTCCCCTTCTTTTTCTTTTTTTTTGCGGCATTTTCTTTTATCATACCGGCGTACAAAAGGTTGGACTTCGAGGAGAAAAGCGAGCGAGAGAAAAGTAAGCGCCCGAATCCCTCTCGCGCGCAAGGGCATTCAAGGCTCAAGTGAAAAGTTAAGATTCTTGCGCGCTCATTCTGCATATCCCCACGACGTCTCATTGTAATCCACGCGATGCACGCACGGTACTTGCTTATGCGCCGGCATTATCAGGGCGCAATTATGACGAATGTGCACGGAAGATGCAGAAAATATAAGCGGGCGAAAGTTGTCCGGGGATTTTTGCGTCAACGCGACTTTGCCGTTTCTTTTCTGTTCCCCGTCTCGCGATGATTGATGGCGCGATGTGGGCTTCACTTTTTTAAATGAATAAATTATTTCGCGTGTAGGATACTTTGAGAAAAGTAGGCGAGACCAAGAGAGACGACAACAATGCAACGAAGTTTCTAAAAATTCTTTTGGTACTTTATTTTTCTTACTTTTCGAAAAGGGGCTTTGCAAATTTGTTTTGTGAATCTCTAACATAAATGAAGATCGTACAGAATGCTTGAGTGACTTTCGTCGGTCTAATCGGCCAAAAGAAATTGAGAGAACTGAAAAAAAATATTTCACTGCATTCCAACTATGCGAACTTGAAGCTCGTAATTCTACCGATTTTTTGCTGGCTGTGAAATGCGAGCCTAAATGTCCAGCTCATCAATTTCTTTATTATGGCAGGCTCGTTATTGATACTAGGCAGGGGTGCAAAAAACTAATATAGCATCTTGCAACAAATAATTGGTCGCCGAAGTTTTGAATCTCAAATAGACATTGCGCATTGTGGAGTTTTCGTTGACTAACGAATACTCCACAAATCACAGATTGGTGTTCGGGTATCCATTTGGGAATCGAACACAAACCCAAAGAACCTTAAAGAAACTGAAACAACCTCCAAAGGCTTCAAAATCATCATGGACAATTCTATGACAAAATCGACGATCCGTTAAAAAGAATATTGACAAACTTAAATAAACCCGACCCAACTTCAATGTTTTTAAGATCATCATGAACTCAAGGAATGAATTCCTGAAAATCAAGGATTCATTTAATAAAAAAAGATTCGATTTGTGCTTCGTTTCAATATTTCGTTGGCTACCTATCTTGAAAATCAACAATTCGTTTTAGAAAAATTGACGAACCCAAACAAACTCGAACAAACTCTAACGACTTCAAAATCATCATGGAAAATTCTATCCTGAAAATCAAGCATTCGTTCAATACAAACTCATATTTGATTTGTGCGTCATCTGAATATTTCGTTGGCCTGCCATCATTTTAATATTTTGTCCAGATCTTGAAAACCAACCATTCATTTTGAAAAATTGTCGAAACCTCAAACCAACCCAAACAAACTCCAATGACTTCAAAATCATCATGGGCAATTCTATCCTGAAAATAAAGTATTCTTTGAGTAAAAAAAAATATTTGATTAGTGCTTCACCTCAATATTTCGTTGGCTGCCATCATTTCAATATTTCGTCCTGATCTTGAAAACCAACGATTCATTTTGAGAAATTGTCGAACCCCGAAACAAACCCAAACAAACTCCAATGACTTCAAAATCATCATGAATAATTCTATCCTGAAAATCGAGGATTCCTTCAATAAAAAAAAATATTTGATTAGTCTTTCATCTCAATATTTCGTTGGCTGTCTATAATGAAAAATCTGGTCGATTTATGATTTTTTTTCTGTGCAGTTTTCTGCTGCAGATACGAGAAGAATTCGGGTTATGCGATCTCTCTCTCTCTCTCTCTCTCTCTCCTCGCTCTCTATTTATCTTCCTCGGTGTATACACATGTATATACATATATTCATTTATCGTAATGTTTCATAGCAGACTATATTACATTGCAGGCATGAGGTATGTGTTTGCTCGAGTGGACGGTCACGAGTGCTCAACATACCCCCGGATATTTTTCTTCCATTAAAGTATCCCGATGATGCGGCGACTCGAGCGCGACTCCTCGTTCCCTTCCTTCCTCCCGTTGTGCAGCTACGACGAGAGTCCCGCGCGATTCACTGAGTTCCGGGGCCATTAATCAACAGAGAATATAAAACGCTTCCCCGCCCCCCCCCCCCGCCCTTCGCGTTCGATAAATAGACCCGCGGAGTGAGTAATCCAGAACCCCCGCTCCATTTGTTCCACGGATAGAGTCTACATGATTTTTTCCTGTCGAATGCATCGCCGCATCATCCTAATATAAATGTACTCGGCCCTTCCTCGTTCAACGTTACGCCAGACGAAAATAATCGAATTTTCGACAGACCGTGATAATAATCGGGGAATTCGAGTTGAGCTTCTAATCGCCCAAGCACCCCAGCGTCGTTCCGAATCGTCCGTTTATCGCCAGTTTGAAGATGCGTGGCGGTCTGATATGCGAGAATATTAAGGGGCTACCTAGAGGCTCGAAAAAAAAGCCAAATGTCGATTTTTTTTGGTAACGGTTGGTGAAAAAGGAACGCATTTTTCTTAACACAACGGTGCATATAAGAACCTTTAAAAAAAATCACTGTAAATGCAGAAAAACAACAAGGACATGGCTGCCGGCAGATGACATTTATTTCGTGACTTTTGGCGGTGGACACTCTCCAGCGTAAACGGTCCACCCGAAATCTAAAAACCAAAAGGGTTATTCGAGTTAACAATAAATACGAGTCGTTGACGATCGTCGATGTTTCAAATCCTTTTTTTTAACAACTCGGCGACGAATTTAAACTCGAGCATACAAAATATATGAAAAAGTCGTCTTTTTACCGTAACTGTTAAGAAACGAAGATCGATTTTGCAAAAAGTGAGATCGTCAACGACCTTTAAATGTTTGTCGTCGTATCTGCTATAAATTTGAAAACAATCCATCAAGTGGTTCTCGAGATATGATGTCCACCGACTTTGAAAACAGAGTTTCCAGAAAAACGCGTTTGAAGTTTGAAGATACATTGTCAGAAGCTGTAGTTCATTCAATTTTAGAAATATTTCAATAACAGTTACGGGGAATGTAGCTAAAAGGTGATCTGTCGGTTAAAAATATTTTTGAAAAATACAATCTCTTACCCAGCCAGTAAGAAAATTGGAATCATTAACGCCGTGTGGATTTGTCACTACGACTAATCTGACAATTCGAAATTGTCAATATATCGTGAATATAATCAAGCCCTTAAGCCACAGTAATAGGTATAAAATCATGTGCGAACTTAACAATTTTTTTTCGTATAAAAAAGTGATTCACCCATAAAATGAATTACACATCTACTTAATATGAATATCAAGCTGTTAGAAAAAATATATATATTTTTTTCGATGTACAAAATGGCCGACTACTAATATTTTCTTTTGTTATCTTTTTTTAGGCGCTCCGCGGCGTGACATTTAGCATCCACAATTTTTGACCGAGAACAAAAATAAAAAATTCTCGTCATTCTTCATTAGAATACCTAGAGAAGTACGTATGGAATTTAAAAAATATTGTTTTATTCAAAAGTTGTAGGTATTTGCACTTAAGAAATGAATTTTCAGTGAAAAATTTCGTTATAACTGCTCATAAAATGAAGAGTTTTCGATTAATCCGAAATACCGTACGTACTTCTCTGCAAAATGCAATTAGGAACATAACTTTTAAATTTGAAGTAAATCGAGTGAAAATGGTTGAAGTTGTTTGTCACGCCAATTGGAAAAAAGCTGTTTCGAGAAGTTTCGAGTAGTCGGCCATTTTGTGCATCGAAAAAAAAATTCTAACAGCTTGATATTCATACTAATGTAAATAGATGTGTAATAAATTTTATGAGCAAATCACTTTTTCATACGAAAAAAAAATTGTTAAATTCTCTTAACAAATGCTTCTCACAACGGTGTCACTTGCGATATTATTGAATGAAGGATCGCAATAATGTTTCATGCGACGATAGTATTGAACGGTTTCTCGTTCCAAAAGTGCGTTTCATTACAGTTCCGAAGTGTACACCTCTATATGTCGTACCTTTCGACCCTCGTCAATTTAACTTATCCTTCGATCCTCGAGAGCCTCTCGCACGCGCGTCAAACGCGCCGTCACATTTCTCTGACGAAGAGCAACTTCAGGCTTAATCATGTCTGATTACTCCCTTTTCCGTCTTCCGTTTCAGCCATAATACGCCGCGGTACCGTTATCCTTACAATGGAACTAATCCAGCTCCTCGTATCCTCGTAACATTATCTGTATAGTTTCCTCGTAATCGTTGACAATCAAGCAACCCTCGATTTTCCAGTACCTTCGCATCGCGAGGGGTTACGAGGGCGATGGAAATATACGCGTATGTACAGGGTGTCCCAATTGTATTCAGACATCAAAATAATTTTGAAAACGACAAGGAGAAAAAAATCGATAGAATGGCGTTCGACTGAATTAAAGGGCCAGTAAAATGGTATGATCCCGGGGAAAAATTTGTTGGATAATCCCCAGACACTGCCACATCCGTATAGGGGTTTAAGGGCAGATATACACCTAGGAGCCGAAAAAAGGTCATTTTTGTGAATTTTTTCAAGGAAAACTATTTGAAATTTCGGATAAAGAATAATAATAAGAAGAATAATAATAATGTATATACATTGAAAAATATGTTTAATTTTTTTTATTTAAAAATATCAAAAATATAGAAGGATATTGTATGATCCTTGGCGCGTCGTAAAAAAATCTGCGTATACGGTACCCACTGGCGTTTGTTCAAAAATCATCTGAAAAAAAACCAAAAAGATTATTAAATTGGATACTATAATCTCGTACTTGTCATAGCCGATTTTGAAAATATCGATTTATGACAAAATGGCGGACGCTTGAACATAAATAATGATTTTTGGGCCAAAAACTAGTTATTATTTTGCCTATTAAACCAAAACTATGTAACGGAAAAAACATCCTATGACAAGTACACGATAATGGTGTATAGAATAACCACAAAAACCTCAAGGTAATCGGTTCAGTGGTTTTCGAGAAATGTTGGGTGCCGATTTATTTACGATACTCCAAGGATCATATAATTTTCTTGTATATCTTTGATATTTTTAATTAAAGAAAATTAAACATATTTCTGAATTTATATACTTATAGATAATTAAAACCCCAATCCGAAATTTCAAATTGTTTTCCTTGAAAAAAATTCGCAAAATGACCTTTTTTCCGGCTCCTAGGTGTATATCTGTCCTTAATAGGGACGCCGTCGGTAGGGTGTCCACTTTGGAATTCAAGTGGATTTCGGGCTATTTCCCAAATTGGATCGTTTGAGATTCTTTTTTATTGGAAATTATCAATCAGTTTGTTGGATCTTCGGAAAAAAAATATCGTCTCGCGATGCCATGCACAAATTTGTCTGGGAGTCCCAAGATGCAAGGTGTAGTAAAATGAACAACAAACGATAATTACAGTGAAGTTCGAGTGATTGGATTGAAGTTGATTCTTAAGATATACCTTTCTAAGTGATTTATACTTTTTTAAGATCCACTCGCTTTGTATATCTATATCTTTTTTTTTAGAAAATTCAACATATAAAATGCAATGGGAGCCATCAAGAATCCTTGAGTATTCAAATTCGATTCATATATTGGATTCCGGTGGAAGATCCCGATTAGAATTCAATGTACGAGCGTGCCGTTTTATTATATAGGGATCCAATAGGCCGACCCATTGAATCTCTATTGAAAAAAGCCGGAACAAGTATGGGAATCCAATTGGATCCCTACATCCTTTTTGCACACATATCCACCCATTTGAGTGGATTTGTGCACCCCGACATCCTGCACACTTCGTCAACGTGTGAGTGTGTGGTGATATTACGTCAAAGTGCGATAAAATAAATAAAAAACGATAATTACAGTGGATTTTCAGTGATTTGCTTCAAATCTATGTTAAAGTTATACTTTTTTCAAATGGTTCATACTTAAAACAATAAGATTTATGCTTTTTTAATATCCACTCACTTTGTATATCTATATATTTTTTTAAAGAAAGGCGACGCAGAGAATGCGGTCGTATTTATCAAGAATCGTATCGGATTCAGTTCGATAATGTCGGAATATTAGGATTCGAATTGGATTTCAATCAGGAGTTCCTACTAGAATCCAGTGTCCGAGCTTGTCGTTTTAGCATAGGGATACGTACACGGAGAAAACAGGGGCCTCGGAGGTAAGAATTAATACTATGCTTCTAAAAAAAATATCATTAAATATCAAAAAGTATTGAATGGAAGATAAAAATTGTAATTATGGTATAGTAATAATGAAGAAATTTAAATTTTAACCTACGATATGGCACGTAAACTGATACAAATAATACATTTTATTCGGCATATTATGATTTTTCGTAGTATTCAAAACAATATTTTGCCCACGCGATTGGAACAATTAGTTTCCAGTATTCTACAAAAAGTACGGTACAAAGAGTCACATTTTACTAATCATCTTCGTAATATTTTTCGCTATACGCCGAAGATTAATGCTATGCGTATAGTGAAATCTATACATACACGAAGATTCATGCTATACGTATAGTAAAATCCATATGAAAATATAGCGTGTAATAAAGGTTGGTATTTTACAAAGCACGCATTATTTTTACTATACAGCGTATAGGACTCGCGCCTATGCGAGAATAGTTTCAAATGTAATATGCACGCATCATTTTTACTATACGTTGTGAGAATCATTTTTACACTTTTATAACAACAAGTCTTAACATTTCCGAACTGGCAGTAAACTGCCATATTTTCTAGCACTGAATATTAGAATTCTGGCAATGAATGTTAGAATTTGAGGGCGTATTTTTTTCCGTGTATGGGAATCCAATTGAATATCTACGACAATTTCTGCACGGGATTCGTTTTTGCTTTCGTTCACGTACTCAAATTGTTTTACACTGAGTGTATTTTACCCAGTACCCTGTAGACATATGTCTCCATATATGAATATTAGGGTGGTTAAACAAAAAGATTTTCTCAACGGAAAATTGATGTTAATAAAAAGAAAGTTTTGCAGAATTTGAGGGTTCTGAACAATTTTGTAGTTAATGCTCAAACGCCTTTTTCATGTTTTTTTTCACGATCATCGGAGTATTAATTTTTTTTTATCTCGATGCAGAAAACGTTAGTGCCTGATCCAATGTAAGTCTCGATTTAATTTTTTCTGTAACAATACACAATTTTTATTTAAATATTTTTTTTTACCATAAACAATTTGTATTTGCAGATTAAGAATCAATATATGTAATTCGGTTGTGGAAATGATATCAACCACTTGATAAACAAGAACACGGTGTTTACATCAATGAACGTCTAACAAGTATACGGGTTTATTTGGAGTAATATGTTGTTTTGCAGTAAGAAAACAAATAAAGAAAAAAGATTGACGAAAAATCGAAAAAAAATATTAACAGTCGTTTGAGCACTACCAAAAAAATGTTTAGATCTCTCAAATTTTGGATGTATTACTTTCTCATAACGTAGTAACATATTCCGTTGAGTGCTGCGAATTTTTTTTTTTAACCACTCTAATATATATATATAATTTGTCAGGGAACACGGGATATGTGCGCCCGTACAAACAGCGCACACGATATTTTGTCGTGTGCGTATGTTTCCTCGGGCCTTGACAGGGAAACCAATCGGTTGGCGAAGGTTCCTTGCGCGCCTTGCGATAAGGTCCCGCGGTACGCGCTCGCAGCTGTTCTCGTCCGCTATTACAACCCATATATACACGGGCTACATGAGTATGCATGTGTCCAACTTGCTGCACTAAAAGCGCATAGCAGTGACTCGGGAGCGTGTACCCGCGGTGTAGCTCGTCGCAATCCGTCAGGCCAGCCACAACAATGCATCTTTGTCGCTGATTAGATGCGAATGGAACGATAGTAGAAGACGCCGCGCGAGAGTAAGGGACAGAGAGAGAGGGAGAGAGTTGTACGAGTGGATCAGCGGCAGCATCTGAACCGTACGACCTGAAGCTGCGGTTTCGTATATGCATGAGGCAACGACCGTATATTTGAATGCGTATGTTTGTACACGTGATTGCATGACTGCAATATTTATATATGTACATCAGGCGGTGCTAAAAAGAGTTTTTTTTTTTTCATTGCAGACTAAGGTTGCAGATCTTTGAATAAGGATCCTAAAAATGCTTGATCGATTTTCGTAGTTTAAATTCACCATAGAAGATTATTATATTGAAGTGTGCTTCGTTCGAACGCAACGAAAATTCGTTCGGTTCGAATTGAATTGATTTATGTATTGGGTTTTTGAATAAGTTATCGCTGTTTTTTTCGTGAAAATGAGTGGTTAATATGAAAAAATCATTCCTAATGCTTTCACACGTTTCGAAAGCGATGGGTGATGGACTCGTAATGATTCTATAAGTTCAGGTAGCGCCTGACACGAGTCTTCATGAAGCAATGCCATGGTGTTGAAGTCTGCATCGTTGGAATGCAACGAAAGCTAACTTTTCTTCTATTGCTCAAATTTTTTCGCCGATTCAGAGTACGAAAATCCCCCAAACGTTTCTTCTCATTTTCACTGGAAATCCACCACCTTAATCTACAAAAAAAAATTAAAATCATCATAAAAATGAAAAAATGAAGGAAAGAAACTTAAAAGTCCTTTCTGTACGTTCCAACGATGCAAACTTCAACGCCATGCAACGCCTCCCAAACAACACATCAAAGTCATTATTCTTGAAGCGTCCAAACCAATCTCTACATGTTGCTTCTGACAGAGCATGGTCACCGTACGTCTCAACAAGAATTCTGTGTGCTTCAGCTGCAGATTCCTTTTGAATAATCTAGTGCAGTATAATTTCCGATATATACTCCTTTTTGGTATGAAATTTAACATGTTTAACGCTATGACAAAACAAGTTGCTTACACTTCGGCGAAACGACATACACCAAATGTCAAGCTTGCTTATAGTACTCCTTTATGGATGCTTAAACTACACGCACGTTCTGGTAACGCCATTTGTTGGAAAACAGCGAGAACTTATTCAACGCCGTAATATAATTTTGTCTATGAAATAACCCATATATACTTATTTTATATTATTATACAGAATAACTTTATCGCGTACTCGAGCCATACAAATCAATCGAACTATTTTCGGAATGAAAATTAAGGAAGTGACGAAATAAAAGTACAAAAAACGAATTTTCGTTGCACTCCAACGAAACTTTGACACCGTAGGAAATTTAAATAATTCAAACAAAAAAAATCTGTCTTCATAGCATTTCAACTATGCAAATTGCAACCTCACCCTAGAGAGACAGAGATACACAGACTGAGCTATGAGAGACTCGGGAATGGCGGCGATCGTCGGGATATCTATAGCGAACGATTAATCAAGTTAACCCGTTTTAATATGTCACGTGTCAAGCTTACACCGCGTGCTCTTACTGCATCATGCTACAGAATCGATTGATTTGAACACCAGCACACACACACACACACGCGCGCACACACACACACACACACACACACACACACATACACACACACACACATCCATAGAAACACACGTAATGCTCCAACGTGTCAAGGCTCGACAATCGCCCAATAAAACGAATGTTGCATAATCGGCATGATACGGCGCGATTTCGATACATCTACGTGATGAGAAAAAAAACTCACACGCGGTTCGATACGGAATTGGGGCAAAGCGCGTTCACCGGGTGTCTCGTCGACATGTGTATCAATCGGTTAGTATCGTACCGCCCCCCCCCCCTTTCCCCTCCGCCGCCGCACACCTTCCCACAGCTCTCAACCCAACGTCGCCGCGCCCCGTTAAAGTGCAAGCCTCGCCCGTGTGTGTGTCTATTCGACACTAATGCTCGTCCTAATGGATGCAAAATCGACTTTTCTCAAGTGTTGCGTGATAGGCGCAGAGGTGGGCAATCAACGTATCCCCGATTGCTCATTTACCTGTCGGCTATCAAAGGCGCAGAGGCGTGGCAACTACGCACACATGTGCACGACACCGCTATACGTAGATAGGGGAAAGGTGTGCGAGATTATCCCTCCGAGGGAGAATGCTCGTAGATTCAAAGATAGTCAACGTAACTAAGATTTGAAAGCGCTCACTACTGGCATATTAACCTATAATACGATTGGCATATTCGAAATATTCAATTTATTAGGGTTTCGATAGAAAAATTTCCTTTTTTTACAAGCTTACACCGCGGTGTTTAAGATGATCCCTGGGGTATGGACTTGATGATCCCCCGGATCATCTTGCCCCGATTTTAGAACTTTTTTATTTTGGAGAAATTAGGTAAATGTAAATAAAAATTTGCTCGAGTTTACAACACCTTTATATATATATTAATCATAGGTATACAACATAAACTGAACTTACAAGGAAAATTACCTTTATGTGTATACGTTTTATCTCACCCAACTAGAATTGAACTAAGCCAGTCTTCTACAGCCAGTTTTAAATCACTTAGGTATATCAATTATTTTTTGTGAGATCGATTGTACATTAGTAGTGTAGTTTTAACATAAATAGACAATCTATTTAACAAAAACAAAGAAGATACATTATTTGTGTACAAGATGATGCCGAGGGATCATCTTGGAGGGATTTTGATCTCGAGGGATCAAAACCCAAATTGAGCATATTGCAAAGCCACAAACACAACGATGATTGCCACTGACAGTATACAATAAAAGTTACATATTCTTAAAGTCAATTTTGCCTTAGATCAACAGTTCTCAATTTTTTTCCGTCAAAACACGTGCGTCGCTCACACCGCCATCATGAATTTACTAACGCGGGGGGTTTCCGGGCGCTATGTTTTACCAAACAATATCACGAGATAGCATTGATAGTTTCTTCGCTATAGAAAATGATCATCTTACCTCATGAGATCAACTCGTACACCTTTCCCCTATGTACAAAAATATACGTGATGATCAAACAAAAATAAAACGTCCTAGTAAAAAAAAAGCAGCGGAATTTTAGAAAAAAAACCATACGGGGGGCACTATGACGAGGATGATAATACGACATAAATAAACAGTGAGTGAGTGAGTGAGTGAGTGAGTGAGTGAGTGAGTGAGTGAGTGAGTGAGTGAGTGAGTGAGTGAGTGAGTGAGTGAGTGAGTGGGTGAGTGAGTGAGTGAGTGAGTGAGTGAGTGAGTGAGTGAGTGAGTGAGTGAGTGAGTGAGTGAGTGAGTGAGTGAGTGAGTGAGTGAGTGAGTGAGTGAGTGAGTGAGTGAGTGAGTGAGTGAGTGAGTGAGTGAGTGAGTGAGTGAGTGAGTGAGTGAGTGAGTGAGTGAGTGAGTGAGTGAGTGAGTGAGTGAGTGAGTGAGTGAGTGAGTGAGTGAGTGAGTGAGTGAGTGAGTGAGTGAGTGAGTGAGTGAGTGAGTGAGTGAGTGAGTGAGTGAGTGAGTGAGTGAGTGAGTGAGTGAGTGAGTGAGTGAGTGAGTGAGTGAGTGAGTGAGTGAGTGAGTGAGTGAGTGAGTGAGTGAGTGAGTGAGTGAGTGAGTGAGTGAGTGAGTGAGTGAGTGAGTGAGTGAGTGAGTGAGTGAGTGAGTGAGTGAGTGAGTGAGTGAGTGAGTGAGTGAGTGAGTGAGTGAGTGAGTGAGTGAGTGAGTGAGTAAGTAAAAAAAGAGGAAGACGTGGAAACGCGTTGGCAATCGCGGCAGGGCGATCAGGAATCGTCTTCCTCCGATCTTTTCCCTTCCCATCATCGGTTCTTCTTTGCTGCACCTTCCCTTCCCGCCCCTTCGTCCCGAGACTGCCTACGCGGTCTTTAATCGAAGCGACCATGTCTGCTAATAATTAACCGCGTTTCTTCCACTAACAGCCACCGTCTCGCGGCTCCGTCACCTCCTCTCCTCGACTCCGTCTTCGTTCACGTTCCACCCTCCTCGTCCGGCATATACACACGTCGCCGTTTCAGTTTTCCCGGTGCACCGCGTGTCGGAACGAAGACCATCTCGATTAGCCCTCAGCTTATCCGCCGTCGCATCCATACGCCATACCAGGCAAAACTACGTGGCGGGAGCGCAGATTGAATTTTCTGAAGCGCTGAATTTAGATAGCCACGAGATGGGCTGCGTTCACTCGTGCTATAGAGAGACACGGGGAGAGAGTGAAAAAATCGATATTGCATTTATCCAACGGACGTTCGCATAGAAATTTGTCGATGTTGTTTTAGGGTTGCGCGAAGCCGGAATAAAATTGAGGAGGGAGATACTTTTAGACGAGGAAAAAGTTGCTGTTTTTTAGGTTTTTTTTAACGGTAAGATTTTTTACCATTTTTGAGACTGACAATTAGGGTATGTTTTATTACCACTTTTGGCTGATACATGTTTTTTTAAATTTATTATTAATCTATAAGAATGGCGGAGATATGTCGCGGCCTTCTAATTAGATTTAAAAAAAAAACAACAATTTTTTCTTTCATTAACACTTATACGCAGAATATGAACCGAGAAAAAGTGAGAAATGCTGAAAAACGTTGAAATGGTACGTTTTGAACCAAAAACAGTGAATTCTCCGAAAACTCATCGAAAAGTGAGACTGGTTTGGGTATTTTGTTAAGAATATAAATGAATCAATGGAAATGACGTTTGGAGGATTTATTGTACACGTGTTGACGGAGACATAAAAAAGAATGTATGAAAGAAAAAACACTAGGAGCGTTTGTTCGGCGCTCGTCGGATGGACGCAGAACTTTGCTCCCATCATTTGAAAAGTACGAATATTTTTATTTCAATTTAAGGTACATGCGAGTTATGTGTGGAACGCGATATCTGATAAATGTCAAATCAACAAAGATGTTATTGAAAATTTCGTCAAAAGAGTGAACGTTTGCAAACAAGGACGAGGCGGGCATTTATAGGATATTGTATTCCATACATAACCTCCATGTTCATACCTTATATTAAAGTAAAATATTCGTACTTTTCAACCAAATAATACGTTTTATTAAGGATGTTGTGTCCAAAATTGAAAATGTTAATAAATTTTTTTAAATTTGATAGGCCATTATGTAAAACATTTAAAAGGTTGTGTAAAAATTTCACGACGATTACGAAGCTGGCTACTGAGAAATTGGAATCCACAAATTACACGCAGCCTTATGGAAACTGACGTAACTTTGCAATTATTATTTTTTCTTTGTTACAAAAAATGATGCCAAAAATACAAAAAAATCACACTTGAGGAATAACATATAAGAATATAGCGGCAACGTTGTATGGACCCAAAGTAGCGGAAAATTTAAATACTCATTTTCGTTCACGGATGACGTCGTTGGTTGCACCATAAAGCCACTTTTGTTTTTGATATATTTTTAATTAAAAAAACGATCATTCATAAATATTTCTTCTATTTATTGAAAACAAATAGCAAAGTTTGCTATTTGCTAATAGAATTGCAAAGTTAATTCAGTTTCCATAAGGCTGCGTGTAATTTGTGAATTCTAATTTCTCAGTAGCCAGCTTCCTAATCGTCGTGAAATTTTTACACAACCTTTCAAATGTTTTACATAAGGACCTATCAAATTTTTAAAATTTTATCAACATTTTCCATTTTGGACCCAACATCCTTAATAAATAAAAATGTCAGGGCATTGTGAGACATCCTATATTTGTTGTTATAGATGGCGTATACGCTTTCGTGTCCTGGATTAGTGAAATTAATGCGTCCTTGAGATATAAATACTACCGTCGATTTTGTCTTTCACGAATTTAAGTTTTTTTTCTTCTTAATAGCCCGATTATTGCCACAGGACTGTCTGTCTTATTAAATTTCACGAGCTTAATTTACGGAATGGTTTATTTTCAGCTTATAAGTACGACCTAAAAAGGATAAAAGAAATGTCTCGCCGACGCGCCGCTATATCTCTGCGGATCATGCACTCGGAACCAGTTCGCAAGGTCACAGTTTCAACCTTAACGCGCGCGCGGCATCGAATGTCACGACCGCAAATTCCTCCGATATCCCCAGATGTACATATGTTGGCAAACTTATATCGTCGGTGGTCCAATTTGTTTTGTATAAACGACAGGATTGTCGAAAGTAGCGCAGAAATGACAATGCGATTGGACGGACCTGAGACCTCAGACAGGGTACAAGGAAGCTGACAAGGAACGTCACTCAAGTGTCCACCTTCGATTTTGAGGAAACTCATATATGTGATAAAGCATTGAAAACTATTACACGCGTGTTTTTTTTTTATCGGCGAAAAAACAGTTTTAAGGGAGGAAACCACCCCTCAAAGAAAGGCGTGTCTCCCTGTAATTGCACTGTTGTTCAATACTTGTATAGTAGATTTTTCATCGCTGCGCATTACAAGAATTTTAGTTTTCGTTTTATTCTGATCGGTGGACTGCTCGTGGGTAAAACTGCAAAATCAACTCTTGACGCGCCTTTCTTTGAGGGGTGGTTTTCACCCTTAAAACCGTTTTTCCACCGATAAAAAAGACATGACTAATAGTTGTCAATGCTTTATTACATATATGAGTTTCAACAAAATCGATGGCGGACACTTAATGGGGAAGATTCCAGTCGGCGAGGAAAAAATGGCTGATTTTCATGATTTTTGTTTAAGAAAAGATTTCTTTTCCATTTTTAAGACTTAGGGTGTATTTTATTACCACTTTGGGCTGTTAAGTCGTATTTTTGATTGATCTTTGAAAGTAGCGGAGGTATGGCACGATCCTCCAAACAGGTTGCGGCGGATATTGTCAGACGGCGTGACACGTAGCGTCGGCGGAATTAATCTGAACGAAACCAACGACGATCGTTCTTGCATCAGCACTCATACACAGAATATGGGCCAAGAAAAAATGAGAAATGTTGAAAATCGATTCAATGGTACGCTTTGAAACAAAACGATAGAATCTTCTGGTAAAAATTACTACATTTCGCAATAGAAAATCTTCTCACTCATAAATTCAACACTTTGTAAATGTTTCAAAACAATTAATCCCTTTTTTCTTTAGAAACGAATTTTTTTTATTTACCTTACACTTCTCCCGACAAAACAGAGGACCTATAATTTTGTTTACACACAAGTGCTTTGAAGAATCATTCTATGAGAACAAACATTATATTTCTTGAACTCAAGAAATATAATGTTTGTTCTCATAGAATGATTCTTCAATTTACCTAACTAGTAGTGTGAGGTAAATTTGAAAAATCGCTTTCTAAAGACAAACGATTAGTTGTTTTGAAAATTGTACAAAGCGTCAAATTTATGAGTGAGATGAGGAAAAAAATTGGCGAAAGTTATAAATTTCGAAGCTCTTCAACGACCACTAATTATTTATTGAGCGACTAGAGCTTTCGCGAGGTTAATTTAAAAATTATAAAGCGTAAAATTCATGATTGAGAAGTGAATGAAAAAAAAACCAATTCTTTAATGAAAATTTGACCTCTAAATATTTTTTGATCGCTCGCAGATTTGGCGACAATTTTTTTTTCTTTGAAGAAGATAATTGGATGGTGAGAAAAAGGAAAAAAATAGAGCTGAAATTTGTTCCGTCCTAATTTATACACATCTCGAGTTCTTTTCTCGCGCGTGATGATTGGGAAGCAGAGGTAATAATCTCAGACAGGAGTATACCGTTCGGCGCTGTTGTCTGCACGGAGAAAACGAGGGCCTCGGAGTTCAGAATTAATGCTATGCTTCTAAAAAAAAATATCATTATATATCAAAAAGTATTGAATGGAAGATAAAAATTGTAATTATGGTATAGTAATAATGAAGAAATTTAAATTTTAACCTACGATATGGCACGTAAACTGATACAAATAATACATTTTATTCGGCATATTGTGATTTTTCGTAGTATTTAAAAAATATTTTGCCCACGTGATTGGAACAAATAGTTTCCAGTATTCTACAAAAAGTACACGGTATAAAGAGTCACATTTTACTAATGAACTTCGTAATATTTTTCGCTATACGCCGAAGATTAATGCTAAGTTAATCGGTATAAAGAGTCACATTTTACTAATGAACTTCGTAATATTTTTCGCTATACGCCGAAGATTAAGATTAATGCTATGCGTATAGTAAAATCTATACATACACGAAAATTCATGCTACACGTATAGTAAAATCCATATGAAAATATAGCGTGTAATAAAGGTTGGTATTTTACAAAGCACGCATTATTTTTACTATACAGCGTATAGGACTCGCGCCTATGCGAGAATAGTTTCAAATGTAATATGCACGCATCATTTTTACTATACGGTGTGAGAATCATTTTTACACTTCTATAACAACAAGCCTTAGAATTTCCGAACTGGCAGTAAACTGCTATATTTTCTAGCACTGAATATTAGAATTCTGGCACCGACTGTTATAATTTGAGGCCGTATTTTTCTCCGTGTGGCTCCGTGAATACGAACACGAGTGAGCCAACCTCATGCGAATATTAAGGAGGTACGATTAATTCCTCGGGGTCCAAAAACGAGTCTAAATTTATTTTACTCACAACTACTCTGATTTATGTTTACTTATATTGATTATTCGTATTATCGATTATAAAAATTAGGTTGTCAATGACTCGGTAGTAGTCTTCATAATAATAATATTAACGTGTGTACCTTAAAAGCGGACTAAAAAGACATATCGAAAAATCAGCCGGAAACATATTAAAATAGGCTTGAATTACCTCAGCGCAATTAACACGATAGGCAGCATATAATTATACATATTATTGATACGTGATAAATGATAAAACTCCATGAATTGTTGTTTGCAAATTTTGTGGCGAATTCTATTCAAAATAATTGCAAAAAATAGCTAGGTTATGTTCGCCGAACCCATGAGCGACGTTGCTAAGTCTGTGGGTGCTATTTCGTCGTTCTGACCATTTTCAACCGGAAATGGAAACTTTCTTGTAATGCAGTGCTTTAACTACACGGTGAAGATTGATTTTCTTATTTTTTTACAATATCTATTATATCTAATCTATCGATTTTAAGTTTTCCAACGGGTTTAGTTGGATACGTGAGCAGGCTGACCGTGATTACCGCACTTCCGATTGACCGTCTCCATAAGACGACGTGCTTCGGTAACTCAAAGTGCTCGACTTTGCAGTTTTATTGCGAAAAAACTAAACGGTCAAAATAGCTCAAATTTTGGCAATCGGCGCATAAAGTATTCGTCAAAATCATATAAAAATTTCAAATCCGAAAGTTGGATTCGCAGCAATGATCGTACCTCCTTAACGCAAGTGAGCCAAGGCACGTTACGTACAGGCTCGTTCGAGACATCGGCCCGAGCCGCGCGCTATGAGCGTCTTTCACAGAAGCCTCTCACAGACGCGCACTCGTCAAACCAGTTTTATCGACTACTTCTTTCGGGATGAACACGCCACGAGACTCTTTGCTCATGGTGAACGAACGAGAGAAACAGGTAGGCTGGCGAGCCGCAATGTGTAACGCGTGTATACTACACGATACGCGTATTGCTACGTTTCGCCGTAGCGATAATATTCTACCCGCTATAATATGAGCCATACCGTCCGAATCCAATCGACTCACACGCCTGCTGATCGCACCGCGGATGATACGTTTTCATTCAAAGTTGCCGCGTCAGCGGACGAACCGTGAGGACGACATATGAATTAAGGGGTCTTCTCCCTTTAGACGCTGAAAGCAGGCTATTTTCATGATTTTTTTTTCATAGGATTACAATATAGATATTGATATGAAAGTCGTTACACTTAATGAATACGCTTTCGAACTACATGACAAATTTGTTTTACTTATTTAAGTCACTATTTATAGACGAAAATGGTAGTTGAAAAAAAAATCATCATCCGTTGGCGACCATTTTTCTGTATTTCTTGGTGATTTTTTTCGGTTCTCGATATATGTAGCTTTGGGTTAAAAAGAATAGGGGTTCTTTTTACCAACCGTTTCCCAGAAAAAAATCGGAATATGGCTATTTTTTTAGGCCTCTAGGTAGATGTAGCCCCTTAATTCTTTGTCACTGATGGTGACGAATGCCAGTGAAGATACGATCGGGGAATCGATAAAAACTCGTTCTCGATTTTATTCACACCTGGACAGATATAAAAAATGATATTCGTTTTTTACTTGCTCGTAGAGGAAGCTCCGCCTTTTGAACTTACGATTGCATACTTTTCGAAAGTGTAACATCCGAATTACCGAGGTTTTATTTCGCCTGTAATATAAAACAGATCGTTGTCAGAAATTAGCCTGCGTTTGAGCCCTCGAATTTCGACTATGTTTTATAACCGATCGGTAAATATGAATATACTTGAAACAATATGAATAAACTTGAAAAAATCACCTTCAGATAAATGTAAACACATTTTCATGAAGAACCAACTTTTCGTGAAGTTTTAAACGATTCGTTCGAAAATCGTTGAGGCCCCTCCTCGAAGCAGCCAGACGGGCTGACAGCCAACATCATCTGGCACTATTTCGTTTGCTAAACACTTGGCACTCAATCTTAATTAATCTTAATCACAAACCCGCCAACATTATCTGACAACATTTTGTAAAGCGAACACTGGCAATTAATGTCGAACATACCCCTGACTCCCTATTCTATGGTATTGAAGTTTACATCGGTGGAATGCAACGATTTTTTGTTCATTTTTCATTTTTTTTTTTTTTTAAATCTTATCAAAAGCCTCCTTTTTTCGCTAATTGAGATTGCAAATCTTTGATAAAAATGCGTAAAAACTTTGAGGTGATTTCCGTAGCCAAAAATTATTGGATTTTCGTTGTATTCCAACGATGCAAATTCGAACATCTTCCAATTTTCCACTTTTCCCTTCTCAAAAGAGGGCCCTTCTAAAAAAATCTTGTGCGTCGATAGTTCGTAGAAGAGAAAGTTTTACGCAGTCGAATAATTTTTCAAAAAGTATATCTACGTGATGACGGCAAGAAATGTTGAGTGACCGTCAAACGGCTTAAGTTTGAAGAGCGCTAGAGAAAAAGAGAGAGGGAGAGAGAGAGAGTACACACACACATATATATATATATTAGGGTGGTGAAAAAAATCGATTTTTTTCCTCAACGGAAAATCGAAGTATGTTAAGAAAAAAAAAGTTTTGCAAAATTTGAAGGTTCTAAACAATTTTTTAGTTAGTGCTCAAACGTCTTTTTCGTGTTTTTTTTTCATGATTATCGGAGTATTGATTTTTTTTTAATCCCCATGCAGAAAATGTTAGTGCGTGATCCAATGTAAGTCTTGATTTCATTTTTTCTGTAACAATGCACAATTTTTATTTAAATATGTTTTTTACCATAAACAATTTGTATTTGCAGATTAAGAATCAATATATGTAATTCGGTTGTGAAAATTATATCAACCACTTGATGAACATGAATACGGTGTTCACGTCACTGAACGTCTAACAAGTATGCGTGTTTTTTAGAGTAATGTGTTGTTTTGGAGTAAGAAAACAAATGAAGAAAAAACTTGACGAAAAATCGAAAAAAAAAAATTAAAAGTCGTTCGAGCACTCCCCGAAAAAATGTTTAAGCCTCTCAAATTTTGTATGAATTACTTTTTCATAACGTAGTAAGATTTTCTGTTGAGTACCGCGAAAAAAAAAATTAATTTTTTTTTTTTGAACCACCCTAATATATATGTATTTATACACCAGAACGAGGGGTTTAAATAGCCCGGAAACCCCAGGCCACTCGTATATACCCACAGACGCATATACATACATACATATATATATATATATATATATATATATATATATATATATATCCTCAAAGTATATAGAAGTATATCAAAGTATATATATATATATATTTATATATATATCCTCAAAGTATATAGAAGGGTATACAGCGCAATATACATAGCAGCCCTCGGGCAATAGACCGGAGAAGCACCTTGCACTTGGCTCGCGCAGTGCGTTTCGTCTTCCTCATCTCCGTTATGACGATAGATCGTGTGGCCGTGTGTACGTACGTTTCGTCGTACGGTCCCTTCGCACAGTGAATTAACCATTCTTCATTCCACGGGGTGTACACCTTCGGTTATACCAAGCGAGTATAGAGGAACCCCTGCTGAGCATCTCCCGGTCTCTTTTCCACTCTTTTTGCTTGTTTTTCCATCCCTCCCGTGCGCCGTGCTCCCGGTAGGTAATATTACTGTACAAGCCTGGAGACCCCAAATGGACACTGTTGAGCCGCCCCCTCCGCCTAAGGCTATACCGGCTGGTATACCTTTTACTGTTTAATGCGCATAGAGTGTGGCAAAGTACCCATGTAGGGTGATCAGAACTGGCCAATGATTGGCCGAAGCTCGACGCCGAGTTTGCCAACATTGGCACCCGAGCTTGGCTCGATGATCGACCGAGCCTTGGATGATAACCCCGGTCCAACGTCGGCTATCAATGTTGGCCCTAGAATGACTTACGAGATTCGGCCGAGCCTCGCGCTTGAGTTCGTTCGAGAATCGGCCAACATTGGCACCTGAACTTGGCCCGACCATCGACCGAGCCTTGGATAATAAGTGCGGCCCAACGTCAGCAACCAATATTGGCCGCGAATGGCTACTAAGAATTGGCCGCGAATGGCTACTAAGAATTGGCCGAGCATCGCACATGAGCTCTTTCGAGAATCGATTTATACGAAATAAAACCTACAGAGTTAATCAGGGATATTATTAATTATTCATTTATTCATGTAGAAAACAATTATTTTTTATAAAGGTATTTTTTATATAAATTTTTGATATTAAAGGTATATTATAGTAATAACTATTTTTTTTCAAATAGAGAACAAAGTTACGTTATTCTATATCTAATAGGAACAGTATTTAAATGATATGCAAAACGATACATAAAATATCTGGATTTATAGAACGAGAGATAATAGAACGATAGATGGAAAACTTGTTCGACGCAGCTTAGGGTTTATTGATTATCGTTTTCGCGCAGCTTCCGTCCACCCTCCCGGTCTCCGAAGTGAGTCAGCCAGATACCAATTTTGGATTTCAAAGCTTTGGTCTGGTCGCATTGCCCAAACTTGGCTAATATTGCCGCTGAAAAAAAAAACATCATCAATAACATTTGTACATAAAAAGAATGAAATGAGGTAAAATAAGAATGGAATAAAAACTTTGAATGTACCTTCAAAACACGTGAACGTTTCCGTCACACTGAAGTTTAGTTTTCCGACGCCTTTGACTTTCTTCCCCTGTCCTGAATATTTGCCTTGCACCTCTTTTGAAAATACTTTTGGCAGCACGTGATCAATACATTTCTGTACTGTCGGATGCTCGAAGCACAGGAACCGGAACAGAGCAATCTGAAAAGGAATATAAATATTAGTGTCGAGTTGGATGTAATATCAGTATAAAATCTGAATGAACAAAGTGAAACACTTACCAAGCCTTCTTTTTTCTCGGGTTCTTCTTTGAGAGTTTCATTAAACTCTATGAAAGTATCCAAAGTTTTCATCGGCAACGGCGTTTTTAGAGCTTCGTATAAGTCCGTTACCCTTTCCTTATTTGAGACCTGAGGAATGTTCGTCGCGACGATGGCTAGCTTCAGCTCTTCGATTTTATGTTCAAGGTTGTAAAGAACACTTTGTTTCGACGACAAAATACTGCGATTGAGTGAGACTTCCAATTCTCGAAACTTTCCGATGAAGAGTTGCGTTAATGTATCTGGAAAAAATGGTTCATTACATAAAGCTTGATATTTATTGTTTTTATAATTGCGAATAAAATAGATATTTGATCATTTACCGATGAGCTCGGATTGGGTTGGGTACTTGTCAGTGCCGACTACCACGTCCGTGTTTGGGTCCTTGTCTGCGGCGTCCACATCCTTATCCATTGTTACGGTGCTTTCATCGGAGTGTGAGTTCTCATTCGCTTTATCGCAGTGGCCCCGCCACTGTTCTTTTTTTTGCTTTTTTGATCGTGGATTTGCAACCACATCGTCTTTTTTAACGCTTGATTTTGTCTTGTTTGATTTCACGCTCATGGGAATCTCTGTTTGAAGAAATTCAGCCACACTTGATTCCGACATGTCTGGGAAATCATAATTTAACTGACTACCGCAGTCACTACTCGCACAATCGCGAGTTTTATACGCCCTTTGCAGACGTCTTCTGCCTTGAGCAAAATCAGCTGGTAAAAAAATCGGATATACATAAATCATATTACATTACATATTTTTTAAATTTTTTCATATGAAAAATAATCTATCTATCCCCTGAGCGTATAAATTAAAACAATTTGACAGGAAAAACGTGGCTCAATTTATGTCAAGGGATATATATATAGTGTTTATTACAATGTACAATTACAAAGTGTAACAAATTAGATATTTTTTAAGCATGATTACCTGCACTGCGGATGAGTTTCACGGGATAAGATTTCCAATGTTTCTCGGGGCTTTTCTCATTTTGGGTCCATTTTTCGACGTACTCGAAATCCTTTTTTGAAGGATATTTACATCGGTAGCCATCCTCGAATTTTGAAATCCATGACCCCGGCACTAAATCGATTGCCAGCAGCTGGTCTTTTGACGCATCACCGTAAAACTCGATGACACCGAAGCGAATATCGGTGGACATTGTTATCGAAGCTTATAAGAGGTCTGAGATATAGAAAGAAAAGAACAATGTTAAACAAACTTTATACGAGCATGAATATACCGCAAATGCATGCCTAAAAGCGCAAAGACCCGTCACTGCGTTATCGGCGTGAATACAATAAACCGGTGAACAACAAAAGTCAAAACTCGTTAATTAGAAATATATATATATATATATATATATATATATATACAAAAATGATCACATGATCGACGAACAGACTCGACAATGAACACTCGCGATTATCGAATTTTCGTAGTTATAACTTCAATTTACACGAAATTTTTACTTCGATACATACCCACGTTTTATCTACGCGTCGAATAATATTTTATCTATCATACGCATAAATTTATATAGTTGAAAAAATATCGCTTTTTGGCGCTTTGATTCAATGACTTTGTGATTTGTAGAAGCTTTTTTATCAGGCATTCGAATCAGGAGAATCTGGATACACTGTTGCGATAGATACACGAGTTCGACCGATCACGTTCTGTCGCTCAACAGCGAGTGTGCCTGACTGCGCGTATGGACGAGTGTGTACGGTCAAATTTTTGTCTTGCGACAAAGGACGAGGTTCGGCGTTCAAGATAACTGTTAAATTTACACGCAATTTTTATTTTGATACATATCCACATTTCATCTACGCGTCGAATAATATTTTATCGACGAAACAGACTTAACAACGAACACTCGCGATTATCGAATTTGCGTGGTTATAACTGTACAATTTACACGGAATTTTTACTTCGGTATACACCAACGTTTCATCTACGCGTCGAATAATATTTTATCTATTATACGCATAAATATAGATAGTAGAAAACATATCGCTTTGACGTTTTTTTTTTCAATTACTCTGTGATTTGTAGAAGTTTTCTTATTAGATGTTCGATTTCGGAGAATCAGAATACACTGTCGCAATATGACTCTAAAAATACACTAGTTTGACCGATCACGTTCTGTCGCACAACAACTATTGTTCCCGACTGCGCGGTTGGACGAGTATATGGTCGAATGTTTTCTTTGAGACGAAGGACGAGGCGCGGTGTTGAAAATAACTGATGAATTTACACGCAATTTTTACTTTGATATATATATCCACTTTTCATCCATGTGTCAAATAATATTTTATCGAAGAGACAGACTCTACAACGAACACTCGCGATTATCGAATTTTCGTGGTTACAACTGTAGAATTTACACGGAATTTTTACTTGGATATGTACCAACGTTTCATCTACGTGCTGAATAATATTTCATCTATTATACGCATAAATATAGATAGTTAAAAAAATATCGCTTTTTGACGCTTTTTTTTAATTACCTTGTGATTTGCAGAAATCTTTTTAGTATCCGTTCGAATTAGAAGAATCTGGATACACTGTCACAATAGATACACGAGTTCGACCGATCACGTTCTGTCGCTCAACAGCGAGTGTCCCCGACTGCGCGTATGGACGAGTAACTGGTTGAATGTTTTTCTTGAGACAAAGGACGCGGTTCGGCGTTGAAGAGAGTGAGAAAGATGGCACAGGCCATTCGGCTCACTCGTTTGCCCGTCGTATATCGCAGCGATCGAACAGCGCTGCGCGCCGTGCGTAGACGCACTATATTTTCCATTTCACACTATATAATTCACGCCATGGAAGTTCCGTTTTTTTTCACTTTGAAATGTCACTGATATTTTTTTATCGTGTACCATTCACTTTGTTTTTTTTTATGATCTCCATCGATAATTACGAACATGTATATCACAATAGTTTTCATTTTATTTTTTTATTGTATCCGGCGACTTTTGCTTTTTTTAACCGCTTAATCATAGGTGTGTAGAAGTGAAGTCACCCACTGAATGCCGTTTATATTAAACCGAACACATTTATACTTGATGTGAGTGGCACAAATAATTTTTTCAACCTCCATGAACGAAGCAATCTGGAAAACATTAACATTGAATGATGAAGTGGGAGTGCTAAAAACTTCTCGTCGTTCCGATTCTTCATAACCAATCACAAAAATATCGTGCAGTTCCGTTCCTCTTCCACGTTTTACCAAAAGTTTGTTTATCAACAAAATTTTACCATTTTTTAGTTGCACACAATTATTAGGATGATTGCACCGGAGCATTACACCGCAAATTTTAACTTGTGAGACAATTAAAAACTGTTCCTCATTGTATTGACAGACTCCACAACGTTTGTCAATCATAAGACCATCTACGGCGAGGAGTTTTCGCACTTTCATTTGGTCGCCTGATTCTAGCTCGCCCAATCTGTTTATAATTTGCGTCAATGGTTTTCGAGGCGTTCTCACGAGTTTTCTGAACATTCCTAGATAATTTTCTCCCCAGAATGCAGATAAATCCGTTAGTGGAATTTGATAGGTTCTTGCATCGTCGGCGACATGTATCAAATTATGCATACTTAATACTTGAGAACTGGAACCGTACAACGATGGGAGTATGTAAAAAAAACGTCTCAATAGACTGTCAGCATAATCAATATTTTCGGCTACCAGCTCCCTGTTATTCAATATGCGACACGCAACAAATAATAATAAAAAGTGGAGATACAAATTTTCCGGCAAAATATCTTTTAGCACAGCTGGACCTCCGTAATGAAGAAAGAATCGAAATTGCGTTACCTTCCATTTCGAAATGGTTTGGATGTCAAATTTTTTTCGCTGAAACTCGCAAGGAATATCAGCTGTTAAAGAGTCCAATGACATTTGCAAGCGCTTCATTTGAATTATTTTAATTCGTTGTGGACTCTTTCTCAACAGCCATTTTTCCAGTAACGATTTCATTACGCAAGCATAAAAAAGATGCATCGAGTCCAAGACTACATTTTTCGTTGGATCAAAATTTGATATTTGAAGTAAAGGTGATACATTTTCATGGTGATGCTCGGGCTGTAGCTTCTGTTCGAAAGATTCTTTAGTTCTTTTAGGACAATTCGTCTCTGGATATACTCGTCTTTTTTTGTTACCTTCGCCCGCGGTTATACCTCGCGTAGTGCATCTCTCGCATGCGTAAAATGCTCCCGGTGCTTTAGTACATAGTATGAAAGCCCGGGCCGGAGAATCTGCTATTATCGCCATGATTTCAAATTCGTATTTTTGATCATCGGCTACGACTCCATTTTCAATTAGCCTGTTTGCCTCTGTCGCAAAGTCCTCTAAAAACTCCTGTATACATCGAGGTTTTGAATCGCCGCAGTAAATTCCAACAACAAATGGCTCGAATATATAATTGCTGTGATAAAGTTTCATGGTGATTGGCCATATCGTTATGCAAGAGCTTTTGTAAACTTGCATACCATCGATATGGACCATTGCTGAAATTTTATCTTCTCGGTATATGTCGGAAGAAATTATTTTTTGAAGACCACGCTCGATACCCAGATAAGCATATTCAGCATCGTTTCCAGCTGCGCTCGATATCATTCTCAGTTCTCTGCGATGTTGAGTTCTTAATAACGTTTGAGCCGTCTTCGGTAATGAAACGTATCCTTCCTCCCTTAGTATAACCAATAATTCTGAGACGACATTGTGGCGTAATGTACTCGCGTTGCGTAACGCCCAATCACGTAATTTCTCTTTTAACCCTGTCGATGGGATAGCTGAGTTATCATCGAGTTGAACATCACTATCTTCATTCGATGATGTGGAACTATTTGAAAATTCAGCATCTGACGAAATAGAAATATTCATTCGAAATTCCTGTGATAACCAGTCGGCATTTTCATCGATGTTTTCGGACAGTACAGAAATATCCCCGGCCCCACTTTTTGGATTTAAATGCACCCCACTATCAGTGTTTAAATTCACGTCACGGGCAAAAATGCTCGTACTTGGTCCAGCACCATCTTTATCATTATTTTCGGCGAGAAAGGATCCATTCGCTTCACCACACGTAACCGATGTTTTATTTAATTTCCGATGTTTTTTCAAACGAAAATATTTCTTCGACGACATATTTAATCGATTTTTGGTTGTAACTCTTCAATCACGATGACAAAATCAATGTTTTAGTCGAGGTTTTAGTCCTTTCCGCGTTTACGACCAACCGAGGCAAACATTTTCACAATACTGAAAACTTTTGATGGATCGCATTTTTCTTCTATTTGTATTCGAGAGCTTATTTAAGACAGAGAAAGAAACAGCGTTGAGGGGAGGCTTAACTCGTACGATGAACGCGCTCGAGTGCGAAAGAGACGGCGATATAGAGAAAGAGCAGCGGCGGTGGACGCTTCAAATACAAAAAAAGCAAGCAACGAAGATAGCACAATAACACGGTCGCAGCACTTTCATGCGGCTGTTTGTGTTCGGGTCAAAACTAAAAACTGACGGATTTAAAGGACAAAGACAAAGTATGGATTTCACATACTATGTAGGCCAGTGTCGGTTTTTTTATAACTCTTACAGGAGTGTCCTGTATATACTCTGCGTAAGAATTATTGGTATATCTAAATCTATTTATACATAATGAGACCAAATACACGTGCTGCGTAGACATTTCGTTGTTTACGCAAATGCTCATCTGCAAAAGAAGTCAGCGTGCAAGAATATTTCCGATAAATATTATATTGCCTTACGAAATATCTATGTCGTATGAATATTAGACCTCAATAAATCGCAAGCATAATTTAAAAAATCTGTAAGACAAATTGAAGCAAGAATTAATAAACGATCTGCAGACGATCGGCGGGTCAATACTCGGCTGAACATTGGCCTTGTATCGGCAAACCAATGATTGGCGAGTCTATACTTGGCCAAATATTGGCCTTGTAGTTGCAGGCCAATGCTCGGCCAGTGTACACTCGGCCGAGCATTGGCCTTGTATCGGCAAGCCAACAATTGGCGAGCCATGTTTGGCCGAGCGTTGGCCTTGTATCGACAAGCCAATAATTGGCGAGCCTATGCTCGGCCAAGCATTGGCCTACAATTGGGCAACCGATTATCGTCGCGCCAACATTGAGCCAAGCATTGGCCGTTTTTGCTTGATCAGCGAAACCTACATGGGTATGCGCGTGTGCCTGTACGATGTTCGCCGAGGAGGCAGAAGAGAATCGAGCAAAGGTGGGATCGCGAGCGAGAGTGCAGCGTCCGGAAACTTGCAGAGCAAAAAAACGCGAAGCTACCAATGTATGTGTGTATATATACAGGGTGTTAGGAAGGTCAATACAAAGCCTTACGGGGATGATAGGTTACGTCGTTAGGAACATATCTATCCTAGGTTACCTTAGTCCAAAGTCTAAGGATTTCGGGTTATCGTGGTAAGTATGATTTTTGGAAAATTTCCCATAATTAGGTACTAACTCGTTTACCTCTTATGTTAATGCTATTTTTTTTAAAAAGCATTAACATAAGAGGTATTTTTATTTTTTGACAAGTTTTCAATTATTCAAC
>OX632357.1:16968809-17070386 GCA_951751655.1 Ophion costatus | reverse complement strand
CACGCACGCACGCACGCACGCGCACACATACACTCACCCACACACACACACAAACACACGCACGCACGCACGCACGCACGCACGCGCACGCGCGCACACACACACCCACACCCACACACGCACGCACACACACACGCACACGCACGCACACACACGCGCGCGCACACACACCCACACGCACACGGACGCACACACACACACACACGCACGCACACACACACACACACACACACACACACACACACACACACACACACACACACACACACACACGCGCGCACACGCACACGCACACGTGCATACAGAGGAGATGCAAGGCGGGGAAGGACTCGGCCTCACGGGTGACTCGTCCTACTCTCGTTTCACATTACAGCAAGGCATCGTCAGCTTCAACTTTCTTCCACTGCCAGTTTCAAATCTCCTGACGATATATTGGTTTTTGTGCTGTCGTTTTTTTTTTTTTTAATTTTGCCTCTATTTTACCTTGGTCTTTCTTTCTCATCTCCACACGTCGGTCTCTCTTCCTTCGGCTCTGATGAGTACGGATGTCTATACATGTATACTTCTTCCGCTGGTGCTTTGCCTTTGATGATTCTTTCTCTTCCTCGTATATACAGCATACTTATACATTCTCGTCGCTCGGCAGCCGACAGCTACGACCTGGTCCCCGGCCAATCCCGACCCGTCGAGATCCACCGACATCTCGCGGTATCGTCGTCCTCATCCTCATCGGCGACGTCCTCGTCTCTTTCGCTTGGTGAGTCATTGTCAATGACCGAAACGATTCCAGCCTCAGACCGGTTTCGTGCGCTCATAAATAGTGAAGGGGGCACACTTACGTATGTAGGTATGGATGCTGCGCAAAGAATTTGCAGTGTTGGTGTGGTGTGTGTGTGTGTGTAGCACGGGTTTGTACGCGGACGCGTACGCGACGTACCGATTTCAATGTCACTCTGCTCGAAACGTGTTCGCCAAATACGCCGATACCTTTCTTGCAACGAGCAATTGAGAAAGACGTTTTTCTCATTGCGAAATGTAAATGCCGTGTAGCCGAGACGAAGTATTCTGGTTTGAAGCTCCGTTCGTGGTTCATCTTTTATTTCGCGATGGCAATATTCGCTTCCAACGAAGAACAGGGATTCGATCAACGAATTGATTACCGCAGGTCCTTGTTTGCCAAGCATGCAAATTTGCAACGTCTTAAGTGATTTTTCCGTAATTGGTCCGTTGTCTTTAAGACTGCTGGTGTATGTCGAGAGAATCTTTTTCTCGTTTCCAAGGAGATTTCTCGCGATGTTGCCAGGAAAAAAATGAATAAAAAGGCAGTATTGGATATATAGATGAATCATGTCGATGCTATTTTGTTTTGATTTATATTCACGTTACAAGAGGCAATCCAATTGCGTATTTACACGGCTTGTACGAGTCACAAATTTGTCGCGACAATTCCCCAGGGGGTTTCGCGCTGCGCATTTGCGTATGAGCGTGCGTCGAGGATATTTTCGCCATTCGTCTCAAGATTTCTCGTATTCGACCGGTGTATGTGTTTGGCGCCGGGCTTTCAGATCAGACCAATTTCACGACGACAGCGAAGCTTACTTCAAGAATGTATTATTCGTACATTCAATACCAAAAGTGAGTTTCGATGTGCACTTTGAGTACTTTGCGATAACACTAAAATGTGAAAAAAATCAACCGTATTGAAGATGCTTAGAACGTCTGTTTTTGCATAATAAGAATGCCAAAAATTGATAAATAAATCGCTTAAACAAAAATTTGTTCAAAAAATCTCCGGTAAACTTGACTTTCTGTGACATTAAATGAATTATCATATTTTTCTGAATACATATGATTTTTTAAACAATTTTCTCTCTATTTCGAACATCCCGTTTTTAGGATTTTTCAGAGGCTGTACCTGTGACACTGTTCGTTCAATACCCCGGAAACTTCTTGGATTTAACATGCAACACTTGTCCGAAAACGTATTGAAAATTTGAGATTTGTCTTCCATTTTTTAAAATTTAAATAATGAAAATGAAAATAAAAATAAAAATCTGAAAAAATTCATACCTTTTCAGAAAGATTTACGAATTCATTTGATAATATAAAAAAAAACAAGTTCACCGGACATTTGTTGAGCAATTTTTTTTTCAACAATTTACTTATCACTGTTTGCATTATTATTACCGGAAATTAATGTTCTTAGCATTTTCAATGTGGATGATTAAAAAAAAAATTTATCTCATCGCAAAGTACTCACAATTCTCGCCAAAACTCACTTTTGGTAAGGAATGTACGGGCAATTCATCCTTAAATCGAGGCGGGGGAGTATACGATAGACAGGGATCTTCCCTTTTTGTCGAGAAAGTCCTCGCTCCCGCGGATATGTAGAGCACTGCGGGAATGCTCGGGCGATGATGGAGAGCGAGTGAAATAAAGAAAAAGAGGAATACAGACAGACAGGGAGCAAGAAGTCATGCGAATAACGAGGAGTGGATGGTTCAAGCACTGCTTATTCCTTCGAGTTTTGACAAAAAACCTACCACGATGAAACCCGTGCGGAAATTTGTTGGAGTGTCCCCAGATCCTACCACATCCCTGTAGGGATTTAATATGGACGTTGCAGGTAAGGAGTCCACATTGGACGCTAAGTGGATTCCACGCTATTTTTCGATTCACGTCGTTTGAGAATTTTGATTGGAAATTCTCAACATATTCTCAACGGGAACTTGTTGGATCTTTCAACAACAAAAAAAACACTTTTCGTGATATCCCGTGCATATATTGGTTGGGGAATCCCAAGATGCACCTGGATTTTTATAGGGATTTGCTAGGGCCATCGGATTCTGTTCGATAATGAGAGAATCCTTTAGGATTCAAACTGGATTCCAATGGGAAGTCCTGATTAGAATCCTGTTTAGTATCGAAGTCCAATGCGATGACCCATTGGATTCGTATCAGGGGGTGGGAACAAGTATAATAATCCAATTGGATCCCTACTACAATTTCGCTACGTGTAAAATAAACCCGCACGTAAAATCAACCCGCGAGGGTTGATTTTTCTCTAGATCGTTATTTTTACACTTGTGTCAACCTCACTCCGATCTTTCTCACCGTTCATATTATTTGATCCGTACCCCGAACGCTTGTTATTTTAATTTAGAACCACCAGGCCAGAAATGCCGTCTCCACTTCTCCGTGCTTCTCTCCCTACCTCATTATTATGAAAAATCGATTCCTAAAGTTTGTTTCGTATGTGTGTGTTCGGGGTTTTCAGAGGGGAGATACCTTTAGAGACGGAAAAAATTGCTGAGTTTCATGATGTTCTTTAAAGGAAAGATTCCTTTGCCATTTTTAAGACTCAGGGTATGTTTTATTACTACTTTTGGCTGTTACATGGTATTTTTTATTTGTTAATTTGAAAAAATGGAGGAGGCATGGCACGGTCTTCTAAACGGGTTTCGGTGGATGTTGTCGAATCGGCGAAATTAATCTGAAAAAAAACCAACAAATATTTTTTTTTCATTAACACTCATATGGTGAATATGGACCAAGAAATGTGAGAAGTGTTATAAATCGATAAAATGGTAGGCTTTGTAACAAAAAGATAGAGTTTTCCAACAAAAATGCTGCATTTTGCAATAAAGAATTACTTTTTAAAAAAAATTGAAAAACATTTAGGGTCATGTTTTAGACAGTAGGGTTAGAAAGATTTATACCAAATGCATCAGAATAGGACGATTACATTTTTCGCTAAAGGGAAGAGGGCGCAAAGCGGACACTCGGCCTAAAGCGGGCATCCTCCATATTTCTAACGTTTTTGAAGTTACCGCGGTTTCGCGACGTGGGGACGTTGCCCCCGTCCGGCCTAATCTGCCGCAGTCGTGAAACTTAACTGCGACCGACCGCACGGTTCTTGTGGAAAAAAACAGATTTTCACAGTTTTTGAAAAAAAATCAAGGTATGTACATCGTGTTTTGTCTATTCGTCAGTAAAATAGACCAATACTAAAATGTGACTATTTTTCATGTCTATTTCACTTTTTTTTAGTCATATTTGCTGGAATGTATTCCAATAATTTTTTGGTTCGGTTTGATGAAAACTTCAAGTGGCGCAAAAGGGCAAAGCGGGCGGGGCAAAGCGGGCACGTGCCATAATATGTTAAAATATGTTAAAAATGTTAAAACATGTTGAAAATATTAAAATGTGTTTACTGTATGTTAAGAAGAAACATAAAGAAAAATCAAATGTACTGAATGTTAAGAAAAAACGACCAAAATGCAATGTCACATAATGAAATTCACTGACTGTTAAGAAAAAAAGGTAAAGTTTTTGTTCGTTTACGATAATAATATAATTTGTGTGCAATAAAATAGTAAGTACATTCATAGTTTTTTTCCGCCATGATTCCCTATTTTAATCTTAATGACTAATCTCAGGGAAAAAGAGGGTGCTCGCCTTACTCCCTGCGTGCCCGCTTTGCCCAGATGCCATGTCCGCTTTAGGCCGTCCCCCTGGGCATAGCGGGAATTCGTTAAAGTTTTTAAATTGGTTTCATTCTTTGTATTTTTAAGATTTACTGGAAATCTGTGAATGTACTATTAAAGTACGATAAATTTAGCACCGGAAAGCAAAAAAATGTTTAAATATGACATTTTATGACGGTTTTTTTAAATTTCCCTTAGAGTGCCCGCTTTGGGCCTCCTTCCCCTACGTTACACCAGTTTTGCAAATGCAGTTTAGAATACCATTCCATACTTCCTCCATTTTCAAAGATTAACGAAAAATACCATGCAACAGCTAAAAATAGTACGGAAACATTGCGCGAGTCGCAAAAATAGTAAAGAAATCTTTCCTAAAAAAAATAATAAAAATCAGCAATTATTTTGCTTGCTTAAAGGTATCTCTCCCCTAAAGATTCCTGTTGCTCTTGTCCGACACTTGCCGCCTCGCTGTTCCCAGTTCCCAAGAGACGCCCGAGCGTATGTCACGCTCGTCTTCCACTGGACTACCGGGTCGCGCTTGCACGGGGGGTGCAGGAAAACTGCGGAAACCCTATGGCTATGGTCCAGTGGTGTCACCATCGGAAACGCAGTAAGACTGTCGCCCGGTGCCTCATTGGCGGGTAAGCCAGTGCCCGGCTCAGCGGTCACCCATCCAAGTGTTGAATGCACAACAGGAGCAATGGCCAATGTCGCACACAGATCGCGCACTCCCCACCGTCGGCCCTTCCCGTTTTTTCCTCTCCCCCCACGCCATGATTAATTCCGTTATTGCGCGTTGACTCTATTCCCCGCGGAAATCAAGATTCGCGAAAAGCCGCGGTTCCTCCGCCGGGATAACAAATATCTTCGATGTTGGACGCCCGTCAACGTTGATTGACGAGCGTGCCGAATTTATGAGGAAGAGATTGCGAGCGAAAATATCTCTGGCAATAGCGATCAAATCCTATAGTCACCGGCGAGCGAGAGAGGGGCGGGGAGGGGAGAGAGAGAGAGAGAGAGAGAGAGAGAGAGAGAGAGATGCCCTGCGAAAACGTGATATGGAAATTCACGTCACATGGCTGATGCAACATGGCTACGTTATGCCACAGGAAGATAGTGATACAAAACTTTACACCTTTTTTTAACGTATAACATCGATGTAGATAGGAGAAAAATAGAGAGAGTATATAAAAGTCTGGTATGGTAGACTGCATTCACGATGCATCTACCATTGTTTGCGGGACAACGACGAGCCAGGCCAACGAGCATTCCGCCATCCCGGACCTGTCCTAAAGAGCTTTAATTGGAGCCTTGTCGCTTCAAATTACTGTCGCTGGAGACGGTTATTTCTTCTCTCCAACTCCTACCCTTTCTATCTCTCTGCCTCCCTCTCTCTCCGATTTGCCTCGCCCCTGTGCTTTACCCGGCAAAACCGTTTCATCTCGTTTTTTTCGCCCTACTGCTTATTCTCGTTCTCGTTTTTTTTTGCCGCGGTCGTCGTGCAAGCGCGCCGTACCCTGTACCGTCCAAACCCTTGCGAACGTTAGCGCATTGTTTCGACGTTTCAAGCGGCTTTCGTTGGAGTGTATAAAAAAGAGTCCCGCGCTTCCGGAACACGCGTTTCTTCCTTGGCGATGGCATATTTTTTTGTACGTTTTGCCTCGTCGAGGGTCCTTGCGTCTCGAGTACACAGAATCGTGGGCCGCGAGCATAAAGACAATCATCAACACAGTCTAAATGGAACACTACGATTGTAAACTACGAGGTAAATTTGGAGAGGATGAAATTAGACGACGAGACGAGGCTCGCAGATCCATTGTTACGAAAATGCACGAGTCCCTTTCTTTTGTCGCTGTCGCAAGATATGCAACGACTATTAGACGTGGGCATTAGGGGGGCGGGGGGCGGCCGGGGACAACACCCAGGAGGCATCTCCGAGGAGCTTGGAACAGTGCAGCGATAAGTGCGGGGCAGACGTGAAAGGGGGATACAAATGAACGTTGGAAAAAGAAACATTGAAATATATGCACTTTACAGAGCTTCGTAGATACAGTTACGGAGAACACGGATGAACAATCTGTCTGAGGTTTGTCCGAAAAAAATCCATTAGCCTGCCAGGGCCAGCAGCTACGCACGACATATAAAAGTTATCGGTCGTAAGATCTTGTTGGATAAATCTTCACGCGGAGTCATCAGAAAGTGACGTGCGAGAGAGAGCAAGAGCGATATACCCAAGCAAACGAAAAGAATAAGCAGTGAGAGACTTCTTGTCCATCAGATTATAAAAGCCCACGTGATGTTCGGTTTAATCATCGATTTATTTTGCCCATCTTTCCTCTCTTTCGCTCTGCTCAAAAGTACCCACGAGACGATTTATCGTCTCGAATGTCGTCTTATCTCCTTTCGTGTAATACAATACGACGGCAGTGGTACTATAAAACTCAAGATTCGGACCTAATAGCCCAGTACCTACCTGCCTTTAGCCCCCAACCACGATCCGATAGAATTCTACAACAGTCTGCACTCTTGTATGTTCACCGCATACACCCACACCTGCCTGTTATACCTCCGGGAGCCCCACGAGCAGACGTAATAATAATAATAATTATTATTATTATAGGAGCTTCGTTAGCACTTCTGTGCCACGATCTAAGTATTTCCCTTCTGACCCGCCAAGATCATTTGTGCACTTCGGAGTGTATCTCCAGCAGCCGAACAGCACCACGGGAGTATTCGAGTAACGCAAACTTCTGTAACGCGATATAGCTCCGACTGCTAGCTGCATTACGCGTCGCGCGCGCATATTCCAAGTTTCGAGTTACCTCAGGCGCAATTTTCATTTGTGTATATTTACGTATGGGTTTCCTCGCGTGTACGGATTCCACGCGCATAAATAATACTATTGAGAACGAATGAAAAATGAGTCCTCATGAGTGACGCAAACGAACCTAAACGAAAAGAAATGCAGGAAGCTTCGTATGCAATCGTCGTGCTTTTGCGATTAGGGGAAAGATGTATGAGTCGATCCCAAGGCTATTTTCGCAATTTTATTTTGAGGATTTTATAGAAGATATGAAAATAAAAGTTATTGGGCTTGATAAATAAAGTCTTCAAATACATTTAAAAAATTGTATTCATTTTTAAGTACAAAAACTATAGTTTAACGTAACGCCTCAAAAATAGGTGGGCTAGGCAGCTCCATCCAACTCGGCAACGGGTTGTCTGAAACAAAAAAATCAAAGTCTATTAGATTCAGTATGACACCAGCTACAAAATGACCGTCGGATATAAAGTTTTATCAAAAAATAAAAAAATGCCAGACGAAAAACGAAAAAAGTAAAAAAACGCGTTTTTTCGCTGTTTTTCGCATAAAAAGAGTAAAAATGAAAATTTTAAAACCATCGAGGGTCATCTTGTTGCGAATCGTGTTTACAATATGCGGTTCAAATTTCAAGAGAATCGGTTTATTAGTTTCAGAGATACGATGGAGCTAGATTTTGAAAAAGTTACACGGAGAAAACAGGGGCCTCAGAGTTAAGAATTAATACTGTGCTTCTACAAAAAATATCATTAAATATCAAAAAGTATTGAATGGAAGATAAAAATTGTAATTATGGTATAGTAATAATGAAGAAATTTAAATTTTAACCTACGATATGGCACGTAAACTGATACAAATAATACATTTTATTCGGCATATTGTGATTCTTCGTAGTATTCAAAAAATATTTCACCCACGTAATTGGAACAATTAGTTTCCAGTATTCTACATAAAGTGCGCGGTATAAAGAGTCACATTTTACTAATCAACTTCGTAATATTTTTCGTTATACGCCGAAGATTAATGCTAGGCGTATAGTAAAATCTATACATACACGAAGATTCATGCTATACGTATAGTAAAATCCATATGAAAATATAGCGTGTAATGAAGGTTGGTATTTTACAAAGCACGCATTATTTTTACTATACAGCGTATAGGACTCACGCCTATGCGAGAATAGTTTCAAATGTAATATGCATGCATCATTTTTACTATACAGTGTGAGAATCATTTTTATACTTCTATAACAACAAGTCTTAGAATTTCCGATCTGGCAGTAAACTGCTATATTTTCTAGCACTGAATATTAGAATTCTGGCAACGAGTGCTATAATTTGAAGCCGTATTTTTCTCCGTGTAGTTTCGAGACAAACGCGTTTGAAGTTTATACTATTAAAAACTCTTACCTGAACTCGATCGGCAATTCCTGCACCGTACAAAATCCCTTCTAATTGCTCATCATCGTCGATTTCTTCAAGTGAAATTTTCAAATTGAAAATTTGAAATTTTCAAAGTGGACTGGCCCCTTAAGCTTAGGTGACTTTTATTGTATACTTTCAGTTACAAGCATTGTTGCGTTTGTGGCTTTGTGATATGCTCAATTTGGGTTTTGGGTGGCGTGGTAAGAGTGGAATACTTATATGTTATGTTACCGAGCAATTAAGGAGGTACGGTCATTACTACGAATCCAACTTTCGGATTTGAAATTTTTATATGATTTTGACGGCTATTTTATGTGTCTATTGCCAAAATATGAGCTATTTTGACCGTTTAGTTTTTTCGCAATAAAGCTGCAAAGTCGAGCACTTTGAGTTACCGAAGCACGTCGTTTTATGGAGACGGTCAACCGGAAGTGCGGTAATCGAGGTTTTTCTGCTCACGTATCCAACCAAACCCGTTGGAAAACTGAAATTCGATACATTAGATATAATAGATATTGTAAAAAATAAGAAAATCAATCTTCACCGCGTAGTTAAAGCACTCCATTACAAGATAGTTTCAATTTCCGGTTGAAAATAGTCAGAACGACGAAATAGCACCCACAGACTTAGCAACGTCGCGAGTAACAGCTAATGCGTTTGGCGAACATAAGCCAGCTTTGTTTTGAAATTAATTTGAATAGAAGCCGCCACAAAATATGCGAACAACAATTTATGGGGTTTTATCATTTATCACGTGTCAACAATATGTATAATTATATTCTGCCTATCGTGTTAATTCCGCTGAGGTAATTCAAGCCTATTTTGATAGGTTTCCGGCTCATTTTTTTAAATAGTTTTAGTCCGTTTTTATGGTGTATATGTTAATATTATTATTGCCAAGATTACTGCCGAGTCGTTGACAATCTGCTTTTCAGTTTTTATTTGTTCACGTGCAATAAATTCATCATTTACCACAACAGTTGGCACACTATAATCGATAATGCGAATAATCAACATAAGTAAACTTCAATCAGAGCAGCTGTGGGTAAAGTAAATTTAAACTCTCTTCTGACCTCGTGGAAGTGATCGTTCCTCCTTAATGAAAAAGTTGAGTTTGGGGCAAGATGATTCCCTTCTAAGTGTACCAGATGATCTCTAGGCATCATCTAGTACAGAAATAACGTACCTTCTTTGTGTTTGTTAAATAAATTGTCTATTTATGTTCAAACTACACTACTAATATATAATGCATTTCACAAGAATCATAATTAATGTACCTAAGTGATTCAAGACTGGCTGTAGAAGACTGATTTAGTTTAATTCTAGTTGGGTGAGATAAAACTTACAACATAAAGATAATTTAACTTGTAAGTTCAGATTATGCTGTGCACCTATGATTAATATATATATATATATATATATATATATAAAGGTGTTGTGAACTCGAGCAAATTTTTATTTACATTTACCTAATTTGTCCAAAATTTAAACAATCACTATATAGGGGCAAGATGATCCGGGGGCTCATCAAGCCCATGCCCTAGGGATCATCTTGAACACCGGGGTGTCCAAGATAATCCTTATGTAAGGTTAAAAAAAGGAAATCTTTTTATTGAAACCCTAATAAATTGAATATTTTAAATATGCCAATTGTAAGATAGATAAATATGCCAGTAGTAAACGCTTTCAGAGCTTACTTATGTTGAATATCTTTGAAATTACGAGCATCCTCCGACCTTTCCGCTACATCTCTCTTTGTACTTCTTTCAATGGAACTGCCCTTTTGAATGGTGTTGAAGTTTGGATCGTTGGAATCTAATGAAAATGATCTTCCGAATCATGCGAATTTTTAGTGGCCGATTAAGGATACAATTATCACTAAAACCTTTTATATATTCCTCATTAGATATCTCCAACATGAATCTGCAAAAAGATTAAGATACTAAAAAAATGCCGAATGAAGTATGTCGTATTCCAACAACTAAGTTTAATGATTCGTCATTAGCTACAACTATAGTTAACGGAACTGTTTCATGATGAGTATTTTCCGAAGAACCCCTCATGAATGCTGAAATCTAGCGCGCCGTTGTCTCGAAAAAAGTGCATTGTTTCAACTACCTGCCCGATCCAGATGGAATAAAGTGAAAACTGCAGAGGATAGTAGACATCGTTTCAGCTTCGTCTTCCTATCCCTGGTAGCTTCATTCCAGCCTGCACAAACGAATGGACAGACCACATCGCTGGCGCTGCGGAAAATGTCTGTTATCTGATGTTAACGGTCGATTTGTTCCAATGAAACATACGGCCGGTCGCAGTCGAGATTCAAACCGAAAGGAAATTCTCCGCTCTTGTATAACTTGCTTTTTCCTCTTCCCGAGCAATATCGGGCATCCGATGTGACAATAATCGCCCCTCCCTATGTCACATCTGGCCAAATGATGAAATAAGGGTAGGTAGTGGAAAGATAGGAGAGGAAAAGGTACCGTCTGCGCGTAGCTTCCTCCGTGAGGGAGCGGCACTCGATTATACGTCCGGCCTTCGGTTCCGTCTTGGCCGCGCGCAATTAACTCGACGGATACTTGGCAGCGTGCCCACTACTGGTATGACTCGCTCGCGAGATTCCATCCTCCCGTAATAGCGCAATTTTATCGTGTCCTTATAGTTGCCAACCGCTCTTAAACCATCGTGGACACCCCTCGGCCCTCCGTTAGACGCCCAGACGGGGAAGATTGTCCTGGAGCTAGACGTGGACGTAATTGCGCGGCCCCCCCCCTGTGTATGGGTGCACACACGTGCACACACTCGTGGTTTCAGCAGCTCTCGGCCGAGTTCGAGACTCATTCTTGGTTTCCTTTGGCAATGAGAGAGAGAGAGAGAGAGAGAGAGAGAGAGAGAGAGAGAGAGAGAGAGAGAGAGAGAGAGAGAGAGAGAGAGAGAGAGTGGGTGGGAGGAAGGCAGAGAGAGAGAGGCCTACCCAATATCGCCTCTCCGCATACGTGCATGTATATGGATCTTATATAGGTAAAACGTTGATCACGTATGCAACATACACGTGCATACACATACTTTAGTGGAACTAATACCGGGCACTTGTAAAATATGTCGAACTTTCGCATTTATTGATCATTTTTACGGTATAGTATCTTATATTTTTCATTATTATCTTATATTATTATCCAAGTAGGCTCATTGAGGCAAATATTAAGCAGAAACATTATCGATGTTAATCTATGATTAAAATCTATAATTTAATTACATCTAATGTTCTTATTTCAATAAGAACGTTACAGTATCATTTTGGCATATACGTTCTCGGCGTGAACATTTTAAAAAGCTAATTTCTACTAAAAGTGTCTAGAATTAAATTCCCTCAAAGTATTAAAGTCGTTAACAAGAATTAAAGCATTAACATAAGCGGTACTTTTATTTTTTTGCCAAGTTTTTAATTATTCAACAATTATTCATCACGTGTGGATACAGTTGATTGCAGTAGTGTTTGTCGATTGAAAACACATTAAGCTAGGACGCAAATAAGTTTTCAGTTGCCGATCATCATTGTTTCTTGATCATTACTAACGAGTTAGTGACTAATTTTGGGAAATTTTCCAAAAGTCATACTTACCATGATATTTCGAAATCCTGAGACTTTGGACTAAGGTAACCTAGGCCAGGTATGTTCCCAACGAGGTGACCTATCACCCCCTTAAGGTTTTCCATCGACCTTCCTAACACCCTGTATATGCTCAATTCGCAGTATGACAGAAAAACTGTGTGGGTGTCACTGCTATGCGGAGAGAAAGTGTTTGGGTGGTACCGGTTCAAGTGTCTGTACATGCTTCAATCGCCTCCGTTCTAGCCGAGGTCGCGTTAATTTATGTAATGCCGATTTACGCCCATCTATGCTGTTTATACGGGCCTTTCACTCACACACACACACACACACACACACACACACACACACACACACACACACACACACACACACACACACACACACACACACACACACACACACACACACACACACACACACACACACACACACACACACACACACACACACACACACACACACACACACACACACACACACACACACACACACACACACACACACACACACACACACACACACACACACACACACACACACACACACACACACACACACACACACACACACACACACACACACACACACACACACACACACACACACACACACACACACACACACACACACACACACACACACACACACACACACACACACACACACACACACACACACACACACACACACACACACACACACACACACACACACACACACACACACACACACACACACACACACACACACACACACACACACACACACACACACACACACACACACACACACACACACACACACACACACACACACACACACACACACACACACACACACACACACACACACACACACACACACACACACACACACACACACACACACACACACACACACACACACACACACACACACACACACACACACACACACACACACACACACACACACACACACACACACACACACACACCCGCACGCACGCACCCCCCCCCCCCCCCCACACACACACACCCGCACGCACGCACGCACGCACACACCCGCCCGCCACACACACACACACACACACACACACAAACGCGCGCGCGTCGCACATGCACATTGGACTGTGTGCATTGCAGTTAGAAATTTTCCCGTACATACAGGAGCTCTAATTTTTCTAGTCATGGCGAGTCTCGGTGAGCGTGCGAAGCAAAGGCAGCAGAACGTTCAATCTATACATCCCGCATGTTAAAACCTTTCCTCGTATCGATAAAACCCGGATACGGCCATTCGTTCGAACGGAAACTGGCACTGCCTAGAGACATGAATTTTTTTTAAACATTTTTTGGCCTCCCACGCTGGGTATGGAATGTTTCCACGCTTTGGTGGATTTACGCTTTTCGAAGGAGTCAATGTGTCGAAGGAGATGGAACGTGTGGAGTTCGCTTTGGTTAACGCAATAAAATCTTATTTTTTTTCTGAGTCCCTAATGAGTATACTCAAGGAATCATTACAGTTCCGCGAAATAATTCAGCCAGGGCTTTGACTAGGCCCCGATTATTTTTCCCTTACTCTGCAAGGGTCCTAACATGATACCCGACCAGGTCCCTTGGAGGCGGGTCACACTTTGTCGACGAGGGCCTAACGAGGCTTATGAATCAGAGCGCGACTGGCTGCCTCAACAGAACCCGATCGACGCCATAGAGCAACCCTATAATTATCAGCTCTATTAGTGGATTCATATTAAGGGAGGGGTTTTGCAATAATGAAAACTTTTTCTTCAAATAAAGCATTATTTATTATTCACCTCGAAATTAGAAAATACAAAACAAGTTCAGTTTTACACTTTATATTGTATGCCCTGTAACAACCACTACCCTGATGAATTCCGTCTGGGTCCTTTATCATTTTCCCCGCTACGACCTTTTTTGAATAAATTACACAACCCTGTTAATTTCCTGTCGGGGCCTAGTCTAATTGTGTTGTGGAAAGCCCTAGTAGGGAATCCATATTCAAACCCTCATGGGCCCCGAATTTATTTATGGCTGCCCTCCTAATTTCTTTCACGGGGTCTTTCATGGGTCGAAAAATAGCTGATTTTCGCGATTTTTTTTCGATGGTTAAAAACGCTAATCAGTCTCATTTTTTTATGTCGAATCAAAGCACTCAAAGCACTTTTTAGACGTTTATCTTTATTTTTTTCCCATTTTTTTCAACGGTTGAATATGTCTCCTCAAAAAGGAGTCTTCACGGTGTAGACGGTTGTGGCCGTAAATATTATCTGGAACAACATTTGTACAAAGATTATGAACTGGTATGAAAGTCGCTATCTTGCTATGGAGGTTTTTTTAAAATGAAAATTGGCAAAATCGCGTCGGTTCGGAAAAAAGCATCGAATTTAGCCTATTTTTTGGCAGTTTTTCGTTAGAAAAATGAAGATTTAAAAGAACGAAAAGGTTCCATAGCAATAGCGTGAAAAATGTGTTAAAATTTGATTTAATATTTGATTGTTGTTAAATTTTTTGTTAAATTGTATCCTTACGATCAATCGGCGATGACAGGTCCACGTTTAAAACCGTCTATGTTATAGGATAATACAAGAACAAAGAATCGATATTTGGAAATTTTACACTGTGATGATTCCTCAACGGCCTAACATTTTCAATATTCTCGACTTGTCGTTTTCACGACGATACCCACAAATATGTATCACTTTTACGTTTGGGTCATACAAACTAGACTTAAGGGCTCACATCTAGTTGAAATTTTTTTAAATATCGATCTTTGGTTTGCCACGGATCCTCAAAATATAACATTCCAAAAATATTCTCTGAAAATTTCAAGTCAATCCGTTCAAAATTGAGAGAGTTGTAGGCATTTATAGATAGGTTCCGCGAACCGACGAACTACGAACACGTTTTTCTCAAAATGACTATCAAAATCGGTGACCAAGATATCTCAAAACTCCTTGCACCCATCAACTTCAAATTTGACAAGCGTCTTTTACATACCAATGAGCAGTGCCTGATCGGCGGAATTTCCTATTCGATACATAGTTTTATTTTCACAAACGAAAGTAGAGCGTTTTTTTTCACCGAAAATTGATAATTTCCATTTGGCGTGTCAATTTCGCCAAAATTCAATATTTTACCAAATTCTTCGTCCGAGCACCACATCATTGCATGCAAAAATTAAATGCGTTTCATTTTTGTAATTTCGGATGATTTATTCCCGAGCAGCAGTGGTCACCGCGAAGCACGTTTTGTATCTACCACATTCATGAACATTTTTCGATACAACATTTGTGAAAGATGCTCAAAACCATAATCTTAAACGTGAAAAAAATTGAAAAACTGCACACGTTTTCCTAAAAAAAAGGTAGGTCGGTCTACCTAACCCCTTAAATTGGACGCAATTGATAAAATATCGAAACACGTGCCGTTTTTTTTTTTGGCTCTAGAGAAGGCGAACGTTCGCAAAGCCTGGAAAACTGCTACAGTTTGCGGTAAAACTAATGTACCGGTACTTTTGTCATTATAGAAGTTAGTGTGTGTGCACACACACACGCACACACATATATATATATATATATATACATATATATAATTATTGACAAATAACAGAAATCGTGTGTGGTTTACTCTCCGGGGCAGTACACGGCGCGCCGAGTTTGTGGTCCGCAAGATCGTTCTCCAGTTGTACAAAAGAGAAAGAATGAGTCGATGCACCTGCCGGTTTTGCGGGTATACCTGAGCGAGAGTATAGCATAGAGAAACAAGGTCTCGCGGCTGGTTCTCTTTACAGCGTTGAGACTCCGGCCGATCTCCTCCCCGAGCCTCTTTTCCCATTATTCTTTCTTCGTCTTCTTCTTCGTCCTCTCGCTTACACCTCAGAGTATAGATTTCCGTCAGGTGTTCGTGCTGACCATACACCTCTATCCTTCTCTCACTAGGTCCGTGCAGAGTGCACGCGTATGTGCGTCTGTGCAAGCCTCGTCCTTCTCGCTCCTTCGCCCTTTTGGCTCTGCTCCCGTCGATTAACCCCTTTCCCCGCTCCGTCCCTCATTGGCCTCGCCAAGCATCAGGACCCGGTCGTTGCAACGCGAATGCAAGACGAGCAAGAGATCGCCGTCCATCCCCCTTGTATCCTCGTGGCAATGCACCTCGCGAGAGCATTGACCCTGATCTTTCTCGGCTCTTCTTTATCCTCTCGTTCTTTCAGTACCCGCTCGTCCCCCCTCCACCGCCCCCCTTCGATCTTCCTCGCTCCTTCGCTACGTCAACTTACTCTCTTTTCCTCCCCTTTATCCGTTTCTTCTCAGTCGTTGTCTCGATCCCACCTTGCTCTTTTTGTGCTTTCTCGCATTGCTATCTCCCTCGCTCTCTTTCTTTCGGACCACCTCCTTCTTCCCTTCTGCCAGAAATAAACTAAACGACCAATCCAGTGCGGCTGACGTACTTCTCGGTTTCTTGGGCCGCGAATAGGCCGAAGAATCTCGATAACCCGACTCGCTGAGAAATTAATTGGTCGCGCAAAAGCGGTCTTGCACATGCATATATATGTATACAGGGTGTCGCAGAACTGAATGCGTTCGCTCAAATGGGGGGTTGAGGGGGAAATTCTGAGTCGATTGGTATTAGCATGTATGGGCCTCAGATCAAGCCCTGAAATATTATTCATTTTTAAAGGCGGGCCAATCAGGCGCGCCCGCCTTTAAAAATCGATAATAATGCAGGGGTTGATATGAGACCCACACATACTTATATCAATCGACTCAGGATTTCACACCCAACCTCCCATTTCAGGGAACGCATTTAGATCTGGGACACCCTGTATATACCGGACGCACCTGATTGGCCTGCACTTTACAATTTATAATAACTCAGGGGTTGATGTGAGACACACACATGCTTATATCAATCGACTCAGAATTTCACCCCCAACCTCCCATTTCAGGGAACGCATTCCTTTCCGGGACACTCTGTACATACAGGGTGGACCATTTAACGTGACAACCCTAACATCTCCGTTGCTTTTAGGGTAACGAAAAAAATGTCACGAGGTAATTTGATTGATTTTGAAGGGCTGATACAGTGGTGAAAACTTCATTTTTGTCAAGTTCATTTTTTTATTAACACGTTGTAGCGGATATTCAGACGAATCCAACGACCTATGATATCATGACCTTGAAATGATTTTTCACCAAAATATTTTGGGTTTGTTTGCGTTTTGCTGGGATTTGTTGGGTTTTTTTGGGTTTGTTTTCGTCACTCTAAAGGCACCGGAGATATTTGGGGTGTTCACGTTAAATGGTCCACCCTGTATATAGAGAGAGCAACATACAGTGCGTCTCTGATTAAGCACGGCCCTGTCGCGCAAAAAATTTTATCGTCCAAACATATTCAGCAACGCCTGAAGTTACTTGTTTTTTTTTGTTGCCAAAAATTCGCGCTAATTATATTTACCACGATTATACCGCCTGACACTGCTGAACGTTGCATTGATGAAAAAATGAATGCGGTGTGCTTAACTCAAAAAACTGGCCAAGCGAACAATATTTTTCCACTAATTTTAAGTATCTTCGCTTCGAGGTTGAGCAAGTTGTTTGATTGTTTAAACTATCAGTGCCAGTCCGGTATGCTTGTAAAGTGAGCTCCCAACACGTTCGATAAAGATTGACGAAGTTTCTGGTGATTTACGAACGTTTTGAACATTATCCCAATTTAAATATCAGCCTTTCGCGTTAAGGGGTATGCCTAGTTGTCAAAGTCGAAAAGTCACTGTTTTTTAAACCACAATATTGAGACAGTTTATCATCTTATAAATGTTCCCTGAAAGATTCAAAGTGATCGAATGAAAATTGACAGATTTGTAGGCTGTTGTGGTAACGCTCGTCGGAACGCTCGGAGCGTTGTTCAAAACTTAAAAGTCTTTTTTCTCACATGGACGTTTTGAAAGTCGATGAGCAAAATATTTCAAACACTACTGCACCGATCTCCCTAAAATCATTAGGGCCTTCTTTAAATGTAGAAATAAAGTATTTTATCGAAAGATTTTTTTTCCGATATGTATTTTCGTTTTGATGAACGACAGATGCGCATTTTTTTACAAAAGTCAAGACTTTGAACACCCGACATTTTTCCAACTTTGTCGTTCTGGAAATGCCTTTTATTAATCGTAGAACGAACTAATATAGTAACGGAATATGTTTGATTCTTTGATATTCGATTACCTGCTTCAAAAGAGATTCAAAATGTAAAAGAAGTTTTCGAAATCGAGCTTTTTCGAGCTGCCGAATCCAAGGATCGGAGATTCAATCTCTGGAATGAAAGCAGCCTCAAAAATATCCGCCGAATGCCTTTTACATCATTAAGTAATTAAGATTTCCATGAAATCGGTGGGTCTGAATGAGCTCTCTTGAATTCGGTGGACGGGCGATTTCACACGAACACCGAGCAACCGTCTTTTTCGTTCTCCCTCTCTTCCTTCTTGTCTCTCGTTTGCCGTCTTCTTGTGGGGAATAAGAGATGAGCAACGATCCCGAATATGAGACTGACGATTACGACACCCGCGGGAGTCGTCCATTGTTCTACCAGCCGTGAGAGGGCATTAAGCCGTGTGAATAAAATTGGGTCAAGTAGCGATTAACCCCGTCCGTCCGTCCGTCTCGTAGAATTCGAACCTCCGCGGGGACTACGAGATGATGACGTCGTTGAGCGAGAGCTCCGCAGCGCTGAAAAGGCAAGCGGATTTCTCTCGGTAAAGGATGATCAGGCAGAGTGAATATGACGACCGGAGAAATTGCTATAGTTACCGACATATATATACATGGGACATTCTACGCCATTTTAGCTAGCCTGTGACTCCTGCCATTTTTGGATTTCGTAATTTTTTTGTGAAATTGTACCCCATGAAAGGAATATCCACACCAATTTAAAGATTTTTATCCCTTCTCTTTTAGGAATAATAATTTGCCAAAGAATGTCAATTTCGGAAGTTTTGGAAACATTCAAACGCCGATAACTCGTGAACTAATTGAGATATCGACAAATTTTTCGATATAATCTTTTTTCATTTTGAGGCATACTTTCGTTAAAAAATATGAAAAAATGATCGATTATCAATGTCAGCATTTTTTTTGCTTCTAAAGTCAAAACTGTTTTTTAAAAAGATGAATGACTTTTTTCTTTTTTTTTCAAAAAATTCTCTAAAATAGAGTGACCCATTCTACGATTTTTGAGACTAATTTGATTGTGGGCCCATTTGTCCTTCTATTTTTTTTCGAATTAATCATATTTTTTGAGAAGATTTTTTATCATTTCATACTCCAATAATGCTATTAATGATTCTGTGATTTTCAATTCAACTTTGTCAGGCTTGAAACGGTTTATTTTTAATTTGTGCTGCATTTAACGAAAAAAATGTTTTATTCAAAATAATTATTTTTCGCTAGATTTCACACTATTAAAAAATAAACCGTTTCAGGCCACGAAAAGAAGAAATGAAAATAAAAAAAATGGTGTGGATATTCCGTTCACGGGGTACGATTTTACAAAAAATATCAGGAAATTCAAAAATGGTCGGGGTCACTCGCTAGGTGAAACGGCGTGGAATGTCCCATACATACATACCTATATATATAAGTAGTCTGCTGACGACTATATACGCGCACCGGCAGTGCTTTAAGCCGAGAGACAATAGAGATTTTTCGAATGGGAAAAAAGAATTGAAAGCGTCACGAGCTCTAGCGAAATTAAAAAGGAAAGACATTAAAAACGATCAGCGGACAGTGGTGGACGCACTAACTCACAAACTGGACCGAGTGCTCTTGTAAGTACGTTGAATCATCATTGGAATGCAACGAAATTCGTTTGCTTTTATTTCCCAAATTTGTCCATGCATATTTGAGCTACGAAAATCACATTTTTTGCATTCTTATTTAGCGATTTACGAATTAAATCTGCAAAATATGATTTCGATTTGTTCAAAAGAACTTTCGTTGCATCGCAATGATGCTAACTTCACCCTCATCGTTCGTAATCATCGGGTAAAAGTGAAGAGAATGGGAATTCAGGAAAAATCATCAAAAACGGTCGGAAGACAAATATGTTGATGGGTACGTCGATGAAAAGCAATCGAGTAAATCGAAATATCATTCTGTGCAACGTTTTAATGATGCAACGAAGCGAAGCATGCAATGAAGAAAGACTTTAAAAGATTTTTTTTTCGTAATTCTTTTTTTTAATGCACATCCTCCTCACGTAGGCGAAATCGCGACGAAACTTCTCACCGCAGTGTTTGCGCTCTAGGTGCGCTCTGTATATCGGAAGAACAATGGGGCTCGTCGTGCTACGTGCGGATGGATAATCTTTCATCGTTTTGTGCAATACCTATACAATGGCGTGTCAGGTTCCGGTGTGTCGTTCCCTTCAACGAAGGGAACTCGCTGCGTGTGTATGCAACTCGACAATTTTTTCCTCCTTTCTTTTTCGCGAAGCCAGTTCCGCCGATGCGGGTGTGGAAGACGACGAGCTCCTCGTCGGAGGCTACACACTGGTACATGGATATGCATAAGCGTCCATAACCTTTTGCTTGTTTTTGGTACAGATGTTTCTTTCACTCGATCGCAAAAATCGCTACACTGCGCGCGAATGAGTTTCGAAGCTTTCAATTGTACGATATTCCTGTTGGCATCCTTGGAATGAAACGAAAATCACTTTTTATTATTTTCCAAATTCCCCCAGGCAGATTCGAGCTACTAAAATCACGTAAAGTCTCTTCAGGATTTTTATTTAGCGATCTACGAAGTAATGCTGCAAAATATTATTTTGGATGACAATGGGCATGAGAACATTGAAATGAATTTTCGTTGCACTCCAACGATGGAAACTTCCACATCGTTCAATTGTACGACCTCAATAATTGTGGTGGACTGGCTGACATATCATATGTGCTTACATCGTATTACGATGGCATTTTGCACAAGACCACTGGGGCGGGGGCGGGGGGGATGTAAATGAAAATACCAACCAGGTGTTTTGAGTTGCGAGATATACGAAAATGTGCTGCTTCGTGAAATACTCAAAAAAGAAATGTTTCATTTTGTTTTGAGGAATGTTCTACTCACATTCGTGAAGCTCTAATGATATTAAGAGTAATTGTGACAGTTTTTGGGGCTGCTTTCACAGAGCGCCAAAATACGATTTAAATGTATGCGCATTTAAATGTGTTTAAATTAGTTAAATTTTAATGTTGCTAAGTTGATTGTAATGGTGCTCAAGTTGATTTTTATCTCAATGATAATTATACGGCCAAGTGTCTATAATAGTGCACTAGGTATTTGATGTTTTATGTAAAATGTTTCCGCAACAGTGATGATGATTTGATTGTCAAAAATCGTTGTTTTTCATTTAATTCCATATATAATACATAAAGTATTACATTTTTTTAATCAAAAAGATGTCAACGTAACCTGTTATCTTTGGCAACCTGTTATCTTTGAGATGATCTGTTATCTTTGCATTTCAATGCCTTGTCAAAGAAACCCCACACTCGAAGCTACGTCGATCCTTAAAAAAAAGTGACTTGATTTCACATAAACAACATTTTATAATTGATATAATTTCATAATTTACATAATTACATAAGTTTATAATTTAGATAATTTTGCGTAAATATATTAACATGTATTGACTCTCGCTCGCCACTTTCTATCCGAGCGAAAAAGACCTCGAGTGCAAGATAAAAACGAACGAGTTCGAAAGTTTTAAGGGTTTACGCCTAGTTGAAATTTTTGAAAATATTGATTTTTCTCAAGATTCTCAGAATGAAACATTTCCAAAACGTTCCGGGAAAATTTCAAGTCGATCCGTTTCAAATTGAGGGGCCAATGTTTATATGGGTAGGCTTCGCGAGCCGACGAGCTTTAAAAGTGTCCTTCTCAAAATGACTTTCACAATCGTCGAACATCATTTCTCAAAAATCTCTGCACCGATCAACTTCAAATGTTCCCAAGCATCGTCAACGTTCCCAGCAATCGAAAAGCGGAGCTTAAGCCAAGGTTTTTTTAAAAAATGCATCGTTATTGGTTATCTACAAAAATAAAGCATTTTTTATACCAAAAATCGGTACCTTCACTTTGGACTGCGGCGATTAATGAAAAAATGACTTCTTTATTGAATCCTTCGTCCAAGCACTAGATAATTTCACGCAAAAACTAAATGCGTCGGATTTTTTTATTTCGACGATTTGTTTCCAAGCAACCGTGGTCACCGCGAAGGACGTTTTTCAACCAGTGCACTGCACAAACCATTTTATCTACCGTAATGATAAATATGTTTCTATATAAAAATTATAAAACGTACTGAAGGCCTTAGACCACAGTAACGGGTATAAAATCATGTGCGGATTTAACCATTTTTTTCGTATGAAAAAGTGATTCACTCATAAAATTAATTACAGATCTATTTAGTATGAATATCAAGCTGTTAGAACATTTTTTTTCGACGTACAAAATGGCCGGCTACTGATATTTTCTTTTGTTATCTTTTTTTAGACGCTCCGTGGCGTGACATTTAGCATCCACAATTTTTTACCTAGAACACAAAAATAAAAAATTCTCGTCAATCTACATTAGAATACCTAGAGAAATACGTAGGGAGTTGAAAAAATATTTTTTTATTCAAAAGTTGCAGGTATTTGAACTTAAGAAATGAATTTTCACTGAACAATTTCGTTAAAACTGCTCATAAACTGCTCATAAAATGAAAAGTTTTCGATTAATCAGAAATTCCGCACGTACTTCTATGCGAAATGCAATTAGGAACATAACTTTTAAATTTCAAGTAAATCGAGTGAAAATTGTTGAAGTTATTTGTCACGCCAATTGGAAAAAAGCTGTTTCGAGAAGTTTCGACTACTCGGCCATTTTGTACATGGAAAAAAAGTTCTAACAGCTTGATATTCATACTAAATAGATGTGTAATTAATTTTTACAGTGAATCACTTTTTCATACGAAAAAAAATGTTAAGTTCGCACATGATTTTATACCCGTTACCGTGGCCTAAGGCCTTAAAACCATGGGCTTTATTATAAAAAAATTAAAAATTGGCAAACGTGCACACGTTTCCTCAGAAAAAATTACGAAAATTGCTCTTTTTCAATTCAACCGGACTCGATCCCATTTCGGGATTCCTGAATTTCGTGTCGGAGCGAAGCAAACAATAAATTACGCATGTGACGTTTCCGCACCATATCGAATACTCTTTCAACTTTCTGTTGTCATAAGTACGATGCAAGATAAGCCTGGTGCTATTCGGGTACAATATTCCTAAACCGTACCGTTCGATTATTTCAAGTTCACTGCTCTCTTTGCTCACAATGAATTTGCAAATAACGATTCAGTCGAGACAACCTCAATTTCCTCAAAACAAGTCACGCTCCTCTAATCACCCTGTACGAGACGCGAGAAGTCTGAGAAACTTTTTCGGTCTTTGTTGAGCTGTAAGCCATACTATGGAGAAGCATTGAATGCCGAGCTCAGCTTCCTTTTCACTATTCTTCCTACGTACTAGTACCACACTGAAGACGTGTAACTTTGCGGGTGCCTTCGTCGCGTTTTCCTCATTCATCATCTTTCCCTGTGGCTCGCGTGCCTATCGTCGATATTCAATCAAAAGATATCGTGCTACGTAGACACGGTGTGGCTGAGAGTGACACCTTCTCGGTCCTCGTGTTCGTTAAAACTTTGCGCAACTATCATTTCCCCCCTCTTTTACGTTCCCGCCGACTAATCAACGAGATAAGAGAGAGGGAGACTCGACGCGGTTGCTACCCTTGTGCATTCGTTATTCATATAAAGGGTGTCTCAAAATTACCTGACAATTAAATTTATTAATGAAACGTATTGTTTATTTGAAAAGTACGAATATATTTATTCTAATATAAGGTACAAACATGGAGGTTACGCGTGGAACCCATCCGATAAATGGCATAAACGGCATGGACTCGGAAGACATATTCCTTCAGCAAAATGTCTAAACCTGCGACACTACGAGCGGAACAACAGGCGATGTCAATTGGCAACCTAGATCGTGCGATTTGACGCCATTGGACTTCTTTCTTTGGGGCTTTCTGAACGGAAAAGTGTATGCCAATGATCCACAGACCACCCCGAAGCTCAAGGAAGCACTTGGACGCACCTCTAACGGGGCACTCTTCTCTGAAAGACCAATTTAAAGAGTCTGAATCAACGACGTCGCCAACTAATGGGCCGAAGGGTGGGGGGGGGGGAAGATTGGGAAAGGAGGATGGGGGAAATACGAATTTTAGACATTTTGGACCCTCATATACATGCTTCAAAATATCTAGGGGGCTGCCGCCCCTGCCCCCCCTTGGTGACGCTCTTGGTCCGAATGATGCATTTTTTTCTACCAACACATTGGTTGAAATGAATTTATTTTTCCCCAGCACGTTGTATACATTTTTGTGGTTACAATGTAATTTTTTCGGAAGAAAATCTTTCAAAGTGTTCGTGGTGCTGCAGTTGACGTTGCAGTCCTCCAGTGCAGAGGCCCGAAACAGCGGAATCTCTACCAGGCTCAAATGTAATCGGAAACGAGAACAAAAAAATTTTCCGTCAAATCTATCCAACTGGCTATGGGTTTGCGATCCACTTTTTGAAATTTCGAAAAATACGAAAAATGACAGCTTCTCCAAAGAAAACCTCATTTTTCTCATGAAAAAACAGCATGCTGAAGTCATTGTTATTAACAAATGGTTCATCCAATTAAAAAATGCGATTGTGAACCGAAAATGACTACTGTTCAAACGCTAACTGTGCAAATTCAAGTCAATAGTGTGAAAGTTACTCAATATATCAATCCCGCCGTGTCAAGATATTTAGTTTCGAGATAATCGCGTTCAAAGTGTTGGTACATATTTCACACGATCTTGTGAAATATTGTCGTCTTACCGCTAGTCAGCGATTCCGGCACCATATAAGTGTCCTTCCTCATAATCAAGATCGTGTTGCACCCCTAACCGCTTTTGACTGCACTGAGAAAAAGAAATCGTTGAATGTGCAAAATGCATTTTGTTGTCTCGAAATGTTTCAACAGTTTGCTCAGACATGCTAAATAAGCTACAGTTCACACCACTATACTGTTTTACTATCAACTATACTGTTTTGTTATGCCAATAAAAAATCAAGTTGAACGTATTTAAAGATGCACTTTGTTGAACCAACTGAATTTTGGATGGATGAACGATTTTTTTTCACTGTGTTCTTGTGCTTGATGTCCACTTTCGTCACCCGCGAATCATCCTTAACCCGACGCACTCTGTTCCACTAAATTAGGTGAAACTTCGTCAATTTTCAGAATTACAGGGTCTGGTTGGTCTCAAAATATTCTTGAAAGTTCACACTATAACAATATGAAAAAAAAACGATTTTTTTTAAGTTTTCCGAGAAAAATACCTCTCACTGACATTAGCCCGCAATTATATCAAAATGTTATTGAAAATTTCGTCAAAAGAGTAAGCGTTTGCAAACAGGAACCAGGCGGCCATTTATCCGATATTGTGTTCCACACATAGCCTCTATGTTTGTACCTTATATTAAAATAAAAATATTCGTACTTTGCAAATAAATAATACCTTCTATTAATAAATAAAAATGTCAGGCCATTTTGAGACACCCTATACTTGCGTATAGTCGTGTCGAACAGGTACACCGCGCCGAGAAAGGTCCACCGAAGTGACGGTAAAGTGAGTGCACGACGCCTTCCCGACGTCTTCGTCTCCTCGTCGCGCGCAATATTCCCCTCGTTTCCACGTTCGCGTCGCTCTGAACTTTGAAGTTACAATCAAGATTGATTGCCCAAGATGAAATGGAATTCGACTCGCGGATTTTGCCGATGGCCGGGAGTCTTTCAGGTGCCTCGGCGAGGAGGATTACGATTTTAGGTATCTCACCCTCTCTCTCTCTCTCTGTACATCTAAGGATATCCAGCTGATCACCAACGTGTCCCGCTCGCTCCACAGTCTGCCGCGAGTGCGAGTGCGAACACGGCTGGGCTTCAATGCGCTCAACAGTCTGCATCACCTTGCTGAATGCAAAATCCGCAGGGTTGACGCATCCGGCCAGAGTATATACGTAAGCATACCTAACGATGTGACTTGGTCGCTTTTCTGAGCCCGTGGCGCGCGAGGGTGACGAAGACGACGACCGGAGCGGCCAAGTCTTTTCATCCCTTTAAGCTCTTCGAATTCAGAATTCGCGGAGAGCGATGCTGCGTTTCGTTTTTTTCGTTACCGTAACTCTCGTCTGAGCTCTTCTCGTTTCTTCTTTCTCGTCGTACACCTTAACCGGTCGTTCTTTCTCCTTCTTTTGCATGCTTTTTCCACGCCGTCTCTGATCGGTTCTTCTCGTTGGGTTCGTCAGACCGCTCGACCGGTTACCATGCACCCCATTAAAAGCGTCTCCAAATATTAGCGGGGAAAATATAAGGACTGCTCTCAAAACAGCCAGACATGGGAGCCAACAGGCTACACTTATGCGCTGTAAAAAATTTCTGTATAAAAATTAATACACAAGTGTAGGAAGTTTTTATGCGGATACCGCTCATGAAATTTCAGATACGATTTTTAAAATCCAAAACAGGTTATTTGAAAAATGAAAGTGTAGCTCCGTAATATTAATATACTTGTGCGCTTGAAAAATAATGCACGTGTAAAGAAATAATCACATCCAAGTATATTGAAATCAAGAACTATTTGCTGATATCAATATACGAGTGTATATTAAATTCAAGAACCATTTGCTAATATCAGCATACGGGTGTGTATTAATTTCTCAGAAGCAAAGTATTACCTTTAACGTACACTGTAAAAAGCTTCTGTATAAAAATTAATACACAAGTGTATGATGTTTTTATACGGACGCCGTTTATGAAATTTCAGATAATATTTTGAAAATCCAAAGCAGGTTATTTTAAAAATAAAAGTGTAGCTCCGTAATATTAATATACTAGTACGTTTGAAAAATAATGCACGTGTAAAAAAATGTTCACATCCATGTATATTAAATTCAAGAACCATTTGCTAATATCAATATACGGGTGTGTATTAAAATTACTGATCGTAAGTATTAAGTTTATTTCAGAAATTGACGATTAAGCCCACTGAAAATGTGACTCGTATTTATCCTCCTCGACGGGAGCTAGAGGTAAAAAAAGGTAGTTTTTGCGAAATTTCTTCCTTAAACACCGGGCGGCGTAAAAAGGGAAAAATAATTTCCTTCCGAATAGGCGAGTTCAAGAACTGCGACTCTGGCGTGGATATGGAGAGGTAACGGATTTGCGACGCTCTCCGACGCGTGCACAAGTTGCAAACGCTTCTGTTTTTCCCAGGACGATCGTAGCCGGTGGTCAGGTTATATGCCCGACCGAAGCTGCGAGTGGCTATGGGAAAGTGCGGATCAAGGCGCCGTCCCTCGGGCGCTACGCGAACTACGCGCGACCAACCCTCGTCGCGAGCGGCCGAGGTGGGTTGAGCGCGTTTTGTATTTTCAATACTCTGTTTTTTATATTTGAATTAATATACAACTGTTGTAATCTTTAATTTATGGCACGGGTTGATGCAATACATTTTCTATAAATTTGCAAACTTTTCTTGGAAATTCCATGTTGCATCTATTAAATTCTATATCTACGTTAGAATTTCATGTTCCTGTTTTAAATTTACGGTACAAGTGTCTTAAATTTAATTTCATTTACTGAGTTCGTAAAATTCAATTCTTTTGTCCCTTAAATGTAGTGTAAATTTAATATAATTTTCACGTTGTTTCATGTGATTTTCATCAGCGCTTATGACTTCTTTTTTCAATTCCAGTTTCGCACTTTTAAATAAATCTGTTGTGATCATGCATTGTACGTATCGTAAAATTCAGTGTCACATATATTATATTTTTCAGGCAGCTGTAAATAAATTTCAAACTTGTTTTGTATTTTCAATGCTCTGTTTTTTATAGTTGATTTATCATACATCTGTGGTAATTTTCAATTGAAGACACGGATTAATGCAATACATTTTCCACAAATTTACAAACTTGTCTTTAAAATTCCATGTTCCATCTATTAAATTCTATATCCACGTTAGAATTTCATGTTCCTGTTTTAAATGTACGATACAAGTGTTTCAAATTTAATTTCATCTACTGAGTTCGTAAAATCCAATTCCTTTGTATCTTAGATGTATTGTAAATTTCATATCTTTTTTTACAGTGTGGGATTAGGCCACAGTAACGGCTATAAAATCATGTGCGAATGTAAAAATTTTTTTTCGTACGAAAAAGTGATTCACTCATAAAATTAATTACACATCTATTTAGTATGAATATCAAGCTGTTAGAAAATATATGTATTTTTCTTTCGCTGTACAAAATGGCCGAATACTAATATTTTCTTTTGTTTAGGCGCTCCGTGACGTGACATTTAGCATCCACAATTTTTTACCTAAAACAAAAAACTAAAATTCTCGTTAATCTGCATTAGAATACCTAGAGAGATACGTACGGAATTAAAAAAATATTGTTCTATTCAAAAGTTGTAGGTGTTTGAACTTAAGAAATGAATTTTCAGTGAAAAATTTCGTTATAACTGCCCATAAAATGAAAAGTGTTCGATTAATCAGAAATTCCGTACGTACTTCCCGGCGAAATGCAATTAGGAACATAACTTTTAAATTTGAAGTAAATCGTATAAATACATACATCGTATAAATACATCGAAAGAAAAAAATTTCTAGCAGTCTGATATTCATACTAAATAAATGTGTAAATAATTTTATGAGTGAATTACTTTTCCAAACGAAAAAAAAATTGTTAAATTCGCACATGATTTTATACCCGTTACTGTGGCCGAACCGTTTTATAGAACTTTTTCAAAGCTTTACAACCTAAATTTGAGCCTAAACATTTTAGCGATTATAAAAAAAAACATTAATGATTTTTCTTCCATTCTGACGATGTACAGGCAGTGAAGAAAACCTGTAACAAAGTGAGCTCTGAAATTCTCCTTGTTGACCTCTCCATCTGATCTGTCAAAATATCTGTGTGTGCATGGTGCCTTTCAGACAGAAATAAACAATGAGCCATCATAGATGGCTTATGACGTAAGCTTGCATTTATGTACTTTGGTCACATTGTGTGTTTAATTCTTCCACGTTCCTGACGTGTTGAGCATATATCAATAGTTATCATTTTTATTGAGTTTGCGGTCGAAATGTAGTGTTGTGAGTTACATTTACGGAGCTAGTCCTGATAATGATTCTCACTTTGGTCCGAAAACAACATTTAAAAAAATTATAAGTGATACAGCAACAGCTGTTTGTCGGATTTGAATGAAAGTATTTATTTGTGGCTTTATTTTTTCATTTTACAACAAAACTACAAAACAATTAGTGCGTCCTAAGTAAAACATAAGTGAACATAACTAAAACATAAGTGAATTTGACTTACCTACCTTTATTAATTTTACTGAAAAGAAACGATTGTTTCAGTCTTCGACCACACAAATTGATGCAATTCAATTAAATTTATTTTATTCCTTTTTCCTTTACTGGAGGGCCACATTATGCAGGGGCATAAGCAGGGCCCTTTCGAATCATTGGTGAATTATAGTGGCGCTTAATAAAAAATAAGTCACAATCACTTGTTTTACCCAACGATAAACTGTAATAAAAAATTTGGCGCAAATGTAGTAGAAAAATGGCGGCTACCAAAATTCTTCTGCTAGTCACATTTTTCGGAGTTTTATCATGATTATTTTCTTGTACATTCGGTAAGACCCTGTTTTTATTGTCGTTATGGAATCTTTAGAATTTTTTTCACGCGTTGTGCACTTTATACCAGGTATCTAGAATTATTCAATCTATAAATTATTACACAGAAATGTGGTCAGCGTGTTATTTCCATAAAGTGCCGTATGAATGAAACGATTTTTAGAGTTGTAATTTTTCGATAAATCCACCCGAACAACTTCGCCACGCAACTACTCCAACAGCGTACAAAGACAAGGTGCTTAAAGCCCCAGAAGCCCCTGGATCTCCCGCGTCGCTTCTAACAAGATGGAAACAAAAATGATATAAAAAACATAAAATAAAACAATAATAGATGAAACGAACAAAATAGATCGACACACTTAATGTACACGCACTCACACAATTAAACAAAAACAAATATTGAAAACCACATTACGTAGATGCGTTATTAGACGCTATACATATTGTAATTTTTTGTAATTTCATTATTTGTAATTAATTGTAATTTAACAAATTTAATAAATAAAAAAATTGATTAGTCAAGGGATCTTTGCAGCGTAAAAGTTCGAAAAATAGTTGATTTTCGGAATTTTTTTTTACGTTTAAGATACGCTAGTCAGTCTGATTTATTACATGTCAAATCAAAGCACTCATGGAGAACGGAAAATAAATTATAAAAACGTCTATCATTATTTTTATTGTATGTTTTTAACGGTTGATAATGTCTTCGAAAAAAGGAGCCCTCATGGTGTACACGGTTGTGGCCGTAAATATTATCTGAAACAAAGTTCGTCAAAAGATTATTAATCAGTATGAAAGCCGCTATCTTGCTATGGAGGTGTTAAAAAATCAAAACTGACAAAATGGCGGTGGTTTGAATAAAGGAACCGAATTTGGCCTACTTTTTCGGTATAAAAATATGAACGATTTAAGAAAAAGCTTCAATAGCAAGATAAAGAAGGGCGTGAAGAATGTGTCAAAGTTTGAGACGGATAGCTTAAAAACTCTTCCTTTGAAAGTGAACACCGTTTTGAAAAACGAAATTTAGAGAAAAACGCGTTTAAACTTTCGAATGCGGAATTTTCCGTTGAATTGTCGACTTACGTTTATGTACGTATATGAACAGCATGTTTATAATCGTCTATACTATCAAACAAAGCAAAAAATAAGATTTATTGAAAATTTTACACTGTTATTATACCTTAAAAGTTCAATAACTTAGTTTGAAATTTTACCAGTAAATTGGGATGTATACCTGGATGCAATCCTCTCAAAGTTGTGATCGCTGGTCAGCGATTACGTCGAGCTTTCCCCATCGTTGAATGCAACGAATATTAATTCTTAATAATTGAAATTTGGCCGATTCAGGCTGTCCTAATTGCACAAACGTTTCCACGTGTTCTTATTAAGAATTAACAACCTCAATTTGCAAAAAAAAAATATTTGGGGAAATGATGAAAATAAAGAGAGAAAAAATGAAGACAACATCGCTGCATTCCAACTATGCAAACGTCGATGTCATGGGCAGCGCTGATATTGCGCAAGAAACCAGAGATATAACAGGTTCGAAATAAATTATTTTCCCATACATCAGAGTGTCCAACACGTCCTGAACTCCCGCGATCTTCTTACTGCCCAGTACACGCGTATCTTTTTTTTAATGGACCTTAAGGTCAGATCGACGAATGAAGTGCGATTTCCCCAGTGGAAAACCGACGAGCGTTGGAATTCGATTTCACAGCTATACTCTTGTGCATTTCAAGCGCGAAGTTTATTTCCGACAGGAGGAAACATCGAATGGTAAAATGCGGGTTCGATGCATACATTCCTTTCTCATTTCGTTCGTGCATACTGTGTGTATTTGGGTTGCAGTTTTCCAGCCGGAAATAGAGCAACGGTAATCTTTTAACGCAAGTTTGACGAGCTCGTGTGCTCGCCCGAATCCCGATGTATGCCAAATTCACGAATTCATAATTTGATATTCGCGCAACGATGATAAGTGATGTGGAGCAGCAGCCGCGTTATCAGCACGGTGCATGAAAACCAGAAAGGAATTTACATTTGTTTTGGCAATAGCCATATGTGGCTGTCGTATTTAATTAATTGGCGTATGGCTCTTGGCCATTCTGCGTCCGCCACGGTGAGAAAGAGATGAGTCGGACAGGGGGCGACAGATCGACAGAGAGAGAGAGAGAGAGAGATGAAAAAAAGGACAGACATATACGCACATCGAGCTGCCGTTGGCAAACGATAAATATACTCTCTATTTATTTCCCATTCGCCGACCTCCGATCAGAGATATATATGTATACGATATAAATTTGTCGTAGCATAGTAAATATATATCACGCATAATGGCGGCTGAGCCGGAAAACCGAGCGGCTAAATTTTCGGTCAACCGCACACGGGGGCCGATCGTGGGTGTGAGCGCGAGCTCCGCGAAGCCGGGAAAATCCTGTTTCGGTTTCCCCCTCGTGCTCTCGGGGTACTCGATCAAATTTTCTACTAATATAAAAGTGGGGTTCCATGGACCTGCCCCACCCTCTCTCTCTTTCTCTCTCTCTCTCTTTCTCTCTCTCTCTCTCTTTCTCTCTCTCCCTCTCTCTCTCTCTCTGTCCTCGTACAGTCCGCACACGAACCTGAGCCCACATTAACACGTAAAGCAATGGGGGTTCAATCCATGGGTTTGCCAACAATGCGCACATGTAGAGGGTGTCCTGTTACGAATGGATAATCGTGCATCTGTCGATAGGTCACATCATGTCCTACTATATCCTGGAATTTCAGTTCACTCAAAGTCCCACGGTTTTCGATATAAAAATCATCTGCTCTTGGTTTTTCGTGTGCCATTTCTACAAGCAAAAACTTATTCGACCCAGATTAAAAAAAGATACTCTGGTTATTTGTTTTATTTAGAAAAGTTTTCTTTTTACACCTTAAATGTTAAGGAAACTTTATGAGAAAAAATGTTATGCAGTACTTTCATACAAACCAATTCGAAAATCTGACTTTGATAGCCTGCGGTGTAAAAAGAATGTACTATGCATTTCGTGCCAATAACTTAAAAAAGTTGCTTAGTTGATGTCGATTATTATCATTTGTAGCAACGGCATGCGGAAAGCCGAAAGCTGATGATTTTTTTCAAAAAATAACATAAAGCGGAATATCTCGAAAACCGTGGGAGTTTTACTAAACTAAAATTCCAGGATATGATCTGATCTATCGACAGTTGCAGGATTATCCATGCATAACAAGACACCCTGCATATGTGTATATATATGCACAAACGGGGTGGCCCAAGTGTCACGCAACATTTAACGTTCGCGGCTTATGCATATTGTGACATTCGGGACATTCGGGACACCCTGTATAAATATATATATATATGTTAGGGTGGCTAAAAAAAATCGATTTTTTCTCAATGGAAAATTAAAGTATGTTAATAAACAGAAAGTTTTGCAAAATTTGAGGGTTCTAAACAATTTTTTAGTTAGTGCTCAAACGCCTTTTTCATGTTTTTTTTCTTCATAATTATCGGAGTATCAATTTTTTTTATCTCGATGCAGAAAATGTTAGAGCGTGGTCCAATGTAAGTCTTGATTTAATTTTATTTCTGTAACAATACACAATTTTTATATAAATATTTTTTTTACCATAAACAATTTGTATTTGCAGATTAAGAATCAATAAATGCAATTTGAAAATTATATGAACCACTTGATGAACAAGAAGGCGGTGTTTACATCACTGAGCGTCCAACAAGTATGCGTGTTTTTTTGGAGTAATATGCTGTTTTGGAGAAGAAAACAAATAAAGAAAAAAATTGACGAACAATCGGAAAAAAAATTAAAAGCCGTTTGAGCACTATCTGAAAAAAGTTTAGGCCTCTCAAATTTTGTATGAATTACTTTTTCATAACGTAGTAACATTTTCCGTTATCGCGAAAAAAAACATTAATTTTTTTTAACCACCCTAATATATATATATGCACACACGCTTCTCTATTTTTGTACGGCACGTGCATTATTCGATTTACGGCGATAAATATTGTGCAAGGGTGGCCGTGGCCAGCACACTGCAACGTGTTTGCCGCACGCTGCGGCAGCAGATATTATCGCCGCAGGTCGAGTGCACACGTTTGTACGAGTGTCCGCTGGTGTATGCGTTTGCGTGTGCTTACACCCCGTATAACCTCCCGCGGAGGCCATTTTACGAACGACAATTTATCGAACTGGCCCGATTGTTTTTATTCGGAAGGGGGTGAGTTCCGAAAGCGAAGGGGCTGCGAACGATTGGAGGACGAGAGAGGCCAGAGAGGCTATGGAGCAGAGATTAATTCCTCGTTAGCCTTGGAGGCATGTGTGCAAGCCCCAAATTGCACATATAGGCGAGGTTTTTGGCAGAACAAACTTCGAATGTGACGGCAAGACGGAGTGAAAAATATCGGCGTAACACTAAAAATCCGCAATGGATAACGTCTTTCATTGGGTTTGCGTTTGGGTGTCTGAAGCAGCTACGTTGATGCTGAAGATTGCATCGTTGGAACGCAACAAAATTACTCTTTTACATTTTATTTTGCTTATTTTTATTATTGTAGGCTGTCTTTATAGGTTTATATTGTGGACCTCTGATTGAATATCTTATAAATGATTGAGCTATTTTTGTAAACAAAATATGCCAAAAGAAATTAAGGGGCTACATCTTCCTAGAAGCCCGAAAAAATGGCCGAATTCCGATTTTTTTTTTGAGAAACGTCTAGTGAAAAAGGAAATCAATATATATATATATATATATATATATATATATATATATATATATTGAGAGCATTTAAACAGCCATCATTTAACAAAAAAACATAGCCGCTGCCAGTTGATGAAATTTTTTTGCGATGTTTGGCTGTGGACACTCTCCAGGTTAAACAGTCCATCTTAAATAGAAAAACCAACCGGCTTGTTCAAGTTAACAATAAATACGAGTCGTTGACGATCGTTGATTTTTAAATCAATTTGTTTGAACAACGTGGCGGTGAATGGAAAGTCGAGCATATGAAATCTATGAAACACGTCTTTATTTTTACGTAACTATTAAAAAATAGCGATCGATTTTTGAAAACTGAGATCGTCAACGATCTTTAAATGTTTTTGATCGTATCTCTTGTAAATTTGGAAAGAATCCATCGCGTGATTCTCGAGATATCATGTCCACCGACTTTGCATACATTACGTTGAAGTTCTCATCGTTGAAATGGGAGGAAATATCATTTGTTTGAACTTCCAAAATTCCCTTGACTGGATCTGACCTACGAAAATTACATAGACATTTTTTAGGATTCTTATTTCGTGATTCACAACCAAATATGCAAAAGATGATTTTGGGTTGATAGTAAAAATAAGATATGCAAGATTACTTTCGTTACGTCCCAACGAGCCAAGCTTCAACCCCATTTGAAAAGAATGTTTTGGGAAAAAACGCGTTCGAAATTTGAGATATGGTGCTGCTACTGCTCGCCCGGCTGACTAGAATCCAATTCAATTTTAAGTACATTCAATTTTTCAATTGAATGTACTTCATTCATTCATTGAAGTACAAGTACATTCTTGAATGTACTTGTACTTGTATCATACATGTACTTGTACTTGTATCATACATTCTTGAATGTACTTCATTCATTCATTGAAGTTCAATTCATTCATTGAAGTACAAGTACATTCATGAATGTACTTGTACTTCATTCATTCATTGAATGAATGAAGTACATTCATTCATTGAAGTACAAGTACATTCATGAATGTACTTGTACTTCATTCATTCATTGAATGAATGAAGTACATTCATTCAATGAATGAATGAAGAATGAACTTCATTCATTCATTGAATTCAATTCAATTTTCAATTTTAAGTACATTCAATTTTAAGAATATATCAATGAAATTTTCAGCGAATATAGCTAAAAGGTCACTATCGAATAAAAATATTTTTAAAAATGCAATTTTTTGAACCACATAGGTAAATACGTTTAGGCCTAAGGCCAGAGAAACGGGTATAAAATCATGTGCGAATTTAACAATTTGTTTTTGCATGAAAAAGTGATTCACTTATAAAATTAATTACACATCTATTAAGTATGAATGTCAGGCTGCTAGAAATTTTTTTCGTTCGATGTACAGAATGGCCGACTACGCGAAAGTTCTCGAAGTAGCTTTTGTCCAATTGGGATGACGAATAACTTCAACAATTTTCACTCGATTTACTTCAAATTTAAAAATTATGTTCCTAATTGCATTTCGCAGAGCAGTACGTACGGAATTTCTGATTAATCGAAAACTTTGCATTTTATGAGCACTTTATGAGCAGTTATAACGAAATTTTGCACGGAAAATTCATTTATTAAGTCCAAATACCTACAACTTTTGAATAAAACAATATTTTTTTATTCCGTACGTACTTCCCTAGGTATTCTAATACCCTAGGTATTCTATATTGACAAGAATTTTTGTTTTTTGTTCTAGGTAAAAAAATTGTGGACGCTAAATGTCACGCCGTGAGGCGCCTAAAATAAATAACAAAAAAAATATTACTGGTCGGCCATTTTTTACATCCAAAAAAATATATATTTTCTAACAGCTTGATATTCATACTAAACAGATGTGTAATTCATTTTATGAGTGGATTACTGTTTCTTGCGAAAAAAATGGTTAAATTCGCACACATAAAGGAATTTACAAATATTAATTTTCATTGCATTCCACCGATGCAAACTTCATCAATTACACGGATGTTGGATAATCGGAAAAGTGATAAGCGCGTACGATAGGCCATGCACAACGCCAATGTGTCACCGACAATTCATATATTTCACATGCGGTCGCAATTGTTTTCATGAATAATTTACGTACCGTCAAAAGCGACATTTTTATTTGTCTTTTATTTGCCCATTGACGAATTATTTGCTCGTCACGTGGAAAATGCAATCGTAACGGCTGTTCTAGGGCGTTGTAGCCCTGGGCACGTCATTCATCGGCATCCCATTCATACGGAGTTTCCCGCGAAGCGCACAGTTTCCCGGGCGAATATCTCTGTTTCGCTAGCTCTGGAAATTCAATTGTTGGGCCTCAATGTTCCACTTCGCCATTATCTATGTGCGTATAATCGTACCCGTTTACACAATACGTACATGTGTACGATTATACAGATGTAGATAAAGGTAAAGAGGAACTTCGAGGCCCGATAATTGAATTTCGAAAGATAGCGAATGAGAGAGATTCGCGTGGTAAACATAGAAGCACCTTTTAGCTGAATACATAAATGCAAAGACAATTGTGAAAAAAATCATAAAGCAATGGTACACTCTTTACAATAAAAAAAAAAGATTCGTTCAACGTCTCATTAAATATTATGGTTATCAGCAACAGTTTTTTAATCCGTCTGCTACTCTCTTATACTCGCGAGAAAGTAAATTTTCGATATACATATATACTAAAAAAAACTCTCGTTGATAATCATAATATTTAGTGACATTAAAAAGTAATTTTTTTGAATTGTGAAGTGTGAGCCGGACGTGTCAATTTTCTTTTAAATTTTCGTTTTAATTATTCAGTTAGAAGGCGCCGCTATGCATCGCATTAATGTCTACAAAAAAAAATGGTAACCTTGGAATTAATCCGGCGATATCGAACCAGTAATCAAAATTTCATCAATGTGCTAAAATTGATAGTTCTCAAAGTTTGTATGATCATAATAGAATATTACTTCATTGCATTGTGTATACATATATATATATAAGTGTGTGTGTGTGTGTATACACAATGTAATAAAGTATTATTTTATTGTGATTATACAGACATTGAGAAGTATAAATTATAAGTATATAATTTTGTATTATATATGTATATATATTCCTTTCCTCTTTACAATAGTATTTTTCCGTCAGTTTTCTTATGTCTATTCTAAGTTCGTAGTTTTTCAAATTGTTGTATATAATTGCATATTTCGTTTGCCGGTTGTCTTTGTAGTTGTGCTTCAATTTTGCGCTCTCATTCCACCCCCTTACTATTCCCTACCGATTGCTCCAGTCTGTCCACTATTACTTTATTTATTTGTTTATATAAATTATCTAAAAATAAATACGTTGCGAATATTGTAATATATGTATTACAATATTAATATATATATTACATATATTACAATACTCAAAATATTCCGATTTTCGAGATAATTTATATAAGTAAATAAATAAATAAATAACCATATATATATATATATATATATATAATAATTAGTTTATATATATTTATAAATACACGCGTATAAATATAAAGAAATATAAATTATCAAAAAATCGAAATATTGTGCACTGTAAAAATATGCTACACATATAGCTAAATATAATACATACGTATTATAACGTAGTATTGCATATATATTGCATAAGGTCGATTCATATATACGTGGGTCTGTGAATACACATATATTGTGATGTGTGTGACAAAAAATATAGTTTCGTCGTGTTTGTTGGTGAGTTCCGTAAGCGCACGCGTTACGCGTTTATTTAAAAGTCTCGTGTGCGTGCGGTAGGGCGCACGTCCCATATAGAGGAACGACAACGTCCGGTGATCAATGGACGCAAGCCGCGACAATACACGCGCTCCTTGCGCATTAAACGTTACACGCATCGCGTATCTACGGATGGATATAACGCGTTGTATGGCAGTGCAGCACGTCGTGACCGCCACGGGCGGGCGACGCACTCAGGAACCAACCCAGCCGTGTGTACGGCACATTATACTTGCATCGCTCTCGACTCGTTTGTCCCTCACGTCGTGCGTGGTATGAGTTCGAACGCGGTTACATCGGCATTGAAAACGACCCATTCATGCACCTATTTTGCTCTCACCGCTGCAACTGTAGACGCACTCAAGGAGAGTTTAGAACTACGGGAATGAAAATACTTGTCGCTTAGTCGAAACGAAAGAACGGTTGGCGATGCTTGGGGGACAAGACCCACTGGTCCCTGACCAGAATTTATATCGCATGGTGTAGATCTTTACTGACAAGGAACATCCCGCAGGTGACACCCTTCGATTTTGTTGAAATTTAGATATGTTATAAAGCACCGAAATGTAAGCGATACGTATTTTTTTTTATCGGCGGAAAAACTGTTTTAAGGGGTGAAACCACCCCTCAAAAAAGCATCTCTAGGGGTAATATAGCAGTTTCACATACAAGGAGTCCACCGATTTTTATGAAACAAAAACGAAAGTTCTTCTAATCCGAAGCAATGAAAAATCCACTATAGTAACATTGCAAAAAAAATCGAAGGGGTGAACCACCCTAGAGATGCCTAGAGAGATGCTAGAGAGTGTCACCTGAGGGACGTTCCTTGTAAGTTTTGGAGAAAAACTTTCGATTGATTACTGCAACCACGATGTGGCAAAACAAATTGGACGACACGAAAGAAAAAGAAGTGTCATTGCATTTCAACTATGCGAATTTCGGGGCGTACATTTTTGCCTGGAAATTTGAAAACATGGTTTTTTCAAATTTTAGTTTTTTATCCCACAGACCTTTCTGAATACGTCTGGTAGAACCGTTTAACGACGTATGCCTAGTGGTAACAGTCGAAAACAGCTCGTTTTTCGGGTTTTTTTTTTACGAAATCGCGATCATACATTTGTAGAAAAGTCAGGTATTTGGAAAAGTATGATCTGAAGAACAGTCTGTAATTTTTTGTGTATAAAAATGTTTCATCATAATCGATTTATAGCTCATGTTTGGGAATCACCTCTCGAAAACGACTTTTCGAACAAAAATTGGGTAGATAATAAGGTTAGAAAGATTTATACCAAATTTCACGAAAACCGGTTGATTAGTCTTTGAGCTATACGTGACGTCAGTTTAAAAATGCAATTTGGAAGACCATGCCATACCTCCGCCATTTTCAAAGATTCATAAATAAAAAATACCATGTAACAGCCAAAATTAGCGATGGTAAAGAAATCTAGCCTGTCAAAAATGGCAAACGAATCTAGCCTTTTAAACAAAAGTTATGAAAATCAGCAAATTTTTGCCTCGCCTAAACATTCTCGTCTCTCCTTGAACATCGCACATGTTTACCTCACTTGAGGCTACTATAGTCCGCGGTATTGCGCTTTTGGTCAACAAATGCCATGATTTTTTTTTCTATGTCAACGATCAGAGGTCTCGAATCCTGAGGCGAGTATTGGCGGTGATTTGTCCGTTATTGCTGTGCTCTATCCGCAACCGTATGCGCAATTTTTCGTTCTTTCGCGATTCACGCATCATCGTTAATCACAATGACAATACACGCGCACCTAGCGATGTTCATTGCAGCCACAGACGATGATGGCTTTATGAGCGAACTCTTTGATGGGTAACTAAATTTATGCCACTGTAAGGCCGTACTGACTGTTGGCCTTTCGCTAAACGCTCGAGACCTCATTTTCATTTCGACGACTCTCAACCGCAATTATTCTTCATTCTGCGGTTCTTTTTCCCCGTTATCCTCACGTACACCTTCGTCCAATGATGTATACCGAAATCGTACCGCACATATATGTACGTGCCTTTCTCGTAGTCATTTGCTCTCGATTGGAGACTCGATGAAATGTGGCCCACTATACCAGTGCTGACATTACGCTCGAGGGTTTACGATCCTGGTAATGGACCCCAAGAACAATAGAGAGAGAGATATAGAGGGGGGAGAGAGAGGGAGGGAGAGAGGGAGAGAGAGAGAGAGAGAGAGAGAGAGAGAGAGAGAGAGATGTGTATGGATATCGTTTTAGGTCGATTGGCCTAGTCGTATACCCTGTTATGGGTGAACCAACGTATACAGCTGTGCCTTGAGGTATCGATAACTACTATTATCTCGTAATTCGCAAGTGCATTATTTCGTGTAATACGTCTCACTCGAAACGTGCAATGCATAGCTTCCGTTAAGCAATTTCGCGTTGATCGAACCTTTGACCCTCGACTTTGTCATCGTTGGTATTCTCGTGACATCGTTACACAGTGATCGTGGCTGCTCCGAGGGGTTATGCATCCTGATTACTGCAAGCTATTCGCTGACTCGCTCGTTTATCGTTCGCCGACAATTATAAATATCCAAATGCCTTTGCAAACGAATTTTTCCAATTCTTGATTGGATAAAATATTGAAGAGAACCTTTTTTCATTCTATCGAGCTTCACATCTTTCGGATAGCCAGGAAACAAAAGAAACGGGCTATGGGTTGGGGAAGAAACAGGTCATCGTTACAACTTAGTATGAAGCTTATTTTTCGTAATTTACCATGCATTTGTTACACATTTATTGAAAGGTAACATTTTTGCCATGACAACTAACAGTAAATATTTTTATATGACATTGCATATTTACGGGTCAAATTTTTACGATTACAATTTACACTTACACCTAGGATTCGCATTGAAAAAAAGAACAATACTTAACGTACTATACTTGTAAAACGAGTGTTGTGCTTGCCATTTAAAAAGGAAAAATCCATTTAAGATGGTTGGAGCTTTAGTCACAATCCAAAATTAAATTTTTTTTTAAATGTATGTTATTTGCCAGACTATACTGAGACTACGTATGTTGAGAAATTTTTTCATCACCAAACACCAGACATAAAAAAATAGTTTAATGGATGTAATTTTACGTGTGGTTATATGGGCAAGTCGATCGTGCTACGGATGATGTAATTTTTTTGGCAATTTAATACCAAGGCAAACCATTTATAACAACGATTGCGAACCTTGGCTGGCGAATGAAGAGATTACTGCTAACCTCAATGTCCGCGAAGCTGCCATGCTCCGGCAACACTTAAGGATGTTGAGTCCCTATGAAACATGGTAATGTTAATTGTTCAATAAATAGCTTCTTAATCGTCATGAAATTTTTACACGACCTCCTGAATACTTCATGTAAAAACATACCAAATTTTCAGAATTCTATCATCATTACTTCAACCTCCTTAAGGGTTGAAATAAAAAATGATAAGAAAATTCTTAAAATTTGCCATGTTTTTGTATAAAGTTTTCAAGAGGTCGTGTTAAAATTTCACGATTATTAGGAAGCTCGTTATTAAAAAATTAACATTTTGTTGAGAACAATTTTTAAAAGAAATAAAAAAAAATTTATCGATAAACTACGTTTTCTTTCCGTTGCTTTCAGTATATTGTAGATATTATAAAATTGAGAGGTCAAAAAAAAACTTATTGCAAAGTTACATCAGTTTCCATAAAACAACATTTAATTTGTGAATGTTAATTGTTCAACAATGTGAAATTTTTACACGACCTCTGAAATACTTCATACAAAAACATACCAAATTTTCAGAATTTTATCATCATTTGCGATTTGGGACTCAACATCCTTGATATTAATTAATGGTAATAATAAGAAATCTTACGACATCAATACGTATGTCGATCAATACGAAATTCAACTAAAAATATAAAGACTCAACATTTAATTCTGTTTTGTATAATAATCATCGATAATATTATACTTTTTCACGCTGGCAGCAACACAAAAGTTTTTCTTATTTACGTAACAAAAATATAAAGACGCATAATTCGCACTTTAAATATGTATTCTATGAAAAATTAGCATCCACGCAATAAATACGTGCCTTACATGCATATTCTGAGGTTCGTTGAAAAAAAATGCATAAACCCTCATTTGACTCAACCAGACCCCTCCAACCTCCTTAAGGAAGAATTCAATTCAATACAAAGTACCACAAAAATTACTACAGTGAAAAAAGTCAACTAAAAACAAGCAAATTACAATGCCATATACCATACAATACGGTGTGGTATTGACAGATTATCATTATCATTCTTATTACGCGCTTATTTCAACATTTCCTTGGATTCGATGTATGTTGCAGGTGAGTTTACACACCGCTCGCTGCCCCTGGCTCCATTTGTATACGGGCTCCGTGTGAACGGAAAACTTGGGACATCGGCACACTTCCTGGGACATGTGCATTTTTTTTCTTCAATACTTCGATGTCGTTCATACATTGCTGTACATCGGCGTTAGCCAACTGAGCAAAATATTCGACGAAAGGCCTGTGTCAAGGCCTCCAGTCCGTGAGTATACAAGTAGACGTGTGTGTAATGTTAAAAATCACACACACACACACACACACACACACACACACACACACACACACACACACACACACACACACACACACACACACACACACACACACACACACACACACACACACACACACACACACACACACACACACACACACACACACACACACACACACACACACACACACACACACACACACACACACACACACACACACACACACACACACACGCGCACACGCACACGCACACACACACGCGCGCGCGCGCGCGCACGCACGCACGCACGCACGCACGCACACACACACACACACACACACACACACACACACACCCACACGCACACACATTGCCTATAAATATATATAGTGCCTATATATATTTATATATGTACACACACACACACACCCACAATGGAGCACGTCGAAGTAACGGAAAAGAGGCATGGCCGGAGGCGACTCGTCGCTTACATGGCTAAAAAGTGTCTCCGGTGTGTCGAAACGGCGACGCACGCAGTACAGAGCGCGCATACGTACGATACATACGTGGTATATGGTTCAAAAGACGCCAAAGCACACGTCGCGCGCAGAGTTTCCACGTAATGGACATGTTTGCCTGGGTGTGTAACCTAGTTTACACGCGATAACGTTAAGCACAGTTCCCACGTGACACGTTGCTGAGGCTAATACATATACAATTCACGTTTGTACTTGGCACATGTACACGCTATGTATGTATTCGGGTACGTAGTGGTATATGGTAGGATGGTTGATGACTTCCGTAAAGGCGACATGTGGTTGATCGACCCCTTTAGCGCGGTTACTAAAACCCAAAAGATCATCGTACACACCACTTTCTATAAGGAAAATGAATACCCTGATGAGGTTGCAATGCCCGTGCAGGAATTGTCGTAGGTATGCAATTGGATTCCTATAATTGTGCCTACATTTTGATGGGAATTCAATGGGTCGTCGCACTGGATCCCTGGACTAAAACGTCACGTTCGTACATCGGACGCGAATTGTAATTACTCATTGAAATCGAATGTACGAACTCAATTTGAATCCTGAAGGATTGGCACTCTATCGAAGAGGATCTGATACGATTCTTGATGGAGCCCATCGCATTATGTACGTTGAAATTTCTTGTACAACGTATGTAGATATTCAAAATGAGTGGATCTTCTAAAAGTATCAATTCTCTCTTAGAAAGTATCAATTGCTTGAAAACGTATATCTCAAGAATCGAGCTGAATCACATCATTGAGAGTTCACTGTATATTTATCGTTTTTCATTGATTTTACTCCATTTTGACATAACATCAATATACGTAGATGCTTACGAAGCGTTGCAGGTTATATATGTTTCAACACGCCGAGTTCTTCTTCATTACTTTTTACATAGTTTCGATTCGAACGCGATATGCATCCTTAAATGGCGTTCATTGAGGAACAGTGCAGAATCCAATTGGACCCCGATGAAGACTTCCTATGTGCGGTGCCCTTAAGAAATCCCTATAAAGATGTGGTTGCATCTTAGGACTTCGCAACAAATTCGTTGTTTGATTTGATTTTTTTTTAGCAGAGATCCAACAAATTCCGGTTGAGAAGTTCAAATGAACCTTTATCAAACAATGTCAATCTAGAAACAACGCGGAATCCACTTGGATTCGAATGAGGACTTCCAGCGTGCGGCGTCCCTATCAAATCCCTATAGCAACACTGCAACAACTATAGTCCAGTCATTTCGTCCGAAAAAAAGGCAAATAAAAGAAAATGAATTTGCGCTTCTAATTTTTTAATATGTTGTAGGGGATACCTAGAAAAGCTTAACTTGAGATTGTCGACCAAGCTTTCCTAGGAGCTTTCGCCGCCATCTTGGAAAACGCTTAAAATTTGTTTTTCGGCAATAACTCGGCTATCCGATGAGATTCGAAAATTTTTGTAAGACACTTTTTGTAGCTTTCTTTGTGCTCTACAATAACGCCTGAATCATTTTTAGCGTATCATGCATCGTTATCGAGATATCGATCGATAAAGTCAAAAATTTAGGACACAATTTTTGTTTTTTCCTTTTTTTTTCTTTGGGTCTTAATAAATATGAAAAATTGTGGAATTCAAACTTGTAGAGCATATTCAGACCTACAATTTCCTTCTTGGATTTTTTTATGTTGGACAAAAATTACGATCTCCAGCGCGCCGCAAAGTCGGTGAATCCACGCTCAGCGTCGAGCGCGCTCAAGTTAGTATATCGTATCGTGTTGAGTTTTTGCTGTGCGTAGTGTAAATCGAGGGTTCCGATATTCTGGGCAAAAATTTCGATATCTAGTTGGCTGTAAACTCGTTATAACGGAGTGCCCGCATAGAGCGTCCGTTGGAGTTGGAGGGGTCAGGTATAAAGGGACCCTTTTGTTAGGGTCTACGTGTTGAAACGTGTTCTTCTTTTCGTAGCATCTCGGTTAGTTGCCTCGAGCCTTTCGAAGTGAGCACACGTGTTTCAACAATTTTGTGACCATGGGAGACTGTTTTATTTGTAAAAAAGCGTTAATCGACGACATTTATGTTGCTAAAAAAAGAGCTGTTCGAACTCTCTTGACGGTGAGTGAGAAAAGAGGACATGTGGACCATCAACGCATGCTAGAAAGTGTCGAATCTGTGAGTGTGCATAGGGCGTGTTACAAGAATTATGCGAACGAAAGACTCGCGTCGTTTGTCGCTCGTCGAACAAAATCAGTCTCGGAAGAACAGGAACCTGAACCTGAACCGGAACCCGAACATCAACAGCAGCTCGAAGACCGTTTCGATTTTAAAAATAAATGTTTGTTTTGTGGAGTACCGTTTTCCGATCAAACAAAAACACCAATGCATCGACGACACGCAATTCGAACGGTTCGAGAAAAGTCTATGAAAGATAACGTCCTAAAATATCTGCTCGGACGTAACGATGAATTTGCCGCTTCTATCGTCAAGCGTGTCTGCTCGGTACCTGATCTCATCGCCGTAGAAGCTCGCTACCATCGCGAATGCATGCATCGTGTGTACAACCCGCTACCTGAGGAGGGTGCGAAAAGAGGACGACCGACAGGTAACAAAGTCGACGAGGCAATGGAGGGGATTTACTCATTTCTAAAAGAAAATTCCGACGAATGCCAGTTTTCGATGACTGAATTAATGAGTCACGTAAATGGAAATTTTGTTCCGCACATAAAAACGGTTAAAGCACATTTAGAAGCGAAATATGGCGAGGACATTCTAATTATCGAGAAACAAAAGCGAAATTGTGTCGTTTGTTTCCGAAACACCGGATTTAAAATTCTTGCGGATAAATGGTACCAGGAAAAGAAGCAGAACTCTCACGAGGAACGACTCCGAGTTATTCGCGAAGCTGCTGCTATAATTCGAGAGGACATAAGAGGCGTCGTTTACGACAAACAAAATTATCCTCCCTCGGATGAATTTGTACGGGATGTCGAAGCCGCTGTTCCGGAATCTCTACAAGTTTTTCTTTCAACAGCAATAATGAAAGATAAACGTGGCGCACTGGACTCGTGGAAAAAAAAGTGCACATCGATTGCTCACGCAATAATTACGGCTGTGCGTCCTCGTTCTTTTTTCTCTCCGCTGCAGATCGGTGTTGGAACTTATCTGTATAAGAAATTCGGTTCCAAGAGCCTCATCAACATTTTATCGGCAATGGGGTTCAGTGCACCGTATCGAGAAGTGACGATTTTCGAGAATTCGTGCATTCATCGACCTGAAAGTGAAATCCTGGAAAATTCATTCAGTCAATTCGTATTTGATAATGCGGATTTCAACATAAACACTCTCGACGGCCGTGGAACGTTTCATGCGATGGGGGGAATTCATGACGATGCTCTCATCGAATCAGCATCATTTCCAACGTTTCAACAGACACAACAACTCGAAGAGTTTACGGAGGACGAAGATCTTCAGCCTGGACCATCCAAGCGAAAAAAGACATGAAAAAAGTCCATCGTTCGTGTCTCGAGTGCAGAAAAAAATATTTTTCTTTCCGTTTATTTTGTTTTGTTTATTTTGTATTGTAAAAAAATAATATTTTTTACTGCACAAACAAATTATTTGTTTAATAAATTACTATTGTGTGATCCTTAATTTGTTGCTCTACGTACTTATTTTTTATCCCATCAATTTCCTGAACAATTTCCCATTCGATTCGACATCCAGACACAACCGAGCGAGCAGCTCGCTCGACGCTGAGTGTGGATTCACCGACTTTGCGGCGCGCTGGAGATCGTAATTTTTGTCCAACATAAAAAAATCCAAGAAGGAAATTGTAGGTCTGAATATGCTCTACAAGTTTGAATTCCACAATTTTTCATATTTATTAAGACCCAAAGAAAAAAAAAGCAAAAAACAAAAATTATGTCCTAAATTTTTGACTTTATCGATCGATATCTCGATAACGATGCATGAAACGCTAAAAATGATTCAGGCGTTATTGTAGAACACAAAGAAAGCTACAAAAAGTGTCCTACAAAAATTTTCGAAATCTCATCGGATAGCCGAGTTATTGCCGAGAAACAAATTTTACCCCTTTTTTCAACATGGCGGCGAAAGCTCCTAGGAAAGCTTGGTCGACAATCTCAAGTTAAGCTTTTCTAGGTATCCCCTACAACATATTAAAAAATTAGAAGCGCAAATTCATTTTCTTTTTTGAATGTACGTAATGACTGGACTACTAGGCGTGTTTGACGTGTGTTCACAGTATGTAGACATAACACAACATAAAGGCGAGACACGCGTTGCCATATTGATTGCACACACGTATGCATTTGGTAACACTAAATGTGTTAAAATTATGCATTAGATTATTACACACCTTCGTAGCTGTCTACATAAAAAACACGCTTATTGAAACACACATAAGGTGTGTAGAATCAACATACAAGACTCATATTTACACGCATTGAACTAAATACTACACGTTGATAGCAACACACAAGCAAAATAACACGGGAAAAAGCAACACAGTTTATGTGTGTTAATTGCAAGTTATTGATCATATGTATTAAAAATTACCTTGGTTACGCCATCGCGTGAAACTCGTCAGTTGTTTTGACTTTTATTGATTAACCGGTTAACAAGACCACATTTGATCTTCAATCAACCGGTTAACGGATTCAGTTAACATCTTAGTATACACACACACAGGCTCTATAATAAGAATTGTGGTAGCAGATCGCAATATACGGGTTAAAATACCGGAACCCATGGTCAACAAGTCCATCGTGTGCCTACTCGCATCATACTACATCATCATAATGTATTTAGAAAAGACAACTATAAAAACTGTAAATATGTAATTAACTTTATAATTGATATAATTAATACAATCAACACAGCGTAATGTATTAGTAATCTCCAATATGTTCATATATTTTGGCAATCAAAAGCTTTGTCATTGAATTAATTTTTCCGACGCATCCCATGTGTATGCAGTACTGTAAAAAAAAGTGTGTTGTTGCTACACACTTTGAGTGTGTAAATGGCTGCAGACACTTTTTACACGTTTTAACGTCTGTAAGAAAATAACACACGTAAGTGTGTTGTTTGAACGCATATATCCGTGTTATTTTTACACCGTCATTTTTTTATACACGTTAAAACGTGTAAAAAGTGTCTACAGCCATTTACACACGTAAAGTACATAAAAACAACACACTTGTTTTCTGCAAAGGTATTACAAGATCGCAGGGTAAAAATATCGCAATGGATCTCGGCACTGCAATCATGGACACGTAATGGCTTGACCACCGTGGTCTTTTCGAGCTAGCGTCAAGTGCCTCCGAATTTTTATTTCGTCAGATAGATCAATAAGCGTTGGTATCTCATCTGGAAGGACGATCCAATTAAATTTGGGACGTACGAGGTATTGCGCGTTTTTATGAAACGTCAGCGTTTTCAGAGGCTGAATGCTGAGTGGCCTTTAGTGGTGGCAGTTGGTTGAGTGGGCTTGCCTGTGTGTACACGTAGGCACGCCGGCTCAGCTCTCAAGATCCAATTAAAGTACGGAGGGTATACAGGTTTGGGAAAATTGCTGCGGATTTCCGTCTAATCTTGTCGGTATTAACTTGGGCTAGTTTCGCGTTGATGTCCATCGCCCTCGAATCTCTTGAGTAACTTGTTACTTATATTCGATGATAGCCCCCCTCTCGCGTTTCCCGTGGAGCACGCCATTCTGCTCTAATTGAACACTTGTTTGGATGGCTTTTGGCTCGGATCTTTTCCGTCATATCCCATCGGGACACTTTTTTCGGTAGGTCGACTTGCTCGTACCGATAAGCGGTGTCCTTTTTCCGACGACGCAAAATAGTTATTTTAGGCAGGATTCTACTTTGGGCGCTCGAAAAAATGCTATTTATATGAATTTTTAATGAGATTATGAATAAAGATATTGATGTAGGGTTTGTTAGGCTTAAAAATACACTCTTGATATCCATTTAAAAAAAATTATTATATACAATCTAAATTATTACAGACAATCTAAAGCAGAAAAATGTTGAATTAGTACATTCAATATATCACTAGCAACCGACTGAACTAGAATTTTTAATGTAAATGCAAAAGTAACAAAATGGCGGCAAAAAGAGGAAGAAAAAAAATTGCATGTTTTTTATTACTTTTTGCAAAAAAAATAGTAAAAATCACCATTATTAAATAATTCTAGCTCAGCCGGTTGTTACAGGTGTCCAGAATATATGGTTCAATTTTCATAACAAACGGTTCAGTAGTTTCGGAAATTTTAGCACCAAGTGATGTAAAAAAGTAGTTTCGAGATGAACGCGTTCAAAGTTGCTGACAGCAGCTGCTCGAGCGAACAAAGCCAGGTAAGAGGTTGGGTCAGCGCCTCGAATTAGCGCGCTCAGGTAGTTACGTTTGAGGGGCGGAAAAGTACAGTTAGAATGCTTAAATCGATTAAAATTTTTAAGAGAATACTCTTGAATATATTTACTTTCAAAAGAAGTAAAAAAAAAAGAAATTCCATTTTTTCAAAGTCTCAAAGTAGAATCCTGCCTTAAGGTAACCGTGTAAGTTCATTGCAACGGACCAAAAACTGGCCATTTAATTGGGACCAAATTTGCGAGAAATGTATCAATATTTTTTCTCGACCCGTCGTAATTAATTGGAATATTTGGCAGAAATTTAATTTAATATGAAACAAACATCGAGGTGGCCAAGATTTAAATAAAATATGATTTTACAAGCACTTATTTAACTTGACCTTTTGTGAGATGCAACATGGAAAATCGATGTTCCACCCACTTCCCGAATAATTGGAGCTCTGGAATGTTGCCCACGTGAATCGAAAAGGTGACAATCCATGATTCAACTTAAAAGAAATATCCATAACATTTTCAACTTTTCATGTGAAGTTAGCGATATCTAATTATCCATATAAAATCTCACTAACACATACAAAGAAATTCGTAGCCGACTGTGTTTGTATGTGAAAAGTTTGTATGGAGCAATTAGTCACAAGTTAAATCCCAGTTACAGTCTTTGTTATTTTTAACAAGCATTCCATGTTCCTAACGTACAAAGTCGTATTCTAGTAAACTACTAATAACAACTAACTAATCAAATCGATTAAAGACTAAAAAGTAGAAAATAATTTAGATGTAAAAAAATATTTTAGAAAAGCAAGCTTTTGTTTAATGTACCAAATGGTAAAAAATAATTTATTTACCAAGTCACCAAAGTTTAGACATATAATCTTGATTTTCATAAATCCGTTAACATATCAACTGTATTTAAGGCCTTCGGCTAAAGTAATGGGTATAAAATCATGTGCGAATTTAACCATTTTTTTCGTATGAAAAAGTTATTCACTCGTAAAATTAATTACACATCTATTTAGTATGAATATCAAGCTGTTATAAAATTTTTTTTTTTTTTCGATGTACGAAATGGCCGACTACGCGAAACAGCTTTTTTCCAATTGGCGTAAATAACTTCAACAATTTTCACTCGATTTACTTCAAATTTGAAAGTTATATTCCTAATTGCATTTCGCAGAGAAGTACGTACGGAATTTAGGATTAATCGAATACTTTTCATTTTATGAGCCGTTTATGAGCAATTATAACGAACTTTTTCACTGAAAATTCATTTCTTAAGTTCAAATACCTACAACTTTTGAATAAAACAATGTTTTTTTAATTCCGTACGCACTTCTCTAGGTATTCTAATGTAGATTGACGAGAATTTTTGTTTTTTGTTCTACGTAAAAAATTGTGGATGCTAAATGTAACGCCGCGAAGCGCCTAAAAAAAGATATCAAAAAAAAATATTAGTTGTCAGCCATTTCGTACATCGAAAAAAATATATATATTTATTTTCTAACAGCTCGATATTCGTACAAAATAGATGTGTAATTCATTTTATGAGTGAATCATTTTTTTATACGAAAAAAATTGTTAAATTCGCACATGATTTCATATCCCTTACTGTGGCCTAAGGAATTAAATTACTCTAAAACAGCGTTAGGTTAGTTAAATAGAAACTGAACCTGAAACTGAGTACAAACGTGCGATAATAGTTTCTCTAATTACTATTGTGCCAAATTAAATACGGTTGATGGAACTGAATTGATCAGATTTATTGCACACTAAAAAAGTTGAGCGCCCCAAGCTTTTATTTATAGTCATATATAGGTGACCTGGTAAAAAAATTATTTTCTACTTTTTAGTACATTGTACAAAAGCTTGATTTTTGAAAATATTTTTATTACATATAAATTATTCAGAACACCCAATGCTCTCGGCGTTTTTCCGGTGCAAAAAAAAACTACTCACAAAAGTGCCGTTCGCGAAAAAAAAAAAATATTTCGCGAGTCCAACGAATTAAACAACGTCGATGAGATATTATTTATGCGATGTTGCCGAATCACGTGCCGCCACGCGCGTCCGCTATTCGCTTATCGGACACGCGACGACAGCGGGCTTGGAAAACTTGTCGGAGAAGTTTTGAGAATAGGGACAATCTTGGTCCTGAGCGGGCATTGTCACATCAAACTTCGTGATTTTGAGACCCGCCGCATTATATAGCCCAAAACTCTACGGATAGTTGTGAAACTTTGCGCTTGGCTCACTCCATCCCGCGCCTTCGTTACGTACCACACAGCGTTGCCATACATAAAGGGGAATCGTTTGCCGCGAGATGAGGTCGAGAACAAAAAAGGCGCAACTCGCATTATCTCACACTTTTCATACTTTTCATTTATTCTCCACTCTGCTTTTACCGCAGGTAAAGCATATTGCAAGATTTCTCTTACCCGAGATATTTTCATTTGTATTCGTTAAAACTTCGGAATAATAATTGTTGACCAACAATCTCGGCATTGTCCCGGAATAAAATTGCTTGCGCGAGTGCGTTCCGCAGACGAGAGGTACATGCATTTTTATTCGTTCGTCATTCAAATCCATGAAATCTGTGGCATCCGTACGTGCGAGAGAACCAAAAGTCAGCAGCGATGGCTTGGGCCAGTACTTGGATGGATGACCGCTGAGCCGCTAGCGCTAACGTGATACGGAAGTGCAACGGAAAAGACTCGATATGGCCAACACCCTGAGCTTGTCTCTCAGAAACTGCATAGGAGAAGTCGGGGCAAGATATTAAGGTCTTAGGCAACTCTATAAGCCGAAAAAATAAGCTTTTTGGGGATTTTTTTTCCAGAAAAACTACAAAATAAATCGAGATTATAAAAAAGGGTGTTTATCGTACATATTAGCGGCTGTATACAATCATTTTTTTAAAGCGATTAATTTAAAAATGGCGGCTGTGTCGCGTTTTTGCGATGACGTCTCCGTTTGACGTTAGCCGGATACATAACTCAGACAATTTTCAACCGATTCACTTGAAATGGTGAATATAGTTTGAAAAATACATTGTCTACGGAAGTACGTAGGATTTTTTTTTTGTATTGTATAGTTCATTAAGGGGCCAGTCCACATTGAATATTTCAAATTTGCAATTTGAAAATTTCACTCGAAGAAATCGACGATGATGAGCAATCAGAAGGGATTTTGTACGGTGCAAGAATTGCCGATTGAGTTTAGGTAAGAGTTTTTCATAGTATAAACTTCAAACGCGTTTTTCTCGAAACAACGTTTTCAAAATCTAGCTTCATCGTATCTCTAAAACTAATAAGCCGATTCTCTTAAAATTTGAACCACATATTGTAAACATCATTCGCAACAAGATGATCCTCGATGGTCTAAAAATTTTGATTTTTACTCTTTTTTGCGAAAAACTGCGAAAAAAACGAGTTCTTTTTTACTTTTTTGGTTATTGTGTAGCTGGTGTCATACTGAATCTAATGGACTTTGATTTTTTTGGTTCAGGCAAGCCGTTGCCGAGTTGTGATGGAGCTACCTAGCCCACCTACTTTTGAGGCGCTACGTTAAACTATAGTTTTTGTACTTAAAAATGAATAAAAATGAATTACAATTTTTAAATGTATTCAAAGACTTTATTTATCAAACCCAATAACTTTTATATTCATATCTTTTATAAAATCATCAAAAAAAATCACGAAAATAGCCGTTTTTCGTGGCTCCAAAGTTGATTGGCCCCTTAACAATTATCTGACGATTTTTTTAGACAAATTTTTCACTTTCCACTTTAGACGTGCGCCATTTGGCCAAAAATCAATATATCGGACAAATCCTACGTACTTTTGCAGCAGTTATGTATAATCGAAAAAACATGGTTAGCTCTTTATAATAAATACAGGAGCTGTTTGTCCGGCCGTGGACCCTGGAAAAACGAAGACGTCATCCCAAAAACGCTACAAAGCGGCCATTTTGAAATTCATCGCTTCAAAAAAATTATTGTATGACAGTCACTGATATGTATGATAAACACCCTTTTTTGTAATCTCGATTTATTTTGTAGGTTTGCTGAAAAAAAACCAATAAGCCTATTTTTTCGGCCTCTAGAGTGGCCTAAGGCCTTAACGGTAAATACATGTTGAAAACAAAACAATACACATACGAGTCAGTCAACTTTAATTGGTTGTTAAACTAATCAACATTTATTAATCTTTTAATTTTAGAAGCAAAAAATCAGTCTTTCTGATTTATAACATACAATATATATTTTCAATTAAACCTTTATTTTCCCCATCTTACCTCGTAAGCGAAGCAAGATGAAACAGGGCTGGGATAATGATGGGACACGAATTATTGGCATCTTTCGCATATAAAAGTAGTTTCATTCTCAATACCATCAATTTGATAAGCCAATCGTCTAAGTTCGGTAGGATTAGTCCGAATAATCTTGCTTTCATAACAATTTGATAATTTGCAAGTTTTTTCTTCCCCTCGTAGAAATACCGGTTGAAGAGGAACCAAATGCTTTACTACTTTCGTTTCATTCTTTCAAACCTAAATAGTGGTACGTTGTAAAATATTCTGGGTTTGCGATAGCTTGTATTCATCTTGCCCCATTAAACGGTTAACGAATTAACAAAAAATCACGCAATAACCTTGGAAAATTCTGACAAACCGTTCTTATTATATTAATAATTAGTACTTCCATTGTGTTTACCTACCTGTCTCTAATCAATATCAGCAACTCAAATAAACTGAAACAATGTACAAACTTTACCAGAAATGATATCGTTTTGTTAAAAAATAGATATTGCTTTTCTCACTCGAGACGCGTGCTTCCGCCACAGTCGATACCTTCATATTCCTTCACCTCACCGCCCCGCCCCCGCCAAACTTCACCGGGAGCACTATGCTGGAACACACTGTTCAGTGGCTAGGCTTAAGATTCATCTTGCCCCGCGTATTCGTCTTGCCACGAGTTTGCCTATACTGGAGTGACAAAGTGGGAGTAAAAAGTAAAAGCCATAGGATGGTAAAAATGTGCAATGACGACCGAAGGAACATTGGAAACACCAAGGCTTCTTGAAAACTCGTCTCCTTCCCACGAGTTAAAAAAAAAACGTTCCGAATCCAATTTCCATACTAGCGTTCTTGGATAAAAAAATTCGAGCTTCATTCGACCTGAAGGGGCATGCACCTTGTTGAAATTTTTGAAAATATAGTCTCTCGGTTTTGGATATATTCTCAAAATATAACGTTTCAAAAATATTCACTGAAAATCCAAGCCGATTCTCTCTAAATTTGCAAAACCGGTGACCACGATAGCTAAAATATCGCCGCGCCGATTCACTTCAATTTTGACAAGCTTCTCCAAAATATTAAAAAGCAGTGCTCAAACGAATAATTTTTTTTCCCGATGCATAGTTTTTTTTTCAACGAAAATAGAGGGTTTTTTTCCACTGAAAATCGATACTTTAGTACTTTTTTAAATTTTGCATTGAAAAATATAAATAATATTTCAATACAAAAATTATAAAAAATACCCAAAACCATACTCTGTGATGTAAAAAGGAAAAAAAAATTGTAAAACTACGTACATTTTCCCAGAAAGAAATTCCTGTTTTTTCCGGTCGCGAGCTAGGTGTAACCCGATAATAACGTTATTTTTATTATTCAATCGAGTGCAAATAAATATATCTGCGATGATGCTAAAACTTAAAATGTTTTCAATTTCACATTTGACAGAAATTGGAGTCCTGCATTTGGATTATGTACACGCTATAGTCATTGCGGTGGGAAGAGTTAACGAACCGATTAAATTGCGTGTACAATCGTTACGTCGACGCTGCTTTCCCTCCAGTAGAATAAGAAAACCTAATCGATAAATATTCAATATATGACGTATGTACGTTTGTGCAATCAAGGTCGCCCCCCTCCTCTCACTCAAGCATATTTGTTTATGCATACGCGTGTATACATATATATATCAATATGTGTGCGTGCGCGCGTCCATATCCTCAAACTCTCGTTTAACACGGAAATATTCGTCTAACTCATGCGTCTAGCAGTAGAGTTGGTTTGAAAAAGCCCGAGTCCGACGTGCACTGGGCACTGATCGTAAATTGGTCCGTTTAATTAAAGTTGCCCGGTTCACGGAATATTTTCTCTCCTAGCTGAGGGAAAATCGAACATTTTGAACGTCAATATGGACATTTAAAACGAGCTCAAGGGGACAAACGAGAAAATCTCCCGGCTTTATTGAAACGTACACGTGGCCACGAAGCGGATCATTATCCACCGTCAGACAAACGGGAGGAACGGAGTGAGAAGGCCAGAAAAAAAAACGTGAAAGCGGAACAACGGAAAAAATCGAACGTTTCATTTGTTCCGTATATACGATTATTCTTTTAAATCTTCCTGCAACTGGCCCTAGAGCAGTATCGAATGTTACAAATATAAAGCTTTTCCCCCGCATTTCGCTCTATCTCTCTCCCTCTCTCTCTCTCTCTCTCTCTCTCTCTCTCTCTCTACCTTTTTCTTCCATTCTCTCGCCTTTTTAAAATAAATTCGCGGGGGATTTTTATGCATCCCCCTTGCACGAAAATGTCCGACCACGCGCGCAGCGAATAACGAGAACCATCTGCTGATACCCCGGGCTAAGAAATATGTTCTTTTTTTTACTTCTCATCAGACGATTCGTTACTAATATCGGAATTTGCAGTCTTGCACAAAAGGCACCATGCCCTGTGTGGTCATGCAATGACAAATCCTGAGAGTTAAGAAGTAAAAAAAAGTTCCAAAAATAACGATCAAAAAGCGAATTTAACCAAAGTGTGATTTCATCTGTGCAATTCTCATGGTGCGGTTTCCTTGCATACTTATGGATGTGCTATCGCCTATTGCCTTTTCAGAAACAATTTTCAATACAAATGATTCTGCGCTTAATTACTTTTTGATCCGCCCCCTTTCTCTCTCTCTCTCTCTCTCTCTCTCTCTCTCTCCTCTCTCGCAACATAAAAACTATAGTCATGTATATACAAACCACACGGAATTCAAAATAGCGTCTCTCCATGTTAAGGGAGTGAGGATATTTTTTTTGCAGGACCTGGCGCGGGCATTTTGTAAATGGGAAAAATTTGGTTTTTACCAATATATGAAGTCCTCTTCGAATAAAAATACAGCCTTTTTTTGCGATCAGTAGTATTTGCCAAAAAAATGAGTGTTTTTGAAAAAAATGTAAACTCTATTCCTAGTTCAGCAGAATGAAAATAATAAAATTCCGAATACGAAACACTTTTAAAAACCCTTCTTTTATGGAATTAAAATACATTTATCCACTCAAAAACGCTTTAATAATTTTTACAAAGCGTTTTTTATAACAATTTTGAAACATTAATTTTTTCTAAACTTTGATATGATTTTTTCTTCCATGATTTTTTTCGGGATGACGGGATGCACGGAAAAAAAAATTCGGGAGTTTTTCGTATTCGGAATTTAATTAGCTGCATTTCAGAGTGCTTAATTTTTTCCGGCAAATACCACTCATCACAAAAATGCGCTATAATTTTTATCGAAGGGTACTTTCAAAATCGTTAAAAATAATATTTATTGCAGTCGCGAAATGTTCGGGCGAGACCCTGAAAAAACACATGGTTACCATGGAAATGCCACGTTGTATATATACATAGGTATAAATCATTTAAACGAGTTGTTGATTTTGGGACGAGACGGTCCTTGCAATAATCTTTCCATAAATATGCATGCATTTATCAAAATACGATTTCACAGACAATGAATTTTCCATAATGTTGAGTATGAGGACAATTGGCCGCTGCGAAGTCCCAGAAAAATCCCCTCTCTCCATATACATTTGTGGTATGTAAATTCGTCTATCAATCGATATGCCCGGCAATTAAAAATACCGCCGGCGGAATCGTCGGTAATTATACGTGAGAGTATTGGCGTGCAGAGCGTGCTGGCCCACCAGTTAAAGAATATTTCGATGTTCTCACAATTTCAGCACCCGTATGTATGCACGAATAAAAAAAAAATCCTCGGCTACGAACGAATATTTCGTACAATAATTAATTCACGGTTTCATCGAAAATTTGTCACAAGGAAGATCGTACCATTAAAAGCTATCTTCTCCCACGTGAATCCGGCTTTAGCTGTTGAACACGTACGGTACATACGGACTAGCTTTTATTTTTACCAATATTCAATTAACCTTTCATAACTCAGTAACGTGGAAATTAAAAAATACTCGACTTCATGGTAGGTGTTAATCAATTTAAAAAGCACCTATTCTCTAGATAACCAACTTGAATAAGTATGAGTTTTGAAAACATAAAATAAAATTGAAAATTTTATTATCTCACTTATAAATTATCATTTTAATTATAATTGCAAACAATATGTAATTTAAAAAAAAGTTTTTCAAAATAAAAGTCATTGAAAATAATTTTCTTTAAACTAAATGTTAAAAAAAAATGTCATCAGAAGGCTAATAGCAAAGCAATAAAGGAAGTGTGACAAGCACCTTACATTGTGTCGTAACATTCCTCTATGGTGTATGGAGTTGTTAGAAGCAATTGTTTTGCCCTTTGTAGCACAAAGCCAGCACAAACACGTAGGTTTATCGTTTTTATTTATTTTTTTCCTATTTTCGCAAACTTCACGCACACTCGAATCTTACAATCTCGCGATAAGTGGACTTCGAACAAATTTTTATCGAACTAACGCCATCTAGATTATAGGGATTGTACTAAAATACTATAGAACGGTTTGTAGCCGTCGTGTGACAACTATTTTAAAAGGATTACATGTCAATATGGAATTTTGTGGCAATTGAATGATTCGTTGCAGAATTGTCGGACGGTGATATTACTTAAGGGTTAACGCACTCTGATTCCTAATAAAAATGTACTATATTACTCGCGGTCACGTAATTTTTTAAATGTATTGTTGGGGGAAAAACGAAGGGTCGAAATTTCATTGCTTGACCTATAGATCTTGGCATGTATATGTGTATATATATGTATATATATACACTCATACATACATACATACATTCATATATGCGTGTGTATGTGTGCGGGTGTGTGTGTGTGTTTTCTGTGCCGCGAGACGCCGCCATTAAAATTACGGGTTACGAGTAGCGGCGCAGCGAGTCAGCCTTGCGCAAATAGAAAGGTTTCTTTTTTTTCACAATACACGACCCAGACAATATTGCCGTTCGCGAATCGATCGGTGAATTGTAAGTTTCTTCTTTTTTTTTTAGATCGCGTGAAGAAATTTGGCGCGCTCGTAGAACAGAAGTAATCGTGACCTTTTTACATTATTTTCTCATAATTTGCGGTACCAGATTGCGGAGTTTGCCCTCATATATAAGAACGACGAAATCGCGACGGTATCACGAGTAGTTTCGAAATTGCCGAAACAAGTAGAAGGAATAGTTGGGGGACAAAATAATGGGGAGGATAATTCAAGGAGTTTATGTGTCCGAACATGTTATCCATGGTGAACTTTGATTGTAGATTTGTACTATCGTTAAATACTAATGATGTTCGAGCTTGCATCGTTGCAATGCAACGAAAATGAATTTTTTTTGGTTCCCAAATTGTCTTCGGTAGATTTGAACTACGAAAATCACGCAAACGTTTTTATGGATTCTTGTTTAGTGAGCTAGAACAAATTCGCAACATATGGTTTTGAATAATGATGGAAAAAAATTGCAGACATTTCGTTGCATTCCAACGATGCAAACTTCAACCCCATAAATACGGTGCATCTTTGTAAGTTTTAATCCAACTTGACTTGGTGTGAGATGACTTGATTTCAGTGCGATGTAAAACGGAAAATCGACATTTCACCCACTTCCCGACCATTTAGAGCTCTCAAATTTTCCCAACATGCATGTAAAAGGTGACAATCCATGATTGAACTAAATAATAAATGAATAAATTACAAAAAAATTATTTGACTTTCTGTAAGATGCAAATCGGAAAATCGTTGGTTCACCCACTTCCCGACTACTTGGACCTCTAAAATTTTGCAAACTTGCATCTAAGCGGTGACAATGCATGATTTTACTTAAACAAAAATGGGACCGCGAAAAGTTAACAGAAAAAAGACCTTGCAATAATGAACTGAGTTCTCTCGGATCGCACAATCGTTAAAAGGCTCCAGTAGGTAAAATGGGTTAAAAGGTAAGGTCCAACGTGGTGAGCCAACATCTATGATAGGTGTCATCTATCACAGTTCTCCAGGATTTCTTCCGACAATCAACCAATAATGACACCGGTTTGTTTTGAAGGATTAATCCCTCTGTGCAAAAATTTCAGAGCTGTAGTAAAATCAATTAAAAATTCAAAAGTAGAAAATAATTTATAAGTAAAAATATTTAAAAAACAACCTTTTATTTAATGTACTAAAAAGTAGAAAATAATTTTTTTACCACTCACCTATATGTGAATATAAATAAAGCTTGGGGTGCTCAAAATTTAGACACACAGTCTTTAATTTACATAAATCCGTTAACATATCAACTGTATTTAATTGACTGTAAAACAACCTTAGATTTTTAAATAAAAATCCTCACACGGAGTATAGGCGTGCGATAATAATTTCTCTAATTACTATTATGCCAAATTAAATACGTTTTATGAAACTGAATTCATCAAATTTATGTAACAATAAAAAAGTTAAGCGCCCCAAGCTTTTATTTATAGTGGGTGACTCGGTAAACTTTTTTCCACTCAGTAAATTATTACATTAATTCTTTTATTATTTTATACACTAATTGATTATTTTAATTAATTGAACATTAATAAAATTAATGAATTACATTAATATAAACTAATTCAATTGATTAACTTATATACTTTGAATACATTGATAAATTATTTTCTACATCTTGGTGCTGTGACAGCTTGTCTAAAAAATATTTACATATAAATTTTAGTATCCGTTTCCTCTTTATCCCGCGTAGATGATGAAGTAACATTGCGATTTCTCAATTTGGGCGACAATGGTGCACGTAGCCAGAGGGTCTCGAGATGCCAAAGGGATAACGGGGAGGAAAGTGTGCCCTCGGAGGGTAGATTCGATCGCGGTAATTCGTCGGGCGAGTACAGGTGAGAAAGCGAGGATTCTTGGCAATTGGACGCACGCGATGCTCGCGTTTTCGACTTCGTGTGGCCTATAACGGGGCGTTTTATCCCAGAATACGTTTGTTCTTCACGCGATCTCTTACACGGGATTCGAGAGGCCAAACGCGGAATTGCCGAATAAAACAGGAAACAAAAACGAATATAAGAACCAGCGATTGTATCGAGCGAGCGAATGAAATTTGCACGAAACATCGAAGCTTTTGTTGGTCGAGCGTTTTCGCTGCCAAATTTTGTTCACATTCATTAAGGGAAGGGTAGGGGTTTCAGCGTGAAAAAAGCACTTGTTTGCGAATTTTTTCATCGATATGGATAGAGTAAATTTAGTGAAACCTTTTGTACATTGTTAAGTGTCATTTTAAGAACATTCTGTGAAATTTGTACGCGAAAATATCCACAAACAAGCCGACGACAAAGCTTTTCCAAGAACGCCGTTGGAATAACACAATTTGCGGTGTTCGCTGTATCTCAGCTAGAAATTATTTGAAACCAAGTACCATCAAAATTTAGTCAAAGTATCATCAAATCCTCCCCCCAACGGTCGTTGACAATTTTTTTTTTCATTTATAAATATTTGGTGGTCATGTAAAGTGAAAAGTGTTATTTTTCACGAAAAATTCCGCCATTTTGGGGGCGGAAAACCCCCTCAATGTAAAAAAAAATCTCAAACTAACCGTTGGGGGGAGGTTTTTTATATGTAGAAAGTGTGTACCAAGTTTGAAATAAATCGGTCGTGTAGTTTTCAAATGGCACTGAACACGGACTTTGAAAAAGTGGTTTCGAGAAAAACGCGTTTGAAGTGTAGCTACAGTTTGAAACGCGAGCTACAGTGTTAGAGGACCGGGACTAAATAGTCAATAACTTCGAGAGTTTTCCTCTGATTGACTTGAAATTTTTGGATTATATTCTTGAAATGTTTAACTCTAAGAAAAGACACAAAAAAATCGATTTGTCAAAAGTGCGAACCCCTACTCTCCCCTTAAGGTCTTATATACGCGATTTCGCCGATTTTCGAAGGTACTTTTCTAGACGCGGTTCAAAAAATGACGCATACATTGACAACATTTTTTTTACAGATCATTTATGCACATGGTTAAGTATATGTAAAAAAAATCAGACATATGAACAAATGACGGAGATATAACGTAATAAAGAAATGTATTTTTTTTGCGCGCGCGTTGATGTTGAAAGTTCTCGGTATTGATGTGGGTGGCTGAAAAAACAATAAACATATTTATAATTGCATCATGAATGTATCTTCAGCGTGAAGCAACAATATTATTTTTTTAAAATTATTACAATAAAAATTCGAAACTTAACGATTTTTTACTCAATTTTCTGTCGGTATTTTATTTTTTATATTTTTTCGTGTCATTAAAATTTTTGTTTCCTTGGTTCACACGATAGGTGATGATACTGAGAATATGTTGTGAAAATTTCAAAGCGATCTGAACCTTCGTTCAAGAGTTGGAACATTCACAAGGTTCAAAAAAGTGAATCGTGGAAAAACGGCTTTGAAGTTGGCGGTCGGGTGCGCCGCGCGGTATCTATTTTACGCTCTAAATGTTGTAACTTTAACAATTTTTCGGATTTTTCAATTCTGTAAAGCCTAAAGTATTCTTAACCGTTCGAGCTAATGGGATAAAAAATAAATCAAAAATGAAAAATTTTGAAATTTTTCGCGCAAATAAGGCCTTAAACTATACGCGGTCTCGAGGATCAGCACCGAAGAAGGTTGAGAAGCGTGTAGAGCTGTCGCAAGGTCGAGACAGACCGAGAAAGCAACAGACCCTTCGAAACCGAGGCCCTATTCACGGACGTGAATAGCCTTCCTTCGGTTTTGAGGAGTGGAGACCGACGGGGAGAAGAACTTTTCTCCTGCAAAGGCCTCTTCGTAACCCGTGTGCACATTGTGTTTCACGGCAAAGGGTAAGATGGCTTGCCTCGCCGAAGATTAAATATTCAATGCCAGCCCGCAGCTGCTGGGGATCCCATCGAAAATTTGCCTTGTCTCTACGCTTTTGCCAAAAGAGCACGCGATTCGTACGAACCAACAACTTTGACGCAACGGGACTACTATAAATCATCTAATTTCAAATTATTCGGAAAAAGTATTTCCATTTTGAGCTTATCTGTGACTATATTGTTTCGCGATGTTGATATTGTTTTATATTATTATTATTATTGTTATTGTTTTTGTATTATCGTCTTTAAATATTTTAAGGGGCTACGTTAGGGTGGCACAAATTTGGGCTCTATTTTTTTTTCCTTTTTTCTCACCATCCAATTATCGCCTGGAAGGGAAAAAAATTGTCGCGAAATGTGCGAGCGGTTAAAAAATATTTAAAGGTCGCTCAAGCCTGCCAAAATTCAAATTTTCATTTAAAAATCGATTATTTTCATTCACTTCTCAACCATGAATTTTTATTATTTTTAAATTTATTCATAATAATTTTTTATTATTTTTAATTAACGCTTCATAATTTTCTAATTAACCTCGTGAAAGCTCTAAGGGGTCAATGAATATTTAGTGGTCGCTCAAGAGCTTCAAAATGTCCAATTTTCGCCATTTTTTTACTCTTCTCACTCATAAATTTGACGCTTTGTAAACTTTTTAAGACAATTACTCGTGTTTCTTTAAACTGAGATCTTTCAAATTTATCCACACTGCTTACCTAAGAATTATAATCTTTGTTCTCATAAAATAATTCTTTAAAGGTCTTGTCCGTAAACAAAATGATAGGTCCCCCGTTTTATCGGGTAAGAAGTGTGAGGTTAATTGAAAAAATTCGTTCCTAGATCATAAAAGGATTGATTGTTTTGAAAATTTTACAAAGTGTTAAAATTGTGATCGAGAAGAGAAAAAAATTGCGACAATTGGAAATTTCGAAGCTCTTGAGCGACCACTAACTATGCATTGGCCGGCTAGAGCTTTCGTGAGCTTAATTTCAAAATCATAAAGCGTAAAATTCATAGCTGAGAAGAGATCGAAAAAACCGATTTTGTAATGAAAATTTGGATTTTTGGGAGGCATGAGCGACAGCTAAATATTTTTTGACGGCTCGCACCTTTTGCGACATTTTTTCTCTTTAAAGCAGACAATTCAATAGTGAGAAAAAGGAAAAAAATAGAGCTCAAATTTGTGTCATCCTTGGCTACATCTACCTAGAGGGACAAAAAAATGGCCACATTCCGAACTTTTTTTCTGGAACACGATTGGTTTAAAATAAACGCGTTTTTTAAAACAGAGCTACATACTCTACCGGTCAAAAGTTTTCGGACAATTTAGACAGTTGCAAAACTTTTGATCACTTTGGATAATTGCACAATTGTATTAGAATAATATCATTAATAATACTGAGCTATATAGTATTTTCGTAAAATAATAAATGAAATGAGTTATATTATTCCAACATTATTTCGCAATTATCCAGTGATAGAAAGTTTTGCAATTATTTGAAGTGTTTGAAAAATTTTGGCCGCTAGTGTAAATTGAGAGTTTTAAAACAATCACCAAAAAATACACAAAAACAACAAAAACATGACCGCCGGTAGATGATAAAATTTTTTTCGTGACGTTTGGAGGTGGACACTCTCCAAACGTGGTGGTGGACACTCTCCAGCTTAAACGGTCCGTCTGAAATATAAAAACCAAACGGGTTATCCAAGTTAACAAGAAATACGAGTCGTTGACGATCGTCGATTTTGAAAATAATTTTTTTTCGTAAAGCAGCGCCGCGTTGACACTGGAGTACACAAAATCTTTGAAAAAAATCGTCATCTTTACGTAAGTATGAAAAAATGATGATCAGGGGAAAGAAAAAGAGATCGTCAATGACCTTTTAATGTTTCTCATCGTATCTCGTGTAAATTTGGACACAATTCATCAAATGTTTCTCGAGATATCAAGTCCACTGACTTCGAAAACAGTATCATCTGCCGGCGGCCAAGTTTTTGTTGTTTTTCTGTATTAAGGCATGCTTTTTTGAAGGTTCTCCATATATGTACCTTTGTGTTAAAATAAAATACGTTTCTTTTTCACCAACCGTTCCCAAAATGTTTTTTTCCCCGGAATTTGGCCATTTTTCGGTACTCGAGGTGGACATAGGTCCTCTAGATTAAATGTTCAACGATCCGGGCATCATTTTCCATTGACAAGGAGTTATAATTACGTAATTGGAGAGCACTTTCTGATGAATGGCGCAACTGATTTTAAACGATGAGTTCTGAAAACATATACATGAATCAGCGTTTTCTCATATGATTGGATCGATAGCGCTGTCGTGTCCGCTGCAAGAATGTAAATCTTCCCTCTCAGCATTTGACCTTTGAGATCGTCTGCAGCCGCGCACGTATCCTAGGCTCGACATTTCGTAGCGTATATTCAATTTAACGTGTGAAGACGCCAAATGGATAGGTGAGAGAGCAATTACGAGAACCATAGGCTACACGAGCTTTTTTTCGTCCATAGCAATTTTCGTCTCCGCGCCACCGTATGGAAAATCGTAGGAACGTGTGTACAAAAAGATGGCGTTGACGTTTGCATCGTTGGAATGCGACGAAAGTTCTTTTCAATGTTTTTTTTTCATTTATTCGTTTTGATTATAATTTATATTTTTTTCAACCATTTAAGATGGTGGATTTCTAGTGAAGATAAGAAGAACCATTTGGATGATTTTCGTACCCTAAATGGACGAAATAAATGCGACAGAATAAATAGAAGAAAAATGAACTTGCGTTGCATCCCAACGATGCGAACTTCAACGTCATAAATCACGACATATAACAGTTTTATTCTATAATAATAAAAACAAAAGTATTTCTTAGAAAAACATTTGATGTTTGTTTTTCTAAGAAAAACCAATATCTTTTACATATTGTGATCACTTGTCAATTTTTTCTCCCAGTTAATCAATATTAGTCAAAACACATCAATCTGAATATTCAATAGATCGCAAAGCATAGATACTTTATCAAATTTTTCACGGTGAAACTCTCTTTCGACCAACTACTGTGCAGGTAAAACCTCGAATGCGCGCCGTCCGAGCTTACATTCGAAACGACTTCTGTGATTGCGCACGCGGCTCGTGTCGTGGATTAATTATTTATGATATCTTGCATGAATATTAATTCATCGGTAGATTCTATTTTACGCAGGAGTCATAAATACCCGCGTTGGACAGGGGTTGCATATTTGAATATAATTTTCATCCGCTGGGATCTCGCCTGAGAGAGCACGTGTTCAGGCGGCTCGAGCGATCTGAAATATAAATCTATATATTTGATCTTCCAATAGCGATATATGCATCGGCGTTTCGGCTCTCGAGGATGACCGCGACTTTGACGCGATGCATATCGCTGATTCAGTCCATCGAGAACTGCGAATTCATTTACATAATGTCGAATTGAATTTTCATCGAGGTAAATATGCGGTTCGAGCGGAGAAAAATTTGTTGTTGCCGGAATAGTGAAATAGCGACATAAAGACGCGTCAAGGGATTTCTAAACGTGTTGGATTGGTGATGGATGGGCAGCTATATTTTGGAGTACGAAATATAAATGTTATTCCCACTTTATAGATTAAAATATGAAGCGTTCAAAATGAGTACGTCTATGTCTATATATACATATATATATATATATATATATATATATATATATATATATATATATATATATATATATATATATATATATATATACCCTGGCATTGATGTTGAAATATATAAAATAAAAATTATCGCGACTATATATGATGTAGATACCTATATACAGATATGATTTTTCACTTTATTCAGTGTCTATTACGCTGGCGTACGTAATACTAGAGTGGAACTGACACCTACACGAATCCGTACACGTATTGTGTGTAATTATATTGAATTACAGCTCAGTCAGTTGAATCAAATTTGTATTATTTGCTTCGTGTACCAACGAGTGCCTTGTACTGCATCTCCATGAATTTAACAATATATATGTGTGTATATATATATATATATAGGTATATATATGCGACATTTCACGCCATTTCACCTAGCCCGTGAACACGACCATTTTTTGTTTTCCTGATTTTTTGTGTAAAATTGTACCCCATGAATGTAATATCCACACCACTTTTAGATTTTCATCTCTCCCCTTTTAGAAGTTATAATTTCCCAAAAAATGTCGATTCCAGAAGTTTTGGAACCCTTTAAACGCTGATAACCCCTGAACTAATTGAGATATCGACGAATGTTACTATGTAATTTATTTTCCATTTTGAAGCATACTTTCTTTAAAAGACACGAAGAAAATATTAATGATTAATGTCAAGGTTTTTTTTGCTTGTATGGTGAAAACGATTTTTTTTCAAAGATGATTGCCTTTTTTTATTTTTTTCAAAATATTCTCTAAAATAGAGTGACCCATTCTATGATTTTTAAGGCTAGGCTCATTGTGGGCCCATTTTTCCCTCTACTTTTTCGAATTACTCTTATTTTGATTACAAGATTTTTACCATTTCAATCTCTAGTAATGCTATTAATGATTTTTTGATTTCCAATTCGGCTTCGTCAGACCTGAAACGGTTTATTTTTCATTTGTGCGAAATTTAACAACAAAAAAAGTTATTTTAAATAAAAAATCATTTTTTTTCGTTAAATTTATCATTTGTAGAAATGGCACGCGGAAACCCAAGAGCAGATGATTATTATCTCGAAAACCGTGGAACTTTTACTAAACTGAAATTCCAGCATATAGTAGGCGAGATCTGATGTATCGACAGTTGCAGGATAATTGATCCATAACAGGACACCCTGTATATATATAATGTTCTTCGGACTCGCAAGGAATTTCATCATCACAATAAAAGAGTGCAACGAGGATGTATAATAATCGTAAAAGTGAACGTGTATAAGGAAATACTGATTCGGCCATTTTATTATTGTTCTGCTCATTCCGACCCCCATAAATTATTATTATTATTATTATCATCATTTGCTCAACGAAGCGTCTCGCTATTATCGAAAGATTCAGTGCAACCCCTCGTGGGATTCCCTTTTAGGAATATATACATATATATATATATATATATATATATATATATATATATATATATAAACATATATATCTTTCTTTCCCATTGCCTACATCAGCGCGTTCCCTTCCGCTGGGAGATGAGTATCATACAGGAGAGAGGGGTCGCGTCGTAGTCACCATCGCCGGGGGGGAGCGAGACTATAAGGCATCAACGTCTTTGTCAGGATACTCCGGATCTCTTTATATCACTTTTCTAGTGGATCCCTCTCGTAGCTGCGACGACCCTCTCTCGATACACTTTTCCACCCTCTACGAATTTTTATCGTCGAACATTGCGTATCCGCCCGCTCTCGCATCTCGGATACTTTCGAATAGATTTCCTGCTGCTTCTCTCTTACGGCCTCGGGGCAGCCGCGTACAATGAAACATTTTTCGAATCGACCACCCTCGATCGCTCGTAAAAACGATGAAAACGTGTGTTCGCGCTTGGCAACAGGATTTTGGGTGTTGGTGCGTCGGAGCGGTCGGGGAAATTTTGTTAAATAAAATTCGGCTCACTGTGATACGAAATAGTGATGCCCTGTTATGGTGCCGGATGATCAGAGTCGATTTTTTAAAATGGCACTATGATGGCGCGGCCTCGTAAAGCCGACTATTCCCTTCACGCTCTCCCTCTCTTTATCTGAAGCTATTATGACGGGGTGCAGCTATATTACCGGGGTACAGCTCGTGGCCGGAAAAAAGAGGAAGTGCTATGCATTTTTTCTGGGAAAATGTGTGCAGCTTTCCAATTCGTTTTTTTTTTACATCAAAGAGTATGATTTTATGTATCTTTCACCATTTCGAAATAAGAAATACGAAATGAAAATCATCCGAAATGAAAGAAACCAAAAGAATTCAGTTTTTGCATGAAATTATCTAGCGCTTGGACGAAGGTTTTAATAAAAAATTGATTATTGAAAAAATGGCTGGAATCTAAATTGAAAGTATCGATTTCCGGTAAAAAAGTTGGCTGTTTTCGTTGATAAAAAAAAACGATGCATCGATAACGAAAAATTCCTCCGTTTAAGCCCTGCTTTTTGATATGAAAAAGGAAGTTTGTCAATTTGGAGTTGATTGGTGCATTGATTTTCAAGATATCATGGTCACCGACTAGAAAAAAAGTAATTTTGGGAAAAACGCGTTTAAAGTTGGCCGGTACGCGGAACCTATTTACAGGGTTTTTCAATAGGGACGGGCAGATGTTGAAATGGAATAAAACAACCTGTGTGTGAGGTATTAACGAAATTCTTTTTTCACGGTGGCACGGGTTCGAGTGGTCCAATTTTCAATGACTCTGCCGCATAGATCCGGCTGAATTTGAGCGATGGCCTGGATAATGTTGACTTTAAGAGTATCGGTCGATTGCGGGTTATTGGCATAGACCTGCGACTTCAAGAAACCCCACAAGAAAACGTCTAGCGGGGTCAAATCGCACGATGTTGGTGGCCAATTCACGTCACCTCGGCGGGAGATAACCTTACCCTCAAATCGTACACATATGGAGGTTACGTTTGGAACGGAATATCCGAAAAATGGCATAAACGGCATGGACTTGGAAGACATATATTCTTTCAACTTTCTAGCGAAATCAACGATTTGGTGAAAAAAATTGAACCATCGTCCGCAAAACAGCGCGATTGGCCGATAGTCAACATTGCGTCGATAAACCGCGTGCAAATATATTCTTTTCATATTTCATATTGTTCAACATATCGTCTCCCCTTATACCTCGTCTCGTTTCGTGGATATAAAAAATTGCTCAATGGAGATCGTTACGGAGTCACTCCAGCGAGCAAAATATGAGGGCAAGAAGAACGGAATGGCCACTTCGGTCTTGCGCGTCCGCCTGACACACGAGGGCACGAGAAAGCGAATCAACATTTCGTTCAGGTGGTTCACCGATCATTTTCGTATCAGTGCCGTGCGTTTCGCTATAAAATTGCCAAAAAATCGCGCATCGATTTCTCGTGAGAACGCGCGCGGGCATGTGCTCATTTCCATTCATCGCCAAACGCCACGTTTTACGTTCGACGGTCGAAGAGGCATACAAGAAAACATAATGAAACTGAATGTGAAAAATACCCGCGATTTAAGGCGGACTCACGGAAAAATGAAAAACAAACATATCGCCTTTGGTACATCTAATGCCAACACAAAAATCCGCGCACCTAAATTCACCATTCTAAACAACTGAGCATTACCGAAGCTGCTGAAAATGCAGCCTCGCAGATTCCTCACGGACATATTTTGTCCTTAAAGTCTCGTTTTCGCCTTCGAAGATTTCCCGAGAGCTTTCTTCCACCCTCGCACCTCTACTCTCTTGTGCATACTGGCATGTGTAATTTCCGGTATATAAGATTCTGCCGAGTACTTCTCGCAGATTTTATTTAACAACGCCCTCTTCCCTTTTCCCTTTCGCATCGTTTTCCCTAGAACTTTCCGAAGTAAACAGATGTTCAGCTGGATGCGGAGGATTTTGGTTAACAACGCCCTATTCCCTTTTCACTATTGCCTCGTTTTCCTTATAACTTTCTGAGGCATATAGATGTTCAGCCGAATGCGGAAACGTCGAGCAAGTCTGTTACCACTCCGCAATCAAGTTCACATTTTTCCTGAGAGTAAAGAACAACGGAGAGTACCTACGATATTGACGCTTTCTTCTGTTTTTTGATAATCACTTTCAATCACAAATGCGCGTTGTCCATTTTCGCAACTAAACAATTCAAAGTATATCATCATTGCGCTTGCAAATTCAGATGCTTAGGTTACGAGACATTGAATGTGTACTGGACTATAAATCCATTTTGCGACGGTATATCGTCCCATTCAACCACTAATATCGAGGGGCTGTTCACTATTAAGTGAGGTGCGGAAGAGATTTCCATGTAAAGTCGATTTTATGTGATTTTTGTGATTTCATAAGTGATTCAAGCTATTTTTAAAGTCATGTGATTTCGCGTAATTTCAGTTGATTTCAATTGATTTCATTTGAATTCATCAACTCGGTTTCAAGCGATTGCTGAAATCATTGGAGGGAGAAAAAAATCGTAAAATGGTTAAATTTCTTTTTTATTGACTAATCTTGTGACTCAAATTTGAATTAAAAATTTTTTTTATGAAAAATGTGATTAAAAAAGACACAGATATAGATATTAAAAGAAATGTTTAATTTTTTCATACAGAGTCACGTCAATTGACATGACTCTGTATGAACTGGCGCGTGCACTGGCGTTAAGCCGCAGACTAACCGCTCGAACGCACGGACAATGGACTATGCTATGAAAAATCATAATAACATTTCTTTGTTTCGAGAATCCGATGATTACTAGCGATTTCGTGAATCAAGTGATTTCATGCTGATTTCAGACGACTTCAAAAAACTTAAACCTGATTTCACGGGATTTCAACTACATTCGGATAATGTTGATTTAGTAAGACGGTTCGCGATTTCAGGCGATTTCTTGTGATTTTTCATTCGATTTCGAACAGAAGTGCTTGAAGGATTTCACAAGTGAATGGCCCCTCGACTAATATTGCAATATAATGGTTGTATCTTTATATACATATGCATATGTTTTTATGCACATACACACAGAACATAGGATATATATATATGCCGAGTATAAGGTATAATACACTGCATGGGGTTTTAGCATCAAGGGCTATGAAGGTAATGCAGCGAACGATCGCCCAGGGATAGGACGATTCAAACCCGTGGTTGACGATACACACACACACACACACACACACACACACACACACACACACACACACACGCACGCACACACACACACGCGCACACACACACACACACACACACACACACACACACACACACACACACACACACACACACACACACACACACACACACACACACACACACACACACACACACACACACACACACACACACACACACACACACACACACACACACACACACACACACACACACACACACACACACACACACACACACACCCACACACACACACACACACACATATATATATAGACACACAAACACACATAGGCACATACATGCATATACCTACATAGCCCTGGATACATACGTTCAAACGTATATCTCGTAAATCTCTCCTTGTCCGGTCGTTCGTCTGAATCGAAGAAGAGAAAAAGGAGGAAGCGATCGGGAGGAGGGGATGAAGGAAAAAAAAGTTTTATGCCAGTTATAAATGCATGAGGAAGGCGGCAAGAGGGACAGGGAGAGAGCAAAAGATCAGAAAGACACGGTTTTCTTCGGCAGTGTGCAAACTCACAGTGCATTGGACGAGAAAGATAGAACTATTGAGTAGCGCACTCGGGCATATATGTATATGTTTATTCGTATATATATATATATAGATTGTGGGTGTGTGTATCTATGTATGCATATAGGGACAATATATCAGGCTTCATGGAAGATTCTCATATGAGATATCTTCTATGGCATATTCAAATGGAAATGTATACAATACACAAGTATATAATTTCGTATACAAATGTAGTTGTGAATCGTTCCTGTATGCATATATCTATATATATTATTCATAAATATTTTTATTGTGATTTTACTATATCGACTACCAGTTACACCTACGAGCTGAACTGACGTACAAACGACGTGCAGCTATTAAATGTCGGCTAGAAATTCTCTGTAATGGGCACTAATAAGAACTGCTGGGGCTGGAATGCAGCGTTAGAATTCTTAACGCGCCTGCGACGTTTATTGTACCCCATTGGAGAGCGGGGAATGCTACGCGATTTGGATTTTACAGCAGCCAGTACAGAAGCAAGTAGCGGATCGTTATTGAGATAACGCTTATGCTATTATGAAGCCTCTTCCATTAAACGGATCCGATTGTCCCACCTCTGCAGTGGGCTAGCCTTCGAAAACCTCCATTGATGCTGCAACAGCTTGGAGAAAACGGTGGAAAAATCAGTACAGCTTCTGCACGTGATGCGAGCCGGGGTAGCAACTAATGGAGGCAATTCGAATGGAAATAGTGCTGTGGAGTTGGAATGGGATTTGGATGCTGCACATATATGCTTTTTTTTGTTCTGAATATATAACGGTTTTTTGGTGAAAGTTATAAGTTGTGAGAATTGTTTTGGGCTATCCCTTCGTATGCCCTTGCGCAACCGTTTACGATGTCACCCCTCTTGCTTTTAGCCCGCACTTATAACTGCACTATTTTCATGTGATCTACGAAGCTTTTTTTCTAATTCATTGTTCTCTATCGGAAACTCAGTTGAATTGCTCACGGTTCAGCAGTCTGCGTGTAAACCGGTACGCGGCTAAGCGGTCACCCATCCAAGTGTCGGTTCAGGCAAAAGCTTTCGAACAGGAGAAGTCCAGTCCGTACAGAAATTGTAGGGATTCAATTGGATTTTCATACCTGTCCTTTTTTCCTAATGGGGATTCAATAGGTCATCGCATTGGATCCCTAGACTTAAACTTCACGCTCGTACATTGGGTTCTAATGGGTGCGCGAAGTTGGCCCCCCAAAATCGAAGGAAAAAAAAAACTAAATGAGTTCTAGTTTCCCCCTACATAGTTCTGGAGTTCTTAGTACTTTTTAGAAATAGTTCTGCTGTTAAGAACGAAATTTTTTGCTTTTCCATTCAGGGGGGCCAACTTCACAATTCACAACATTTACTTGAGTGTACTGTTGTAAATATTTATCTGACAAGGAAATGTTACAAAGATATTTAACAGAACTCTTCCGGGGGCAAGCAGAACTCCAAAGAAAAATTCATTTTTCCAAAAAAAATCGAAGGAAAAAAATCGTTTCTCGCTGCCTGCCACATAGTTCTGGAAATCTATGTACTTTTTATCGATAGTTCTGTGGGTAGGAACAATTTTTTGTCTCCGTTAGGAGGGCAACTTCAAAATTCACAAAATTTAATTGAGTGTACCAGTGTAAATATTTATCTGACGAGAAAATGTTATAAAGATATTTGTCAGAACTCTTGCGGAGGCAGCCAGAACTCCAAAAAAAAAAATCTGTTTGCCCCGGCAGAGTTCTGTTAAATATATTTATAAAATTTCCTTGTCAGATAAATATTTACACCGTTACACTCAAGTAAATGTTGTGTATTGTGAAGTTGGTGCTCCTAACGAGAAAAAAAATTGTCATTAACCACAGAACTATCGATAAAAAGTACATAGATTTCCAGAACTATGTGGCGGGCAACGAAAAACGATTGTTTTCCTTTGACTGAGCAGTAGATTGGTGGCGCGATGGAATTCTTCGAGTGAGACCAAATTTTTTTTTGGAAAAATGAATTTTTCTTTGGAGTTCTGTTTGCCCCCGGAAGTGTTCTGTTAAATATCTCTATAACATTTCCTTGTCAGATAAATATTTACAACGGTACACTCAAGTAAATTTTGTGAATTGTGAAGTTGGCCCCCCCGAATGGAAACGCAAAAAATTTCGTTCTTAATAACAGAACTATTTCTAAAAAGTACAAAGAACTCCAGAACTTTGTGGAGGGCAATTAGAACTCATTTTGTTTTTTTTTCCTTTGACTTTGGGGGGCCAACTTCGCGCACTCGGTTCTAATCGGGTTTCCCCGTTGGAATTCCATGTACGAATCCAATTTGAATCCTAAAGGATTCCTACATTAGCGAACAGGATCCAATTCGATTCATCATGGATCCCATCGTATTCTGTATGTTGAATTTACTAAATAAAATAAATTGATATGCAAAATGAGAAGATCTGCAAAACGTGTAAATCTTATCTTGAAAAGTATAGATCGCTTAAGGGCTTACATACACCTTAGACAGCTGAAAGTAAGGTTATGTTTAGGATTTTTTTATGTGCAAAGCTGAATTTTATTGAGCGACCATGATATACATTTTAAAGTATGACATTTTATCTACATTGTGTGAAAATTTGGTTAAAAAATTTCGAACAGTAATAAAGTTACCATCGTTTTCCTGGGACGTGTTTTTGTTGACAGCGTTTGCGGTACCAGACGTGCCTCTGCCATCTTTTATCTAAAAAAAAGTATTTGTTTTTTAACGTAGATAGATAAAACTAGTACTTATCGAGCCGGAATTTAAAATTTTTATTTTCTCGAGTCATGGCAGTCACTGGAATAAAACAGGCGATTTTTCGCCTCAAAATTGTTCATTACTAATGATGAAAAAAAACTATACCAGATATCGAAAAAACGGCTCGATAAGTATTAGATTATTGTGTGAAGCGTAACTGTGTAAAACGTGATGCCGATCGGTCCAATAGTTGCGGAGATATTTCTGGCACCGATTTTGAAATCACTGTTTCGAGTAAAACGTGTTTAAAGTTTTGAGTACACTTTACACCTGCGCCCCAACCGTTAGTCGTTGCTCACCCGGTCAGCTACAAAACGCTATAACTTCGTCATTACTGCGAATTTCCTCATGAAGTTTTCAGGGTAGACACGCAACGGATAGTACTTTCGAATGAGCACGTTTTTCAAAAATCGATATTTTTTATCTACACAGGTGTACGCAAGCCCTCAAAGAAGTATGTCTTAAGACTCGATTTGAATCACATCACTGAAATTCCACTTATCTTTGCTTATCTTATTTAGTTATCTTCGCCATCAATCTCATCGCGTGTATGGCGAGGGTGGACGGCCAGCAAAAGAATTAGTTCCTGGGCTCCAACCGCGAATGATCTCGCGCAGATCAGTCCATTGTACGCGTGAATATATGCAACAGGTGCGCGTTGGACTCACACCCGGCACCATGGAAGCGTAGTTTTAAGATTGACTTTTTTTCGCGAATAAACGATGCAAAGTATCGTCCGATGTGAACGACGTTGATTCAAAACTGTCGAAAACGAATGAAATAAAGCACCTCCGCTGTAAAATCTATAACTTAATAAATCCCCCTCGTATGGGGGGAGGAAGCGCGATGAAAAGCCCATTGTTCTCTTATGTGTGTCTGCGAGGAGCAGCGACACAATGGGGCAAACTTTATTGAACGTGAAATGGAGGGAATAGGGAGGCGGGGGCATGGCAATAAATAACTCGATAATAATAAAAACGAGGAGGTTAACGAGGGGTGAACGAATGCATCGGCGCTTGGGGTGAAATTTGTGGTACGCGTATGGATACATATGTGTACGGTTAGCGCGACAAGGGTAGTTGATGCAGATAATGGAAGAAAACGCATTTGCCCAGCCGAAAATTGCCTCTGCACGGGCAATATTCTTTGACAATTTTGATGTACCGATACAATGAATAACAAAAAACCTATTTCTAGCGAGTAATATTTCCCGAAATTCGTGAAAATCTGTTGTTCCGGGATTTCCATGATTTCCAGCAATGTCCAATCCATCTTTACATACATAGTACGGAAGATCCCCTATCTCTCTCCTCTCGACCCGAAATGTTTCGACCGAAGGGAACGAATCGTTCAATAATGGCCCCGCGCTTCTAAACCATCGTCAGTGATCTACGATGACCCTCCCATTGTTCGATCTCTACACCAGAAATTTGTGTCTGCCTCACAATGGATAGGGAATCTTACAGATGAGATTAATTGGCCGCAATGGGTCTATTCAGAAAATCAGGACCTGCTCGGCCTGGACATGAAGCTTCGATCGAACATTGGAGGGGCCGAGCGGCTAGTACTGTCTCCACAAGCCTTCCACCAACTGTTCCACATTTTGTTCCTCCTGCCTCTCTTATCTCACTCCCTTACATCGTTACTTGTTCGTCACGGACCGGATTTTCACGCAGGCCCCTAGATATCGAGAAACCAGTGGAAACTTGGCTACTATGTGGCAGTTATATACATACACATACATGTAGGTGGTATCACTAAAAGTGATTTTAAATATCTTGCAGTCCACCCGGTACGGTGGACCGTATGTGTGTGTTTGTATCGCTGGTGATCATGCGTACTGAAGAGACTTGTACTTGCACACACCCGGGCACTTACTGCGTACACACCATTTGTGTAGACTCGAGCTTCGCGAATGGTCTGCGTCTGGCGAGTGTTTGGTGTCACGCGATTTAACGAGAGTACTAAAATACCGAAGCTACCGTGTAACTTGTTTCCTGCTGTATGCTTACACCGCTACGGAAAACAAAGGTGTATATATATATATACATATATGAATGTGTATGTGTGCACGTAAATGCGCGACTAAGTTCCTCATGAGCTGCTTAGTGTGCAAGTGCCAAGATAGTGAGAAAGAGAGAGATCGTGAGAGACAGAGAGACCCGATTCGGTAGGGCATACGAAGAGCTTGAGAGAACGAGGCACTCTCCATCGACCTATCGTAACTTCCGAGAGCTAAGTCGATTTACGCTAAAAGGCAGCGAATTACTAAGTTCCAGCCGCGGAGCTCGAGCCATTCCATCGAGTGTTCTCTCGTAGCAAAGTATCTCTGGACCTCTGTTTCGTACTTGCTCTCTTCCGGTCCCTGTCTCCTTTGGCATCGGTAGCTGCGCTTCAAGTAGTGTATGGCTTCGCGGTATAGGTACAAGACGCTTATCTTGCGCGAGGGAGACGGATATTCGATTTGATTCTCCCTCCGGATATATCCAGCGAGATTGCTACTTCCTTACCGCATTCCGTCAACTTGAAAGCTTTTTCGTCATAAGTAATCAGCGGCGACTGAAGCTTTCCACTGACTGAACATTTTATCAGGTTTCCCTATTTCCTCGTTTTTTCACCGCGCGCCCGCAACGTCGCCGTTGAAGAAGGGAACGTCGCGTTCGACGATAGGAGGAATTGAAGGAAATTCTTGTATTGCTATTTTGTAATGATATATATGGCGAGAAGCTTTCAAGGGTGATGATTATTCAAGCGCGATTATTAACCTGACGTCTAGGAATCCAAGTTCAATCGGAGGGTTTGTGCTGATTGGATTACGATGATCAATCCAACATCCAACGAATGTGCGGTCAAAGTTTTGTGACTTGGCAACCGTACGACAGTTGCCGATGTTACTGTGACATCACCCTCGTAATATGTAATCTAATGATAACTAATGACAAGTCATGGCAAAAGATTATTGGAAGAGCCTGTCCTCTGCATAGGCATTTTCGTATCCCTGAACCACCATTGTCGCAACATCGTTCACGATACCGGGATCATTCGTTCGAAAGCTCAGGTTGATTGATACGGAATATTCAATAGGCACGGATTGAGCCCATTCGCGAAGAGTAACTGCGAGCAACGTAGAGGGTACGAAGAACTTGCGCGATCGTTATCCAAATGGGAAGCCAGACAGGTGGTAGGCGCGAAACACACCGATGTCTCTGCGTTCGGGATGATCCGCAACAAAAGCTCGCAGATCAAGAAGCCTTTCCGGCATAGGTACAACGCTTTGGGGCTTGAGACACTTCCAGTACCGAAGGTGCCTCACTATAAGGGTGTCTGACGATTCAGCTCTGCCCACACTCATTGCTCGCAACACTATTTGAATATCTCTTGAAGTCACACCCAACGGAAACGATTGATAGACAACGCCAAGTTACGCACAATGTATAACGATACTATACGTGGCAGAAAATGCATAGAAGGTTAAAGCAATCGTCTAGCCATTACGGATAATGGAACGTTTGTTTATCCGCCCAAGGCCTTGAGATTATAGTCGTTCTACGTGATCTGTAATAGGTTTTACTTCCGTGTGCAATTTTCTTTCATATGGTCACAGTCACAGAGTGGCTTGATTACGAGATGCGGATTACGACTCACCGCAGATTGCGCAAGGTTGTGGGCTTTAGCTCGTTCATGATTCGTTTGTACGTTTAACGAACGCGTCTCAAGATGAACGAGCTCAATTATATATATATATAACAGTGAGATGCTCTATAGATGCTGTGGCTGTAACATAATTGCTGGTACATCGATCTGCTTTCTCTGTCTCTCGCTACGTATCCATTTATACGAACCTATACAGAAGGTACTGAGGGAATGAAGGTGGTCACGCTGCCGGCACATGACTGTTTGTTACGTAACATTATAGACTCCTCGGATGTTTCAAAAAGCAGTTTTCAGGAGCCTTTAATTATCTAACTTCCAACTCTATTCTCTTCTCTCTCTCTCTCTCTCTCTCTTGCATTTCTTCGCATTTCTCTTGAATATACTGCTCAGCTGTATGTGAAGAGGCAGCACAATAATCTAGCCAAGATAATGTGATGGAGATACGAACGAGGAAACGTTATTCCCTCAAGTGTCTAAATACGTTATAATAAAACCGTCAGCATGTTCTCTCTCGCTCATACGATATAACGTGGAACACGTTGGGATACGTATATTTTACGTATTCGTTTCCGTCACGCGACGAATCGAATGAAACGATCTTTTATTGCCTCTAATTTTCCGAGTTACCGAAAGACCTGACGGACGATACCCCTTCATTAGACGCAGCGAGACGTTTGAATGACTGGAAAAAACTAATTACCTCACCACGATTGGACGAACCCTGCGGGAGTTCCACAGTCCGTTCGATCATGCCACGAGTCACTGGCAACTCCTAAGGGAAGTCATACGCTCAGGTAGAATTTCGGTCCCACGCATTTTGGAAGTTACGAGTGATGTCCAAACTACGCCGTGGATATACCACGACATATTACGTAAATTACAAATGGTGATCGTAATTTGCATAGCAACATAGAATACGGCGGAAGTTTCGCGTATACAAATGGCACTGCATCGCGGTACACTGTGATGCAGATGTGGCTACATAGCGGTACGTACCCTAATCCCTTCGAGTGCGTCAATCGTTGTTGATGTAGGACGATGTCGAAGTTTCATCGCTGCAATGCAACGAAAATTCTTTTGAATTTTTTCACTTCCTCATTCTCATTGTCGTCCAGAATCTTTGCTTACATATTCAGGCTGAAGATCTCTCATAAGAATTCTGAAAAGCGTTCCAGTGATCTTGAAGGGCTAAATGTGCCTCAAACAATTGCGCTACGAAACTTTCGTTGCGGTCCGACGATGCGAACTTCAATATCATTATTCAGGAAGGAGCGTGATATTTAGTGGAGAGACGCTCGCATCCCGAAGAGAACGATATTTGGCAGTGAGCACAATGTTAGGGAATGGCAACTACGACTGTTTCTTAATTTCCCAATCAACACTGGTATGTGAAGCAATGGAATTCTTCACTTGGTTTCTCGAGATAACGCAAAGCTGTATCGGATAGAATGAGGGCTAGGTGTGACTCGAGCCCATCCGTCGTTTTCTTTCGTTGATCTCACAGCAGACGATGTCTTCAGCTATCTGCGAGGCTTTGGGAGACGCGCCCAGCTCGGTCTTACATACACTTGCTCTGTCTATATACATCTCTTTCGAAATATATACATACATACACATACACATACACATATATAAGTGATATAAGCGGCTATATATATGGATATACGGTTGCAAGTTTATTGACTCGGAGCCTGATTGGATAACCAGGAAAAGTGATAGGCGTCTATAGTGGGGTATTGCTGAAGATGCTAACGCTGAGGTGCGGGCATATAGATAATAACTCGATTCGAAGGTGAAAATAAAACGATAGGAGCGCGGCTCCGATGCGATCATTATCGACTCTTTAGTCTCTTCTATCGTTTTCTGTTATATCGAAGCTTTCAACAGCTTTGTAAATGAACGCGAGTGTCTCTCCTTCTGCCATTTATGATCTCCCGGCTGAATCAAGCTGAAATTAATTTACGCCGGCAACGATTGGCTACGACGTCCACAAGTTATATTATACCTTGATAATGAATGAACGACGCAGTGAACGGAATGACAATATGAGACGCGCGGCCTATTACATGCGTGGAAATAACGCGCAGTTATCTCAAGAAAACCTAGCTATTTATCCACAAGCCATTTATCTCTCGAAATAACGCCGTTACAGCGGTGTTCCGTTTTCCAATGTCTGATAGCTGTTCGAAACACGTGCGGAACGAGTAACTCGTTTTTGATGGATTTCAAACAGATAAACCACGAATGGTATAGGAACGCTGTCTATCTTGTGTGTGACACATAGCATCGGATAATATACTGACAATAAAAGGGATTCCGTCGAGAGGATGCACTCGGATCCCAAGTGAGTATCTTGCTCTCTCGTTATAACATTGAGCAGCGAAATGGCAGATGCTCGATACGCAAGTTGTCAGGTAGAATTGCTCGTATCTACGTTTTCTGAATATTCCCGAGCGAATCCATTTGTCTTTTTTCACGTCCAAAGCTGCCTTCGTGCAACGAACGGACGAAAATAACTCAGAGAAAAGAGGTTAGCGCAAAAATTAATATGGCCCAATGTTAGAAAATTACCGAATGACTAAATAAATTGAAGCTGTACATGTGTTCCTGTTGGTTACCAATTATACCTGAGTCTGCTTTATGCTAGATGTCCATCGTCGCTTGTTTTCGACATATGATATCACTAGCCTGATAGTTACCATTTGAAAGTAGCACTCTCGTGCCCGACAATGGTAACTATATCACCTTTCTAAACGCAAGTTCATGCGATAACCGCGCACCCTTCTTCCGAAAGAAACACAAGTCCACTTCCTCGGCCCCACTTTTCTATACGAGATTAAACCTTGTGAATGCTGCATGCTTGACATAAAACGATAACAAAGTGGAGGGAAAGGCTCAGCGCCCTTGTTGCTATGTATCGAAAACCTCGTATGGTTATTTGAAAATGGCCGAGCGAAAAAATCCGCGTAAAAGTTGATCGTGACGTAATTTATCCAGTGTCGAAGGTGCTGATCCGCATACGTTCAATGGTAACGGCGTTTGTTTTCCAATGAATGAGTCACTCTCGTACCTAATATCTTATTGCGTTCAGTTCGCTAAAAAAATTACTTGGGCTGACTAAATCCGTTATAAAGGGGGGGGGGGGGGCAACAAGTGATTGAAAAATGGAATATCAGGTTATTTTAAGAATCAATAACTCCATCGAACTTAGGAATCTTCGGAATAATCAAATATTTTATTGTATTATCTCAATATTTTATTGTATTATCTCAATATTTCGTTGGCCACCTGTGAACGAACGATTTCGTTGACCCAAGTGATTTTTTCCCCTGAGTATGATACGTATAGGTAAATCGTGTGCGATCATCTTGTAAGTCGTTCGTGGAGTTTGTCGCGCCTTAGCAAACTGGTTCTGGAATTGTCTGGAATATAAGATAACATTTTATCGGATTCGGAATAGTATGGGAAAGAGCTCGTGAGCCAGAAGGGCTCTTATCGTACTGTTATGTTACGTATAGAAAGAGATGTACGCGGTGATTCGAAAGCCCGTGCAATGACGACATTCCCCATCTCCTCCCCCACACACTATGTCTTTGGCTGATATTGCATACACGAGGCATTCCGTGCAGACTCGATGACCCAATCGCTGATCACCTACACTCTACATCGACTCGGTGTCGTTTTTGTTTACTCAATGCCATTTCGAATTAAGAAAACATGCATAATCTGTCAAAATATTCTAAAAATTTAGTTTTGTTTATTATATTACAAAAAAGGTTCACCTGCAACAACATTATCCATTCTGAATTGTACGTTCGTGTAGCGGGACAGTCATTCGAGACGTAGAAACTCGATCAGAGCATAAATGACCCGTGATTAAGACAATCGGCATCGGTTTCGAAGCCGTTGCTTTGCACTCCTATTCGTAACGGGAAACTTGTGTTGAATTAACCTCATTTCAACTTTTTATTCGCCCAATCTTGTTTTCGATAGTATAAAAGCGAGTGCAATCCACCACTTTCACAATCTTTTACCTCGAAACCTCCTCCGATAAACGGCCAAATTCCATTTTCCTCTTTGTTTTACGACACGACGTGCGACCGCTTAAAAAATCACAGCGAGTCAATTGCAACGTAATCACCGACACACTTTTCTTTCGCCACGTTGCTCTTTATTGGCACAGTGACGCGTTAATGACTTAACCCTCGCTGCTCCCTGAAATAATGGTATAGGAGAGGCCGCCGTTCACTGCCCGGAGCCTACTCTAAAAAGTGCTGTGTAATACGTCTGACTGTTGTTATTGCTTCATAAGAGCGCGTTCGCCATGATGTTTGAACAGCGGTACACTGGACAGCCGCAATTGGCGTTCACCGCTCGTTCTAGTTATTCGCAATTGATTATGCGGAACAAAAGGCATTCCTACGATGATTACACTTGATTGAATCTAGTTAGTTGGGCGTTCGGAGAATAACAAAAAACTCTACATAGGATTTTTCTGTTTCAGGTGATCGCGGCCAATCTCGAACCGTCGTAATTTGCCAAGGGGTTTCCGGCGGTCGCGTGCCTCGCCGAGAAGGGAGCGAAACGAGGTGATAGTTCCAATGATGAGCTAGCAAAATGCGCTGGAAGATGAAGAGGCGCGAGCTGTCGGTATGGGCATGGCTCTGGCTGTGGTTCTTCGCAGCGACTGCCGGCTCGCCGCCTTCCGGAATTCGTACGGCCGTAACGACGGAGCAACCGTCGAGCATAGTTAGCACCTCAACGAGCGAGATCTCATCGGCGATCGGTATGATAACCCCATCGCCGAGAACATCGGCCACAACGACAATCGCGCCGGTAGCAACCCCGGCGGGTACTCTGCACGACTTTCACTTCACGAGAGCTCAGTACAATGTCTCCATAGCGGAAAATTCGTTAGGGAAGACTTACGCGTTGCCGGAGGAGAAGATGGGTATAGCCCTGTCGTCTCTCGATCGCGACGTGGATATCAAGTATCGCATAGTAGGGGGTGACCGTGACAAGTTTTTCAAGGCCGAGGAGAGAACGGTAGGTGATTTTTGCTTTCTTCTGATACGGACGAGAACCGGTAACGTGGACGTGTTGAATCGCGAGCGCAAGGATCGTTACGTGCTCGAGGTGCGGGCCACGGGCACGAGGCGCGCCGCCCGAAACAAGTTGGTAGTGCTGGACGCCGAGGCTGCGGTGATCGTTACAGTGCTGGACACGAACGACCTCAATCCGCTCTTCTATCCAACCGAGTACAAGGAGACCGTTACCGAGGACACGCCACTGCATCGCAGTATCCTCAGGGTATCGGCCGAAGACGCGGATCTCGGTAGAAACGGCGAAATCTATTACAGCTTCGCCGAGGAGACGGATCAGTTTGCGGTGCACCCGGTGAGCGGGGTGATCACGCTGACGAGGCCGCTTCGATACGCCGAGGGGCCGATTTACGAATTGACCGTATTGGCGGAAGATCGCGGGGCTCTCTTTCGCCGGGCTGGCACTATACGAGCGAGCACGGCGCGCGTCACGATCCGCGTACGCCAGGTAAATCTCTATGCCCCGGAGATTTACGTCAATCATTTGCCGGAAATATTGGAGAACGCGAACGCCGACATTTACGCGATAGTCCGTGTACTGGACAGGGACGAGGGTGTGCACGGTCAGATAGCGAGTCTGGACATAGTCGGAGGTGACCCGGATGGTCATTTCAGAGTGAGACCGGGTGGCCAACAGCCCGGCGAGTACAACATCGAGGTTCTTCATCTGCTGGATCGCGAGAAAGCCCGTCAGGGATACAATCTCTCGTTGAGGGCGGTCGATCGCGGTATACCCCAACGCTTCAGTCACAAAACCGTGCCCGTCCACCTTGCCGATATGAACGATAACGCCCCCGTGTTCAGCCGCGAGATTTACGACGTCAGAGTGCCGGAAACCGCGCCCGTCAATACACCCGTCATCAAGCTCAAGGTAACCGACGCAGACGAGGGCAAAAACGCTCTCGTCTCGCTCGAGATCGTCGGTGGCAACGAGGGCGGCGAATTCCACGTGAACGCCAATACGGGTATGCTTTACACGGCCGTGCCACTCGACGCCGAGAAAAAGGCACTCTACACGCTTACCGTTTCGGCGGTGGATCAGGGCAACGCCGGAACGAGGAAACAATCGTCGGCCAAGGTGAAGATCAACGTGATCGACACGAACGACAACGATCCGACCTTCGAACAGACCGAACAACTCGTCTGGCTGGACGAGAACGAACCGGCCGGTACCGCGGTGGTCAAGGTTACCGCCAAGGATCGGGATTCCGGCGAAAACGCCTACATATCCTACTCGATCGACAATATCGAGAAAGTCCCTTTCGACATAGACCCGTTTACAGGTGTCGTCAAGACCAAACAAGTGCTCAACTACGAGACGATGAAGCGCGACTACCTGCTCGCGATAAGAGCCAGTGACTGGGGCCTCCCTTACCGTCGACAGACCGAGATGCAACTGCGCATCAAACTGCGGGACGTAAACGACAATCGGCCCCAATTCCAGAAGATCGATTGCAGCGGTCACGTGGCGCGTCATCTGCCGATCGGCTCCGAGATCATAACCGTATCGGCGATCGATTTCGACGCCGGTAACACCATTAGCTACAGAATTGTGTCGGGCAACGAGGACAATTGTTTTTCTCTGGACGCCTCGAGCGGCGTACTGTCGGTCGCCTGCGATCTCACTGACGTAAAGTTAGACGGGAGAATCATAAACGTAACGGCGACCGACGGTACCCACTTTGCCGATGTAAATACCGTGCTCATATATCTTGTGAACGCCAAGAGAAATCTCGGCTCTCAAGGGCAGAGAATATCGAAAGATGAGGCTGGCGACGGTGGCGCCTTCGAATGTCGCGATAGCGGCGTAGCGAGACGCTTGATCGAAGCGAATGCCGAGGCCGAGAAAAACAACGCGCCCTCCCGAGACGACGAGTACTCGTTGACCCCGCGACGCTACGGTGGCAACGTACACGCCCCCGAGTACATCGATTTTCCAACCGAGATAAGGGTTAACGAGTCAACGACGATCGGCACCAATCTCGTTACGATACGCGCTCGCGATCGCGATCTCGATTACAACGGCAAACTCGTGTACGGCATATCCGGGGGCGACGAGGATTCCGTATTCGGCATTGATCTCGAGACCGGTGACGTCACCGTGATCGGTCATCTCGATCGCGAAAAGGAGAGCCAGTACTTCTTGAACGTGAGCGTTTACGATCTCGGCAGACCTCAAAAATCGGCCTCGCGAATGCTCCCGATAACGATACTCGACGTCAACGACAACGCGCCGAAGTTCGAGAAACCATTGGCCAGCTTCAAGATATCGGAGAACGCGCTGAACGGCACCATCGTGTTTCGGGCGAACGCCAGCGACGCCGATCTCGGTGATAACGCAAAAATCACGTATTCCCTGGTCACGGAAACGCGCGATTTCAAGGTCGATCCGGTCACCGGTGTGCTGAGTGTCTTCGGTAAGCTCGATCGGGAGAGACAGGAAGTCTACGAGTTGAAGATACGCGCGAAGGACAATGGAGGACGCGGAACCGAGACACCACCACTCTACTCGGATGCCCTGGTCAGAGTCACGGTCGACGATGTCAATGACAATCCGCCGAAATTCGCGCTGACGAGCTATACGGTGAAGACACGCGAAGATGTGCCCGTCTGGAGCGTCATTGCCGTTGTCGAAGCGATCGACCCCGATGAAGGTCCAGGCGGCGAGGTCGAGTATTTTCTCTCCGACCTTATGGAGAGCGAGGCCTACTTCAAGGTTGATCGAATCTCCGGCACCATCAGAACCGCCCAGCATTTGGACTTTGAGGAACGGCAGGTTCACACTCTCACGATCGTCGCCAAAGATCGCGGTGAACCGTCCCTCACGTCCGAAACTATGGTCATCGTCGAGGTTGTTGACGTCAACGAAAATCTTCATGCTCCCGTTTTCGAGGATTTTGTGATTTCGGCCAGTGTCTTGGAGAATCAAGCGATCGGCACACTCGTGACGACCGTACGAGCCAAGGATCTGGATCCACCGGGCGGCGATTCGAGAATCGGCTACAGCATACGAGGCGGAGACGGCGTCGGAATCTTCAGCATCGATAACGAAGGTAAGGCATTCTTTATTCACTTCTTAGTCAGTCCCATAATCAAACTCATAGCCACTGCGGAACATCATAATTGTGTCATCCGTCACACTACAGCGTTCCCATCCACTTTTCTTGCAATCCTTTGGTTCAAAAATTGAAAATGATTCATTGAAGTTTTGGGATGTTGAATAAGTTCTCACTGTCTTTACGGGAAAAGTAGAGCTTTATTAAAAAAAAATATCACTAATGCTGCCAAACGTTTCAAAACTGTTGTGTGACCAACTTCTTATGATTCTGCGAGTTCAGCAGGCATCCGACATACGTCTTCATAAAGTAATGCTTCCAATTCAACACATCGTAATCAGAATTTGTGGGGCCTCTAAACCAATCTCTGCATGTTGTTTCGGGTAGAACATCGTCGTCATATGTCTCACCAAGAATTCCGTGTGCTTCAGCTGCAGTTTTTTTAAAAATCAATTAGTGCATTCAAGTTCCCCGCAAATATTCTTTTTGGCACGACATTTGACATACCAGGTGTGGAAGTATGAAACCGGAATTTCCCGATAAATGGTGTCAGCTATCAGTTTAGGGACCGTAAGACCGCTTCTGCAGTGCCACCATCTCCATCTAACAGCTGACGAAGATTATCAACACACAACAACCCAAGTTCCCTAAACTGGGGTATTTTTCTGTAACCTTAAACATGTCGAGTTTTGTGCCTACGCACTACGATTTGCGGACAGAATTCGTTTTCTGTTATCATTTGAAGAAAACTGCTGCAGAATCGCATCCAATTCTTGTCGAAGCTTACGGTGAACATGCTCTTGGTAAAACAGTGTTTCGAGTGGTTCCAAAAATTGAAAAGTGGTGATTTTGACGTGAGAAACGAAGAGCGTGGGAAACCACCGAAAAAGTTCGCAGACAACGAATTGTAAGCCTTATTGGATGAAGATGATACTCAAAGTCAACGAGAACTCGCGGATCAATTGAATGTGACGCAGAAAGCCGTCTCCATTCGTTTTTATCATTTTCAAACAACAGACGTGTAATTTTTACCAAAAAAATCCGGTTTCGTACTTCTACACCTGGTATGACTATGAAAAAAAAGTTGTTTACACTTCGGCGAAATGACATACACTGAATTTCAAGTTTGCGTATAGATGCGTTACCATCTTAAACTACACGCACGCAGTTCAGGTAATGTCGTCTGTTGGAAAACAGCGAAAACTTATTCAACGTCTTAACAGCTATTAGCGACTTTGAAGCAAAAAAGAAATCCTATTGTCGGTTTGAGTTTGTTTGGGTTTGCTTGCGTTTTCGACGAACTTTCAAAAGGGGATCAAGCTTCGATTCCACAACGGCCTTCCACATTACAATCTCTGCCTTATCTGCAAAAAAGACATTGGAATCTGACCTAAAGCTCGACATTCTCGGGATGTCACAGCGATGGCCGATTAATTCTCCGATAGCTTTGTTTAAAAATAAACCGCGAAGCGCACGAGTGTATTAACCGTGCACAATCGAGCTCAGCTCCGATATGTGACACGTTAACATGTCGCATATGCGATTTGAATATGTACCCCGGGATCGCATATTTCATTGTAGAAAAAAAATAAAAGTTTCGAAAGGTGGTTAACAAGTGAAATATCGCCGTGAAAAAGTGAAGTATCGTCGCTTGGGGAGAGAGAGCGAGGGGAAATCCTGTTCGAGCAAACAGGTCCTATCTCAAAGATTGTACACCGGCCCAGGCAGCCTGTGCTGCAGCGATCGTCCATCCTGGAATTGCTATTGTATCCAACTTTCACTCTGCAATAAATTAAATTTAGCCGCACAGATTTATCGTTGGAACGTATACTCAGTTTGGGGTGTCGATGTATCCGATGTCCGCTATATACGATATCCGTTTTCGATGAAACTTTATCACGAATACTACGATGTGTGCTGGTTTCCCTCGGACACTGGCGATAAATATGAAAACATGGTAGCTGAGTTGCCTCAATCATTTTATCAATTTTTCTCTTTTTCCCAAAGTACTCGAGTCCGTTCGATTCTCACTTTACTCCGGTCCGATCCTCCTTGCTTCTCAATGTGGCAAATTTTGCACCGCCTCCACGAATGGAACTTCTGGTATGAAGCGACAGTGGTAGACCATTCACAATTAGTTTTTCCCGAAACCCTCAACTTCTGTTAAAAATCCTCGAATGTGTAGGGAAACGCGTTTTTCGGGTTTAGGGGCCTTAATTTTGAGCTGACGAAAATATCTCCGTCATATTTGTCATGAGCGGAAAATTTCCCATCGGATAGACCGTTGAAATAGTTTGAAAGAAAAGAAAAGAAAAGAAGAGAAAAAATGTTTGGCTCCGTTGGCATCTTTTTCGAAGTCGTCAAAATCTTAAACAGCCCGAGTCTCGGTCCTATTTGATTGACATAAATTTAATGGGAGTGTTTTGGAAAGCGTTTTGGAAGCTTCGGGAATGCTGCTTGATTCATCTCGACATCTCAATTAGTTTTTTCGGAAAGTCCACGTGAAAAATGGCCGAAAAACAGGCAACGGGTGATGAAAAAATTGATGAAAATCGATTTTCCGTTTTTTAAATTCTACCAATAATCGAATAATAATCGGAACTCAATAAATCAAACGGCATTAAAAGGAGCAAACGATGCCGAAGGAGATACGCAAAGAATAGAATTCCAAATTGAACATGAAAAAAAAATTATCGATGATTCGTTAAAGCCACTTATCTTTTGACCGAGATGGGACAAAAATTGGATTTATATTATTTTTTTACGAGTCCATATTGATGTACTTTTGGCCCCTGAATTCTTATTAAAAATCGTCGGAAATTTATGGAATCTGGTTTACTTCTTTGAGCTCGAAATCGGAAAAAGTATAATAATACGTACACTTCAATTTTGCCCCAGCCTCTAAAGTGTTGCCGTTACGTTCAATTCAGTGCACTCCTTTTGAATCTGGGTCGAGAGAGAAAAAGAGGTGGTTTATCCTTCAACTTTATTTTTTTTCCCAATGAACCCATAGTGGATTGATCGTTTTGGATCGTTAAAAATTGGAAGAATTTTTCGTTTCGATTTTACTGAAATCGGTGAACTGCTTGTGGCCGAAACTACAAAATCAGCCCTTGACATGAGATCACTTCGAAGGTGGTTTCCACCCTCAAAACCGCTCACCACCAATAAAAAAAATACGTATGTAATATTTTTTAACGCCCTACCATATACATGAGTTTCAACCAAATCGAAGGCGGGTACCAAATTTTCCTTGTCAGCAAACTATAGACGCCTAAATCCGCACAGGTTTTTTGCAGTTTCCCTCGGCCCTCTTGTGATCTCCATACAGAAGTATGTTAGGTAAGAATGGCGGTGGGCTCCTAGGGAGCTACCGAGAAACGGGCAAAAGCGGACTGACTCGTGTGAGGTAAAAGTTGAAGGATGGAATCGTCACAGTCCGAAAAGGCACCTCGGGGATAATGAAGTTGAAAAACAAAAGAAGGTAATCTTGCCTCAACGATACGATAGACAATGACAAGTAGAGCCAAATTCCATCGTTCTTCATGCTAACGAGCGTGCTGTTCGTTGCCGCAAACACTTGACAACCCTCAAGAATCTCGTACGAAAACCGTTTGCGAATACAGCCACAAATACTTGCGCTCTCGCTCTCTTGACATACGTGTCCATAAAACGATAAATCGCTTGGCCGCGGGAGAGTCAATTAAGTCTGATGTGGCAAAGCAGGCGAAGAGACAGTGAGAGGCTTCAGCGAGAGAGGTTCTCTTACCAGGAAGCGCGATAATAAAATGGGAGCGCATCGTTGTCCAGCAAAGTATTCTCTTGATGTACACAGCGACGGGCTTCCCTTAGTGCGCGACAATATCGAGGGTCTTCAATTGCAGTCTCCAGGTAGCCACTCGTAAAGACACAGAATTCACTTCTATTCCCTCACTCACTTCTTACGCTTTTGTTCCACCGACCTGTTTTTCTTCTCTGCCGAACACTACAAGAAACATGCTCAGTCGACGACAAAAACCGTAATAAAGAATTTTGTTTTCAAAGGATTGCTTTCTGGGTTCTACGCCTAATAGAACTCTGCTCTTCGTAAAAAATGACCCTGGGAGAAAATTCAATCCAAGACTTGAGGTGGATCATGAAAATCACTCAGTTTTAGTTACAACTGAGTGATTTTCATGATCCACCTTAAATCTTGGATTGAATTTTCTCCCAAGAGTCATTTTTTATGGAAAAAAAGAACCCTAAAACGAGCTGTTTTCGACTGTTACAACTCGTTGTTGGGTTATTTTTTTTTTAGAAAATCGCGATGATAAATTTGTAAAAAAATTAGGTATTTAACAGAGTATCATCTGAAGAGTACTATGTAATTCTTTCGTGTCAAAATATTTAATTTGTGACAGCCCCCAATTTCTTTATTTTTGAAGATAAAAAAAGAAAAAAAAATATGTTTGTACTCTACTCAATGGGCTTTAAAAAATGACACCCCAAATGCCAAGGTGAGAAAGACATTTTTTCTGCTCCTTTTTCATATATGGGACCTCCATGAAAAATAATTTAATTGATTTTGTAATTCAATATGCGATTTTGGGTCAATAATCTACACAAAGAATCCAAATTTCAGGCCTGTAACTCATTCCGTTTGCGAGCCAGAGACCCGTGACTACGGACGGATAGACAGCAGAGTGACGTTAATAGGGTTCCGTTTTGCCCTTTGGGTACAGAACCCTAAAAATGTCCCGTGATCAATGTGACTCTTGATTTTTGCAAAAACATCGGCATTTTTTTCCATCAAATCGAAAGTATACGAGGGGGAAAAAATCTTCCAATCACATACTATATATTTACATGTAGAAACAGCCCGAAAATTTTCTGGAAGATCGATACAGTCGTTTTTGAGATATTTTGCACACCGACTTTGAAAACGTACTTTCGAGAAAAACGCGTTTAAAGTTCCAACATAACAGCCTACAAATCTGTCAATTTTTATCCGATCACCTTGACATTTTGAGGGAACATTTATAAGACGATATACTGTTGAAATATATGGCTTTCGAAAAAAGTGATTTTTCGACTTTTTTCGAACTAGGTATTTTTCGAACTAGGCATACCCTCTAACGTAATTTCAAAGATATTTTTTCCCTCCCTCGCTCTGTCGTCAGCTGCGCTGTTACTATCTCTCCCACATCTAGTATATTTATCTTACCGCACCTCAAGCAGTGTTGGGCAAAATTGAACTGCTAGCGTAACTAAAGATTAACAATTAGCCAATTGTCAATCGTGACTTTCCATTATTAAAATCTAATCAATGTTCAATCTTTCAAACGCATTTGATTAAAAACCAACAATTAAAAATGATTATTGTACAGAGCGTGGAGTGGCGTCAGAATAAATGTGTGAGTTATTGAAACACATATATGAGGTTAATCGTTAGTTTTAATTGGTTCTTGGAACAATTAAAAAAGTTAATTGCAATTGTTTTAATTCCGAGTTGCAAATAACATAGATTAACCCAAATAAATTGATTGCAACGTGCAATTAATAGTGTAATTGCAATTGAATTAAATGCAATTAATTTTTGTAGTCAATTAATTATCTGATTGAAAATTTAGTTTATTAACGCCCAACACTGACCTCAAGTCCTCACAACAGCGGATCGTTACTTCAAGAACGATCAAGTTCATGTTTTGACATCCACAGAACTTGGATTCTTGGCATCACGTGTGATCATCATCGAACGGATTGACAGAATATCTATTTAGAGAAAAAAAAAACCGTCGCACCGTTGCATGATTAAAATGCCACGATAAAAAAATTACACATTTGACAAACGATCTGCACTAAGAATAAAGCTGTTTATAATTATACGGTCATTAGGATATTATTTTGTTGATTCCATTGAATCTCATACAGATGTAGTTTTCATCGAAAAACAAATTGGTCCCGGCGCATTTTGCACTTAGCTGCAGAGTCGCTGATCACAAAGCACTTTAGTCGTCTTACCTAAAAAAGAAATCTGTCATAAAAATTTCTCTCTCTCTCTCTTCTTCTTCTTTTGAATCTTGTTCTCTCTCCACGTGGACTCCGGATTATCTTTCTTTTTGTCACCTCTTGGGTGCTTGAACTCCCCGTTGGGGTAAAATGGCGCCGCGTCACTTCGGTTAATGGCCGAGGTTCGGGTCGCGTAAATTGCACAATATCCTCAACGAAAGTTTGGCCAGGGGCAGGGGGGAGGATGATGTACAAATGGAGAATTAAAGAAAAGGTTCACGTCGCAAAGTCCCACGTTGAACGCCATTGGCAGAACGCTTTATAATGGCCGAGAGCCTGAAACGGTGGGTGAAGAATCCCGTATTTTTCTGTCAATTAACCCGATGATTCGCGATGTAAATCCGCCATGCTTTTGCATATGCGTACACGCAAACATTTACAACATTGTAATGTATCATTCGTCGCGAACGCGGTGAATGTATGTTTTATTCTATTCATTTCCTTCCTTTTTTTATGTTCTTCCTTTTCAATGCACGAAACATCGCCATCATTATATTTGTGTCAATTAATACGCGGAAAGCATCGCACTTAACCGCCCCCCAATTCGGCGCCAAGTTATTTTCATGAAAATCCTGCAGAGAAGAAAAAGCAAAATTACTCGATCCACTCACGTCTCATTTCTATTGAAAAAACCTCGAGTATGCATTCCAACACATAAGTTTGATTTCCATTATTTGTATCCAACGAAATCCATGGATATAGGTACTTGACAAAAATAACGAAATGTATTATGGTATTGAAGTTTGGGTCGTAGGAACGCAGCGAAAGGTCTTTTTTAGATTTTATTTGTCTTATTTGTAGTGTTATAGAAGATCTTTTTTTGTAGATTTATATCGTAGATCGCTCGATATGTATCGCAAGGAAGGACCCCACTGTGACGGGCTGAGTGAAGGTCGTTTTTTCCGATTTTTTTTAAATCCAGTGGATTATTTATTTGGGATTTGAAAAAAGGTATGTTACTAAGTATCCGTTGTACTTATTTCGTGCAAATTATTATTTAAAATATTTTAAAATTAACAATCTTATCGAGGTATGATAGAGTACAAAAAATGTGGTCCAACCGCCGGATCGATAACCTGACAATGGTCGGCCTAGAAAATAAAGCTAGAACGGTTCTATAATCTATATAAATATAGTTCTCGCACGTTGCCGTTTTACGAAAAAAAAAGTTCACAGAATGGCGGGTGTTAAAAAAAAGTGTAATTTCGTCGAAATTTTTACTTATATCCGAGGGTTTGATAAATACTCGATAAAAAAAAAACCGCTACGTACAACGATATTGCAATTACGGAAATTTTCGTTTTTTTTCAATTGAAAATCGGAAAATTGGAAAAAACATCGTTTTTTTAAACTACCCTAATGTATATATATATATATATATATATATATATATATATATATATATATATATATCGACATTCGACGGGTTGTCAAGATTGCTCGAATCTGGACACACAACGATCACAGAAAAAAAGATATCGACCGAGTCGAACGGAGCGCCACGAGATAAAGCAAACGGAAAGAAAGAACGATTTCAATTTTTCGTTCATTCATAGATCTTTCGCCTGGTCTCGCTCTCTCGCTCTCCTCCTTTGATCCCATTCTCTCTCTCTCTCTCTCTCTCTCTCTCTCGCTTTAATGGTCATCGGGGAAATAATGGTTCTTCGGACAGGCCGCCGCGGCTATAAATTGTCACGGGGTGACGCCTCGATGCCACTCGTACATTTCGAGCGATAAAGCGTACGCGGGAATAAAAGAGAACGAGAGGAGCGAACGAGGGCGAGTGGCGAGAGGGCGAGCTCGGAAACGAGATGGGATGAGGCGCGGCCGAATTTGAGAGAGGTGAGACGAAGAGGGGTGGCTGCGGACGTTGCAACAGCGGAAGAGTACCCCTTCGCGCGAACGAGAAACTCTCGATGAGGCTGCATATATGGTCGTACGTGAAAACTCGGATGTACGTACATATATACGTGTGCATGCTTGGTTGGACTTTGTGAACGTCACCGTTCACGAATCGGCAACGTTCGAGGCGGGTTCCGATCGTTCAAACGGAAATGCCGCAACGCGCCCATCACTGTATCGCTTCTGTACTGATCGAGTGGGCGGTAGGAGCATCGTTCAACTGTAGGGAAACTCGAGGCAAGATGAGAACGCTGAGCTCATGTTCAAATAAAACAATACATATGAATCAGGCAAATTTCATTGTTCTTTTAAACTAAACAACATTTATTAATCTTTTTATGTTGGTACCGAAAAAGTCAGTCTTTCTGGTCGGTAGTATACAATATACAGGGTGTCCCAGGACTGATGATAGTCCTTGAAATGGGGGGTTGGGGGTGAAATTCTGGGTCGATTGTTATAAGTATGTATGGGTCTCAGATCAAGCCCTGAATTATTATTAATTTTTAAAGGCGGGCCAATCAGGTGCGTCCGATGTACGCTGGCTGATCGAGCGCACCTGGTTGGCCCACCTTTGAAAATTAATAATAATTCAGGGGTTGATTCTAACACCCATACATACTTATATCAATCCGCTCAGAATTTCACCGCCAACCCCTCATTTCAGGGACTACCATCAGTTCTGGGACACCCTGTATATTTTTAATTAAACATTTATTTTTCACATCTTACCCCATTTGTGGGGCAAAAGAAGTTCGATTTTCGGCAAAGAAAAAAGTAATTATTTGGTATTAATAAATATATAAACGTATAAAAAAATCATCCGGACATCCGGTAGAAAATGTTGTAAGCTCTGCTCCGTCAGAATTTGACGTAAATTAGCCGAATAGATTTTGAGATACGGCTTCCACCGTTTCATAAAACATAGTTTCAAGAAAATATCAAAAGAAAAGAGGGTGAATCGTCGTAGCGGATTGGGCGATCCGGCCCTTGACAAAAATCGTCACAACTCGATTAATTTTAGGAATTCTGCTAAGCGTTCGTCGCGCATTGAGGGCAGATATACACCTAGGAGCCGGAAAAAGGTCATTTTTGTGAATTTTTTGAAGGAAAACTATTTGAAATTTCGGATTGGGGTTTTAATTATCTAAAAGTATATACATTCAAAACTATATTTAATTTTCTTTATTTAAAAATATCAAAAATTTACAAGGATATTGTATGAGCGTCGTAAAAAAATCGGTACCCAAAACTTCTCGAAAACCAATGGACCGATTGCCTTGAGGTTTTTTGTGGTTATTCTATACACCATTATCTAGTACTTGTCATAGGATTTTTTTTCCGTTACTTAGTTTTTGTTTTATAAGCAAAATAATTACTAATTGTTGGCCCAAAAATCACTATTTATGTTCAAACGTCCGCCATTTTGTCATAAATCGATATTTTCAAAATTGGCGATGACAAATCCTAGATAATGGTGTATAAAATAACCACCAATAAACCTCAAGGCTATCGGTTCATTGGTTTTCGAGAAATTTTGGGTACCGATTTTTTACGACGCTCCAAGGATCATACAGTATCCTTGTATAGTTTTGATATTTTTAAATAAAGAAAATTAAACATATTTTTGAATGTATATACTTTTAGATAATTAAAACCCCAATCCGAAATTTCAAATAATTTTCCTTGAAAAAATTCACAACAATGACCTTTTTCCGGCTCTTAGGTGTATATCTGCCCTTAAAGTTAAGACCTTAGACTATAAAACGGTGTAGAGACAAAAATAATATTTTTTAAATTCCAAGCTTGTGCAGACGTCTTAAGGGTCTAGTTTATTTTGAAGACAGCATATTGGATCAGTATATATTTACATACATGTATATATATATACAGAACAGATATATAGCACCATACGGGCTAGGTCGCTCTTGTATTTGTTCTGAGTCATCATATATGCACAGCCAATGACTAATTTCGGTTAATGAATCGTAAACATTCGGTACACACACAAGAATACTATTTCCCAGTCTCTCTCTCTCTCTCTCTCTCCCTCTCTCCCTCCCTTTCTCTTCGCTGCAATTTGGCGAATATTGATCTTCGGTGTGAGGAAAAAAACAATACTTCGTTGCGTTTATGCATATTCAGATAAGTGGGTGGAACGTTGGATTGCACGTAAATATTCATTAGTCGTTAGCACGGTACATATGTGGATTAATCCTCTCCGCACTAGTGTGTAGGCGAATGCCTACTACATACGAGGATGGAAAACGTGTATGATCGACATGTCAGCGATGGATTCGCTTCGTGTCGCGCCGGTGCAGCCGACTCTTTGTTGCTCCCATAATGTTTGCGTAACTGTCGTGGCCCGTCAAGTATCACTTGTTCTTTATTTCTCATATATACGCGACCATGCGACGATCGGTGCCAGATACTTGAAATGGAATGAAAGGGACAGAGGATACAACTTATTCAAAGATTTAACGATTTTTATTAACGTAATGTGAGAAAAATCAGGTACAAAAACGTTACAATTAACATAAGTATAAAATCAAAATTATTAATAAAAAAATAATTATAATATCTAAAAAATAATTATAATAATATTGGGGAGGATTTTCGTTGCACTCCAACCATGCAACGGTACAAAGCCCCCTCCCCACATACACGAATGTTTGCAAAAAAAGAAATCCTCGAAAGAGTAACATCGTTCGCGCAAAAGCGATACATTCCTCATAAATTTCCACCGCAGTAGTACGAGAATCACAAAGCATTTCGCCGTATTCAATTTCTCTCGAAGGTCTTGGATGCATTATTCTTGTAACTTTTTGCTTCGTGGAAAACAGAAATATAAAAAGTGTACTGGAACAGAAAAAAAGTGTACGGGCACAGAAAATAAAAATATCCCCGAGTAATAACGCCTTGGCAAAGACGACTTCGTTTTCTTCTTCTTCTCTACCCCGGAGTTCCATTACTTGTACCTTTGGCGTTGAGAATGCTACTTTGTTTGAAAGCCTCGGGAAACTCCCCCCTTCCTCGCTGCCCCTCGGCCCCGCGCCATTGCTGCCTATTACGTCGGGCATAAGCGAAGCAAAACGGGCCAAAAATTGAGGAAGATGTGGAAAAACGGGTCAGCCATACGAAAACCCCGCGAGTCGTCGTCGAGAGCTGCGCGGAGGACGAGCCAGAAACATAGTGTTGCTAAAGCGGATAGACGAGAATCTGGAAGATTGTGAACGCGGTCGAATTCACTCTACAGCCGTTCCCGAATCTCTTTCAAAGCTTCGGCCCACATTTATATGTATGCATGTACTATATATATATATATATATATATATATATATATATATATATATATATATATATATATATATATATACATATATATATATATCGGGTGTCCCATTTTAATCTTACACCCGATTTGACTCGTAAAATACCGCTCCGATCAAATATTGAGTATAATGAAACTTTTCGGGTTCAAAGGGGGATGCTTGAAAATCTTTGTTGGTCCACTTTTCAAAATGCCAACATCAAGATGATTGACATGTTAAAAAAAATGAGATCATCGATTTTTGTTCTCCACCAATACATTTATCAGGCGAAAAATGACAACTTCAGTAAGAAACGTTCTGTGATAACGTTCAACATTTTTTTGGGCTTGTTCGATAACTCAAACAAGACCAATTAAGGATTAGGTGTCTGCAGCTCGTCACTTCCGTTATCAGACAAACCAAAGTCAACAAAATTATGAACATTATCAAAAAACTTCTGCAAATTTCTTAGTTATGGCCTGACAACTGTTTTAGTGAAAAAAATGCTCCTATTTAAAAAAAAAAACTTGTCGGCCATCTTAACGACGCTATTTTCAATTTTGGAACAAAAAATTTGTACTACGTTTTTTATAAATTTAACAAAAAAAGTGATTTTGAATATTTTTTTTTTCATTAAATTCAGTATGGCTTAAAAATAAACCGTTTCAGGCCTGTCCAAGCCGAATTGGAGATGACAAAATCATTAATAGCATTATTGGACATTAAAATGGCAAAACCCGTCTAAATGAAATATGATTAATTCGAAAAATCTTTAAAACAAGTAGTGTTCACTTTAGAAGCAAAAAAAAACGTTGACATCGATAATTGATCATTTTTTCCCCATTTTTGAACGCACGTATGCTTCAAAATGAAAACAAATTATATAGTGCTATTTGACGATATCTCAATTGGTTCAGGAGTTATCAGCGTTTAAACGTTTCCAAAACTTCTGAAAACGACATTTTTCGAAAAATTACAACTCCTAAAAGAGAAGAGATAAAAATCTAAAAATTGGTGACGATATTTTTTCCACGGGGTACAATTCTCCAAAAAAAGTCAGGAAAACCAAAAATGGTCGTGCTGAAATAGTGTGGAATATTCCATATACAAATCCCTATTTCCGTCGCAGTTCGAAGCTCGCGAGAGATATACTCCTCCGATATCGTCGCTAAAAATTGTACGCCCACATATTGCTGCCCGTGACGGAGTCGCGAATGCATACTTGACTCAGAGAGGCGGGAGATCGACATACCGACGCGGATTTCCGGAGGCACAAATTTTCTCCGCGTTGATACGAGGTTAACAATACGATGATATAGCTTTGCGATCAATGATGCACGAACAATATGTCTTTGACCGTGTTCAAAAGTAGAATAGAGGAAGAGCCGAAAAACAAAAGCTTCCATCAACATCACACGTATTCATTTTTAACTCTTCGTCTGGTTACAATCGTAGTTTTTCTCCATACCGGAAAATTAAAATACGAATGAATTTCCAATAGGACGATCGATGATTCAAAGTGCGGATCCATAATCAGTTCCGTTCGGAAAAAAATCCTTCGATCGTTATTAAGTTTTTCGCTATTACGTTCGGAATATCAAACAGAATAGAAAAACAAATGAATAAACATACCTCTCGTCCTTTTTTCACTTTTTTTCTCAACCATAACCGCATGACCTAGTTTGTAATATTCCTCGAGAGTTTCGTGACGAAGCGAAGTTTCGCGTATTGTAAAAAGTTAACGACGAAAAAAGAAAACGGGTTTCCAGTCGCTGCCCGCTCGGTGAATCACAAGTATTAAAAAATCGCATGCCTCGTATCAATGCGAGCAAAGATATGAAAATAATGATGAAAATAAAGAAGCTCCTTATGACGTTCAAGTTTGTATCGTTGGCCGCAACCATATCATTACTCTTATCATTATTTCTCCATTTTTTTTTCATTATCCAAAGAATTTTTTTACCAAATTGACGTCGTACATTTCTAATGAAAATGCGAAAAAAAATTACATCAATTGTCATAGCCTTCGGCAACAAAAAAGTTTCGTAATTAAAAGGAATTCATTTTCGTTGCGCTCCAACTATGCAAACTTCAACGTCGTGGTTTCTTATTGCTTGGTGGAATTGCGAAAAGGCCTTTCGCGACGTGACGCGGCGACGTGAAACTCGGGCGAGCATGTAACGGAGAAGAACGTCCGTTTAGTTCGGGACTTTGCGCGGAGACATTTGTGCCCTCGCATATATCGCGAGAGAAATTCCGTGCAGCCCTTTTATACGTGCAATCCGCCGGCGTCTAGTGGGCAGACCATTGTGCGACGGAATTCGTTGTTTTATTTCGACGTAAAGAGTGACCGAGGGGAGGCGAGATTTGAATAGAACGCGGAGAGTGGGATTTGAAGAGAGGTTGGGAAAAAAAGAAGAAGAGAGGAAGTGAGAAATCCTTGCACACGCGAGAGAATGAGGAGACCTCGGCACCGCGACAGACGGGAGGTATACGCGTCGCACTCGGGTCCCTAATGCGTCAGGAATCTGTGTGCGGGTGTTAGACCTCGTTGCGGATATTCTTTCCACCCTTAAAACGAGACCGAGCTGCGACCTGTACGAAACAAAAAAAAAACAAGCTAGAGGCGGAAACAAAAATTCGTTGTTTTTTGTCCACTTTCACGAAGGAATAAAAATGCACGGGTGTATTTTTAAATATTTTTATCAGATGTCAGGGTTCAAGCGCACAATTTTGCGAAAATCCCCTTGAGAATAATTTTGCCACTTTAGAGAAAGTGTCGGAATTTTTTTTTTTTATCGAGAAGCGAGAGCGACCTTTTCTCATTCTCGATATTGTGCACGCTCAACTGGTACCTATATTTCTGCTCATCGGGTGAGCCGTTATTATTTTTAAAAATCGAAAAATTGTACACATTTTTTTGTTTAAAAAAATCTCCGTGGGACTACGTTTAATGTCTAGTTGTAGAAGTCGAAAAAACTTTTTTAAACCCACATATTTTGACAGTATATCATCTTATCAATGTTCCCTGAAAATTTCAAGGTGATCGGATCAAAATTGTCA
>OX632357.1:16926309-16963809 GCA_951751655.1 Ophion costatus | reverse complement strand
TTAGGAATCGCTTGAAACTCGCGGCATCCGGTATGCGTAACTTTTTTTCAGATCCTCCGTATTCTTTGGTTCTCCAATCGGGATTCCGTCGTAACGAAAGATCCTCATGAATATGTATCGGGTGTCCCGTTGAGAGCGCGAGTTTTTTCATTTCGTCCCTCCCCCTGCTTTATGCGTCTGTGTGTGTGCGTGATGGTTTCCAGGATGGAGATCCTGCGTAACGTATGTGCACCGCTGGAAAAAAAAGGTACCATAGTTTAACCAGCTGCAGAAATATGCAGACAAGGCGGGACGGTGTCCCATTGCGTGAATGATTCGAAAACCGTGCGCACGAGCCATTGTCGATGATGTTAACTGGTACCCGCGTATACGTATATACGCGGTTTGATGATGTGCGCAAGTCGTGCGTGGAAGCCGAGAATGTAGTTTCGCTTTTAGCATCCAATTACCAGTCACGTAACACGTTACCACTTCGCGCAAGACTCCGCTGCAGGATGGTCCTCCCTGTATAACACGTTTTTGATTCTCGGCGGCTGCGCCGAACTTGTGCACTATAAATGCATCATACGCAGTTCCCTCTCTCCCCCGTCTCACTCCCTCTATCTCTCTTGCTTTCTTTGACTTGCACCGAGTGGACACACTCACGAGGCGCATATAAATTCGATTCATGAATTCTTACACAGAGAAAAATACGGCCTCAAATTCTAACACTCATTGCCAGAATTTTAATATTCAGTGCTAGAAAATATAGCAGTTTACTGCCAGTTCGGAAATTGTAAGACTTGTTGTTATAGAAGTGTAAAAATGATTCTCACACCGTATAGTAAAAATGATGCGTGCATATTACATTTGAAACTATTCTCGCATAGGCGCGAGTCCTATACGCTGTATAGTAAAAATAATGCGTGCTTTGTAAAATACCAACCTTTATTACACGCTATATTTTCATATGAATTTTACTATACGTATAGCATGAATCTTCGTGTATGTATAGTAGATTTTACTATACGCATAGCATTAATCTTCGGCGTATAGCGAAAAATATTACGAAGTTGATTATTAAAATGTGACTCTTTATATCGCGTACTTTTTGTAGAATACTGGAAACTAATTGTTCCAATTACGTGGGCAAAATATTTTTTGAATACTACGAAAAATCACAATATGCCGAATAAAATGTAATATTTGTATCAGTTTACGTGCCATATCGTAGGTTAAAATTAAAATTTCTTCGTTATTACTATACCATAATTACAATTTTTATTTTCCATTCAATACTTTTTGTTATTTAATGATATTTTTTTTAGAAGCATAGTATTAATTATAAACTTCGAGGCTCCTGTTTTCTCCGTGTAACGATTCTAGGACAACAAGTGTACGATCAAGTCCAACGGTATCCTAAACGTCGTGGGGTCCAATTGGAATCCCATACTTATCCCCACTTTCTGATAGGGCTCCAATGGGCCACCGCATTGGATGCCTATACTGAAACGTCATGCTCCTACATCAGGTTGCCATCGGGATTTCCCATCCAAATCCAATGTACGAATCCAATTTGAATCCAAAGGGTTCAATTCATCGAACAGAATCCGAAATGATTCTTGATGGACCCCATCGCATTGTGTACGTTGAATTTTCGGAACAAAATATATAGATACACAAATGACACAAAATGAGTGGATCTTAAAAAATATAAATGTTAACTTCAAAGAGTGTAAATCCCTCAAAGAAGTATATCTTAAAAACCTATTTGAATCATCTTACTGAAAATCCACTGTTGTTATCGCTTACTTTTTTTATTTAACTGCACTTTGACATAATATCACCATACACGTACACGCTCACGATGCATGAATGTTTTGTTCCAACGGGCGGAGTTTTTCCTCGTGAATTTTCACATATTTGCGATTCGAACGTGGTAAAAATTCTCAAACGGTACGGGAAGCAGTGCAGAATCTAACTGGATCCCCATAAAGACTCCCTATGTGCAGAGTTCCTAACGAATCCCTATAGAGATGTGGGTGCATCTTGGGGCTCCCCAGCTCTTTTTTTGGGAGATCCAACAAATTTCGGTTGAGAATTTCATATAAACATTCCCAAACGGCATCAACCGAAAAGTAGCGCGGATTTCTCTGGGATTCCAATATGGACTCCCTACATGCAGCATCCTTGTCAAATCTTTATAGGGATATGGTAGGATCTAAGGAGCACATAACAAATTTCTGCACGATTAGAACCATTTTCAAAAGACTACATAGAATACATTCACCTAAATTCTACTCCCTAAAGCCTTCTCTCATTTTTTGGAACCCTTTCAGTTGGAAAGCTGATCAGTGTTACAATTTGATGTGCTTATTTTCGTTATCCACCGCGGACCCAAGATGAACAAAAGAATTTCATCGAGCAGCTTGAAATGAACTTGACGCGAGGAAATGATGGCTGTAAAACGGGTGGTTGATTTCTTTGTTTTCAGCTGGGAGTAGTTCTTATTCGCACTTGCGACGTCAGTTCCGATGTCATCGCGACTTCTCTATGTCCCTCTCTCGCTGCTTCTATCCGTTTCTCGTGTTCCATTGTTCCCTTGGAACCGGCCTCGGGGCTGTTGTGCTAGTTGAAATATCTCCCTTGTCATGCTCAGCTCCCTCACTCAAATTCTCGTTACACAGTTGATAATGTTTGTGTCAAGAGTACCACTGTGTTTGTTACACCTCGTACGTTTGTCTCCAATTAAGATTTTGTGGAACGCAATTTACTCAGGCATTTCGTGTTTTTGCTCGCCCGTCGTTGACGTGGGTGCTTTGCCGATCCATTTATTCCACACTATCTTGATCATCTGGCTTATGAAACGCATATACATCTACCTACATATGGATATGCGAAGGTATTCAACTAATGTATAGGTTTTGCATTACGGCCAGTACTCCAGTACTAAAAAAAATGTACATCCCGGTTGCAATAAGAAGGTCCTCAACGGCCCGTCGAAAAAATTGCCGGACCCTTACCGTCGAAAACACCGCCGCACAATCATCTTTCCTCGAGATTGTCTGCACTTAATTCGGGCCCCTTTTTATTACGAAGCCGCCTTGCAAACCCCCCGCCTCGCATCTCACGGCCCCACGCGTGTGCCAAGAATATATATAAATATATATGTATAGCAAAATACGAGATTAGCCTCAGGAGCGATTAACCTGAATTTGCCGATGCAGACGGCGATATCCGACGATCATGCGATACGCTGAATATAGATAGAGTCATAATACATATGTGTGTGTGTGCAAATATATATATATATATATATATATATATGCGTGTGTATGTGTGTGTGTGCCTACGATCAGCCGGATCAGACATGAAACGATTAATTCTAGACTACCCGAATGTAGCGATATGTACGTATATAGGGTTGCTGAAGGGACTGGCTACCCTAGATCGTGGCTTCGAAGGAGTTCTCGGATATAGCCCGAGATGACGAATCTCAACCGCCTCTATCATGCGCATCTTCAAATTGGATAGGCATGTATGTATAATCGCAAAATTGTCGAGTGAACGGCTCGCTTCATAATTGGTAGCATTCAGACCAAATTTCATCAAGCGCGCAGCCCCGCTTCACAGGGAAAAACAATTACCTGGGATGGCAAAATACGTCGTTGGGGCCCAACGAATTATTTATTGAAACGAAGGAAAAGCTAGTTTGTTTTAAAAATTATTGAGTCTGGAACCAACGTATACTTGGGCTAATCAAATCTTTTAGTGTGCCATCGCAATATTTCGTTGGCCTATATGTGCATTATTGGTGTAGCCAGGAGGAGAAGGTGCCCCGTCCCCAAAATCGCGGTGCCGCACACAGAAAGAAATCAATAAAAAATATTTGAATTCAAATAATCGATTCATTTTATTCACATTCCACTCAAACGGGCATAAGTAGATAATTTGATAAAACTTGAACTATTTCCTTCGTCGTTATTTCGTAATTTTTATGAAGGAGCTATTTCATTACGTAAATTAAATAGATATTGAAATTTCACCGTTAAGTTAACCGTGGGCAAAAGCAATACATTATACTTGCTGGCCGATACACAACCAAGAGAATATGGAAGATTAACATTTACTACTAAGTAATAAATAGTATAATTGTAAATCTATAACGCAGATTTGAGAATCTACCAGTAGTTCTTGCAGATGACGCATTTTTTAATTTGGACATGAAGAACAAATCGGATTTCATCAATAATTATAGAAAAAAATCTTCATGATTTATACGACAGCCTTAGAAACTAAAGTGATAGTCATGAACATAATTTCAATGAAAATTGATGAAATAAATTATGAAGATGTACGAAAGCATATTGAAAAGGAGTATTGCCCTAACTTATATAAACTTTCGAAGCAGTACTCCCAGTGAGTTCCGCCCACCGTGAGCGGATCTTTCCTGCCATGAGGCGGATAAAGACGTGGCTTAGGAGCACAATGATGCAGGAACGATTCTCTCATATGCCACGATTAAAGAAAAAGAATAACAATGTTGAAAAAATTCCTACTGAAAAGTGTTGGGCCGATTTGAAGAAAAAATAGAAAACTGAGACTTATTGAATTAAGTACCTACTGAAAATAAAGTTTAAAGTCTGGTAACTGGGTTGAAGCATGACGAAAATTTAGTTGACTTCCCAAGGTAAAAGTACGATATGAATGTTAACACGAACACGTGACAAAAGCTTTATATTTTATCGGTATTACGTGATTATCGACTACTATGTAAATTGTATTTTAAAAAGATGATCGTAAACAAAACCAATTTGTTGTCACTCTCCTCCGCTCCCAGAAAAAAGGCTGTGGGTATCCGCCATGGCGATTAATTTTTCAATCACTGTGCATGATTTTCTCCGTTCAATAACTTTCTTACACAGCTATGAGCCGATCGTGCCATATGTTTTTACACGTTCATTTCCACATAATGGAAATATTGGTGCGGCTTTTGGCAAACTTTTTTGTTCGCGCCATTCGTATACATTTTCGCTGGAAGAGGTATCATCGCGCTGATGTATGCTCGTTGTTGCGCGTCCGGGCATATACGGCGCCTACTCTTTTTATGCCTGCGAGAAAGGCAGGGTGTGTGTGTGTGTGTGTGTGTGTGTGTGTGTGTGTGTGTGTGTGTGTGTGTGTGTGTGTGTGTGTGTGTGTGTGTGTGTGTGTGTGTGTGTGTGTCTGTGTGTGTGCGTGTGTGTGCGTGTGTGTGTGGCTCGCAGAACGCCTAAAATTCGTAGCGTGTGGGTAGAAACCGAATCCGGTCTCGGCCCACATCCGGCGGCGAACGCGGGCCCGAAGACACTCGCGGAAGTCTACCTCTATGGCGGCAAATAGCGAGGACGAGGGAGGAGAACGAGAAGCGAAGCGAGCAGGAAGAAAGCTCGTGCTTTTAGTGTAGGATATACTGTGGGCAGTAGAAATAGAGGGACGGAGGGGGGAATGGAGAGAGGGAGGGAGGGAGGGAGGGAGGGAGGGAGGGAGGGAGAGAGAGAGAGAGAGAGAGAGAGAGAGAGAGAGAGAGAGAGAGAGAGAGAGAGAGAGAGAGAGAGAGAGAGAGAGAGAGAGAGAGAGAGAGAGAGAGAGAGAGAGAGAGAGAGAGTGAGTGAGTGAGTGTGAGTGTGAGTGTGAGTGTGAGTGTGAGTGTGAGTGTGAGTGTGAGTGTGAGTGTGAGTGTGAGTGTGAGTGTGAGTGTGAGTGTGAGTGTGAGTGTGAGTGTGAGTGTGAGTGTGAGTGTGAGTGTGAGTGTGAGTGTGAGTGTGAGTGTGAGTGTGAGTGTGAGTGTGAGTGTGAGTGTGAGTGTGAGTGTGAGTGTGAGTGTGAGTGTGAGAGTGAGTGTGAGTGTGAGTGTGAGTGTGAGTGTGAGTGTGAGTGTGAGTGTGAGTGTGAGTGAGCGAGCGAGCGAGCGAGCGAGTTAGAGAGAGGGGTCGAGCGAGAGGGAGAGAGAGAGGAAGAAAGTACGAGTCGAGCCTGTTTACGTGCAATGGATTTTTACTATACCGTGTACCCGGATCCGATACCACGCGTAAATATACCCATGCACACGCACACGTACAGATGCGATCTTCGCGGAATCGATCGGGTCGAAAACCGGTTTTCAAGACACGCGAATCGGTCCCAGTACTGCGGGGATTACGCACGCGGGGGATACTGCGAGAACGCGATATCCCCGCGGAAGAAGATGAATAAGCGTCGGTGCATTTATAATATCCTCGATACATACTCCTCACAGGCGCGTCTTCCCGTTTTAGATTTGGATTCGATTTTCTCGTGGTATTCTTCTATCTTCGGATTCCAATGGAGACCATTCATCCCTAAAAACGCTACGAGTATGGAGAGGAGAGCTATTTCAAGATTGCACTGCAGTGCAATACAATGGGAATTCGGTGAATGGGAACTTTGGTCCCGTCTGTGCAAAGTCAATTTTCATCGATTTTCGACTTTTATGCAGCAAAACATTGATTTTTTTAGAAAATATTTATTTTCTCAAGGTGGAGAATGATTTTCTGCAATTTGAGGCAAAGCGCGAGGGTATTCGGTGACAATTGCCATTTTGGAACAGAAGTCTCATTTTGCGCTATAGTGAAAGAGCAACGAAGAGGGAGCCTTATTTTCGCGGAATTTCAATCGTCTTTGAGAAAAGTAGGCAACCGTATATTTTCACTATCTGAGCAGCCTTCGCATTCCTTTGATGGAAAAAATTCACTTTATTTGTGATAGCCGTTCCGGTAAGGGGTTGTCCATAAATCATTTGAGGTATTTTAGCCCCCCTGGTAATATGGGGTGAGGTTCTAGGCTACCCCCCCCCCCCCTCCAACATCACTTGTATTTTTTGTTAAGAAATGTCAGACGACAGTGAAAGCGAGTGCAGTATTTTATTATGAAAAACGAAATAAAATAAATTGGCACTAAAGTACAATAGCACATGTAGCGTTTCAGACTTTTTTATTTTCAAGTAATAACTTCGAACACATATCCTAACCAAAAATAAACCCTTATCACTTGTATTAATTACAATCACTTTACTGAATCAATCACCAAATACTAATCGTCGTGTCAGTCTGGTCTGCCCTCTCTCCAGCCGTATTCACTCATGCAAATAGTTGATCATTTCATTTTCAATAAACAGTATATTTACCACTAAATGCAGACAAAATATTGTCCAAATATCTTCATCCCGGCCACCACGAGATTCAGCAAGGGTAGTTGACAGTTTTCGTTGTCCATATGCACATGCGAAATCAGGAAATCACATCTTCAAGACAGATACGAAAAAAAACTTCTTGATCGGTCTACACCATCGGAGTACTGCATCACAATAGACGGTGAAAAAGATGGATCGTATTCAGACCACAGAAGGGTTGTACTCCCGTCCATGTTAATTGTTCCACAGATTACTCAGTAGGTCAAAGCAATTAACGTTCGTAGGCTAGGTACGTAAGATAACGATACTATCGATAGTTAACCCGCAACTATAATTGGCTAGGGAAACTCGTAATAGTGGGTTGTCTCAACTCGCGCAGTAATATACCCAATCTTTGTGGCTAACCACCCCGATCCACATTAAATCGCAGAGCTACCTTTGTACTAACTCACTTCAGTTGGTCGGGGGTCGAAACTTCGAAAAAGTTACTGGTACAAACCTAAGGGAGGGGGTCGAAGTTCGCATCATTGGAGTGCCATGGAAATCATTTTCTTTCAGTGCCCAAATTTTTTTTGGCCGATGTAGAAATCACTGACCGATCCTTTAGACGATCCTTATTCACAGATCTACTACTTGAATCTGTAAAGCATGATTTTGTATAATAATTAAAATAGGGGAGTAAACATATAGAAAATTCATTTTCGTTGCGCTCTAACGATGCAAACTTCATCTTAATTTTACAATAGTTTTGAAGTTTAAGTCATCGGAATGCAGCAAAAAAAATGGCTTTTCTCAGAGCTTCGGATACTACTTCTGTGTTTCATGTTTATTTTGCCCTATTAGGGATTCCTGCTTGCCGCAAACGCGGGGTAAAACACGAAATCTGCCACCGTTTCTTTATTTCCTATGCGCTAAGAAAATTTTCCGATTACGCTGAAGAGTACAAATCACTGCAATACAGAAGAATATTGTTTATAATTGAAAAGTTGAATGATAAAGCCGTACATTTCATACATATACACATTTTATGTCATAAGTATCACATTTTACCCCACACCGCTTTTACTCCCCTATATACCACAAAACATCGAAAAGTCGCAGTGGCTCATTCGCCCACTAACAATCGGTGGTCCAAACTTTTTTTCCGAGTACGCATATCGGCAGCGTCTTCACGCCGGGGAATTAAAAACCAATTTAACAATTGAAGCACTTTTTTTGCAATGCCCATACATGTGTATTATACACATGGAACAGAGGGGTCGTTAGCTCGCTGGTTACCGCGCATTTCCGCACGAATAAATGAGAAAAGTTCGCAATGGGCATTTGCATGTACCCGTTCAGAAGTCCAGGTGAGCATACTCGGATCTCTAGTGGATAATATACTTATGGGTATTTGTACGACCTATATGCATATACACAGGGTGTCCTGTTATGAATGCATAATCCTGCAACTGCCGATACATCAGATCATGTCCTACGATATGCTGGAATTTGAGGTTAGTAAAAGTCCCACGATTTTCAATATTTTGGACTTTATGTTTTTTTTTCCATCATCCGTTTTTGGTTTTTCGCATGCCATTTCTACAAATGATACGAATCGACAATAACTGAGCCACTTTTTTAAGTAATTGGCACGATATGCGTAGTACTTTTATTTTACACCGCAGGCTATCAAGGTAAAATGTTCGTATTGGTTTGTATGAAAGTTCTGCATAACATATTTTTTTATAAAGTTTCCTTAACATTTAAGATTAAAAAGAAGACTATTATAGATATAACAAATAACCAAGAGTATTTTTTAATAAACCGGGTGAAAAATGTTATCATTTTCCGAAAAGGTATGCGAAAAACTAAAAGCAGATGATTTTTATCTCGAAAACCGTGGGCCTTTTACTGAACTGAAATTCCACCATATAAGTAGGACATGATCTGACCTATCGACATATGCAGGATTATCTATTCATAACAGGACACTGTATATATATATATATATATATAGGTACAGAGTCCGCGGTTCGGAGGGCGTATATTGCGAAACTCTCGCGGGTCTTTATATTTCTCTCACAGTTGTATATCATCTGCATATGATAGCGCGAACTGGGGGACGGTGTGTACCCCGCTGTGAAAGCCATTCGTTTCAATGCGTACACTATTCACACAGCTCGCGCGGAACTAAAAGCTTTGGATATACCAGGTATAGTCTCTAGCTTTTTGCCCCGGCGCGACCCGAGCTTCGAATGCGCACCCTCCGGCGGGATTTTTCTCACTTTTTTCTTCTTGTTGTTTTTGAAAATTTCTGTGCGCCCGTTGGTGCGGCACTCCCGTGCTTGGTTCTCGTTGGCATATCTCTTTCATGCGTATAACAATATCGGAAGTTATAGCGCAACGGACCATCGTCAGGGAAGACCGATATTTTTCAATTTTTCCAACTTCGCCTGTCTTCGCCTTTGCAACGTATGCATGATGCATAAAGAATCGTGTCACATCTATATACGTCACTCTATCAATTTATACGTCTCAGAAAAGATACACTATAGTCTACTAAAAGTGGCAAATCGGTTCTTCTGCCACGACAACTCGCTCAATTCGATCAATTTTCCGAGAGTTCCGGCAACGTTGCGACCGAGGAAGCGAAGAAACTTTGGCAATCTGTTGACCCCATTTGACCCTGACTCGATCTTTTTCGCCAAATACCTTAAGGGGTTACGTAGGTTTGAACATTTCAAAAAATCCACTTTTTATATTTTATTGTCGAATGGTACAATATGTCTAGAATATTCTCCCAAAGTTTTAAGTCAATCGGAGTAAAACGTCTAGGGGAGAGAGCCTTTGGGAAGCCCCCGTTGGGAAAGACCGGCCGGGAGCGACGCAGGTATATCGCATTTTTCGCAAAACACTTTTTTTGAAGTCGGTGGACACGATTTCTCAAAAACTAATTCACCGATCTTATTGAAATTTTGCACACTTCTTTAAAATAGCATTGACTAATGATTGAACGAAGTTTTTTTTTCGATTAAGACTAATTTCACAAGGCTATACGGAGTGTAAATTGTACCAAAAATTGAACTATTTTCTATACAACTCTGCTAAAAATTGAAATTTGGTATAAAATCGTGTGCGAATTTAACATTTTTTTTCGTTTCATAAAGTGATTCACTCGTAAATTTAATTACACATCTATTTAGTATGAATATCAAGCTGGTGGACAATTTTTTTTTCCCATGTACAAAATGGCCGACTACTCGAAACTTCTCGAAACAGCTTTTTCCAAGTGGCGTGACAAATAACTTCAACAATTTGCATTCGATTTACTTCAAATTAAAAAGTTATGTTCTTAATTGCATTTCGCAGAGTAGTACGTACGGAATTTCTGATTAATCTAACATTTTTCATTTTATGAGCCGTTTAGGAGCAGTTATAACGAAATTTTTCACTGAAAATTCATTTCTTAAGCTCAAATACCTACAGCTTTTGAATAAAACAATATTTTTTAAATTCCGTACGTACTTCTCTAGGTATTCTAATGTAGATTGCCGACATTTTTTGTTTTTTGTTCTAGGTAAAAAATTGTGGATGCTGAATGTCACGCCGCGGAGCGCCTAAAAAAAACTAACAAAAGAAAATATTAGTAGACGGCCATTTTGTACATCGAAAAAAATATATTTACTGTCTAGCAGCTTGATATTTAAACTAAATAGATGTGTAATTAATTTTACGAGTGAATCAGTTTTTCAAACAAAAAAAAATTGTTAAATTCGCACATGATGTTATACCCGTTACTGTAGCCTATGGCCTTAATCACGCGCTGTACTTATCGACTAACAGAAAAAATTTAGTTTTTAAATTTCAGATAATGCTGTCATGAAATCCAGAAATCAGGTCCCACCGGCTGAATTTACCAAATTTTTGGATGAATATTTTTTTACATATCCTTGAAATGTTTCTCTTTTATCTGCATTTTTAACAAAATAATTTAGATATTATTTTTTTTAATACAAAAAATATGCTTTTTTGGCTTCGAACCCCACGTGACACCTTGACAATCTGTACAAGATATTGGAGAAATGATTTTTTTCTCTTGCCGACAGAGCTGTTGTTTTTTTCGAAAAACATGGATTGTGCACTCGGAACAGTCGCATTACTTTTCGTGTTTGCCTTTTTTTTTGGCGGCTCCACATTTCGTCAATACCCGCAGTTGGTGATTTCCGCATTCGTCGCGTGATATGTGGACGTATGCGGGAATTTCGATCGCGGCGCACATGGCATTTCATTGTCACGAAGGGGCATTTCGTTTTTTCAGGCTTTTAATCCTTGCCGTTTGTTTTCGTCGGTCTCGCCGCTCTCCTATTTGCACGTTGATTAATTTTCGAAGCTTTTTTTCCGCCGTTCTCCAATATCGACAACGATTATACAATAAGCACGTAAAAATGGGATATGAACCGTGTGCACTCATCGGTTTCGGGATATCTCGTCGTTCGCATCGGGAGCCCATACGATATGTCTATAAATATGTAAATATCGTACACAGGGGAAAATGGCAAAATGGAATAATACCGTGATTATTATTATTCGTATCATACATATTTTACCATCATTTTCCAATATACAATTGTCCAGCGTTGCCGCGTATGGGAATTGCTTCACTTTGCGATGAAGAAAAAATCACGTTCGATATTTTTCGTTGCTCCTTCATTCGACAACCGCCGGATCAGCCACTTACATATTCGCGAATTTTATATGAACTTTCATGCGCTTGACGTGATGATCTCCCGAATAGACTCAATATCGCCCGGACGTATTGAATATCCGTTCAGCCATTCATATTCGCCTCCACGATCGAATGTTGTCATTGATGATTTTCATTGGTTCTGTCAATCATCCAGCCAGCACGTTTGTCCTCTGTACTCTGTCCAAATCTGCAATGGAAGTTGAGGTATCGCGAATACGGGACCATCATTGAGGGTATGCCCGGGCGAACTCGACGTGCCTACAATAGTTCGACTGGCAAACTATTCGACGTAATTATGCCTGTGAGGTTGCACAGTCTCCGCACGATTCACCCAAACAAACTTGTGGGTAACTGTTTTTCGTCGCCACAACCTCGAGGTACATCGGTGATCGTACACTTGTATCCTATCATCAAAGAGGGCTGCCGAGCATTCCCTCATTGGAATTTTCGGCTATGGGTACTTGGATCGTTAATTACCACGGTATTGACGCCTTGGTGGTTCGCCTACGTCATTCCGTGAATGCTGATGAACAACTGCACAAAGTTCCGAAAAGCCCACACCGCTTTTTTCCTTGAAATTTTGTATAGTTATGTATTTCGACTCACCGAACACGAATATGATCATTAAAATTGGTGCAAATTTGATTTTCAAGGTCAAAACTCGAAAAAATTGTATATTGATCTCAGAGAAAAATGTTTCCTACAAAAGTTGTAGATTTAGACAAAAAATGTATAGAACATAAAATGTGTATTTTTCTATAATCTACAACTTTTGAAGGAAACATTTTCCTCTAAGATCAATATACAGTTTTTTCGACTTCGGATGGGTTTGTTGGGCATCTAGGATCGGTGCGTGGAATCGTGGGATTTCTAGAACACTGGGGTGGGCGGAGGGCACCTCGGATGGGTACGTGGAATCGCGGGGCGCGTAGAACACTGGGGTGGGTTTGTGAGGCATCTTGGATGGGTGCGTGGAATCGTGGGTTTCGTAGAACACTGGGGTGGGCGGAGGACACCTCGGATGGGTACGTGGAATCGTGGAGTGCGTAGAACATTGGGGTGGGTTTGTTGAGCACCTTGGATGTGTGCGTGGAATCGTGGGGTTCGTAGAACACTGGGGTGGGCGGAGGGCACCTCGGATGGGTGCGAGGAATCGTGGGGTGCGTAGAACACTGGGGTGGGTTTGTTGGGAACCTTGGATATCATCGAAACTAATAGAGTTTAGCAAAATATACTTATTGGAGTATTATCCCATTTTCTTGGAAAATAATGATTTAAGACAAAATTTGTATTGAACATAAATTATCAATCTTTTGATGGGCTACAACTTTCGTAGGAGACATTTTCTTTTACGATCAACATGTGTTAAAATAAAATAAAAAAAACTACACAAACCGATTTTGCCAGTTTTCATCTTGAAAATCAAATTTGCGCTAATTTTAATTATCATACTCGTGTTCAGCGAGTCAAAATACATAACTATACAAAGTTTCAAAGAAAAAAGTGGTATGGGCTTTTCGGAACTACACCCACTTAATTTTTCTTATATCTGATATCAGGGAACTATTTTCATGAAAAATAAAACAAAACTTTTATTGCTTTAAGGTTGTAACTATTATCGATCACTCAGTGTTTATGAGTTAATGTTTGATTAGGTAGGAACATTATGGCACGAACGGATATCCATTAGGCCCGATTAAGTAGTCCGATATCAAGATTTGACATGGGCGAATAGGAACAGTAATATTTTTGTACGTATTTCTATTTTTGCGAGCATTATATATTTATTATGAAAATAAATGCTATAGTTCATAAAGAATAACAAAAAACATAGATCATTTGGGCTTACCTCATTAAAAACAACACTTTCAAACACAAAAATATTTTGGTAAATGTCTAGAAGCGGGGCTCCTGACCAAAAAGGTCAACAAAAATTTTCTTTTGCCGTGAGCAGCTTCAATAGGTCTCCACTAATGATATTTCGTCGGCGAAGCCTAACAATTTTTATTAATTTTATAAATTTTGGGTTTTTTTTTAAATTGGGAAAACATGCGACGAAATTGCGGATTTTAAACACTTCGACATCAATAGTGAGGTCAGGGGGTAGGGCGTACACAGGCACACACGCACGCGCGCGCGAACGCACGCACGCACGCATCTATGAAAAAACTCGAACAAACCCAAGCAAACGCAAAACCAATTTTTTTTTAAAAGAAAAAACGTCTAAGGGTCAAAATAAGGGTGGAAATTGTCTTTCGCCGATTTATACAATCATAAGAAACTACCCTGAAAAATATAAGCTCGGTGAAAAAATGTTCAACCCCTTTCTGGTCAGGAGCCCCGATTTGAGACATTTACCAATATTTTTCACGCCGGCGAAAAGTAACTGTAGTAAATCAGTCGACTAGTGTGTCATTTTTGTAGCTAGGCAACCAAAAGGTTTGCAGTGGCGACATCTCGCGATTATTTATCGGCGTATAAAGTAAAAACGAGATGTCGCGATGGGAAAACTCGGGATAGTCCAGTATCCGATGTTAAGCAACAATCCGATAAATGGTGCTTATCCCCTATACGCAACGAGAAATACGATATATCCCGACGAACGTATAGTCCAATTTGGCGATTACTAGAGTATCAGGGATTTCGGATGAGAATCCACCACGAGTGCCAATATTGCGATGATGAGCAAAAATGGAAATGTGCTTGCGCATGTGTCATTTTTGCTCTACGTTCTCCCTGGCTTGCAAACCGCGACAGTGTGGCGTGTGTCGTGGTTCAGGATGGCGAAGGCTTGATTTTCCCGTCGGAGCGCATACATATGTATACGTTGTGTTTCGATTAAGCCACACGCATACACACGAGGATTGTAATTTGATGAGCAAAATCGAAGCGAAAATAGCAAGCTGACCGGGACCATGCCCGTTTGAAAACAGGCTTGTATCGATCATCGAACTTTGCGTATGCCACTACACTCCGTCAGTCCCCTTCGAATGAAGTGCTCTTAATGATGCACTCATCTAGCAGGCAAATGACAAGCAGCGCGTTAACTACCGCGGCTTCGAGTGTGCATCATGACGCGCGCACACCGCGAGTATGAAACGGACCGCGAAATTTCATCGCAAATTATTTTCCGAACAAACTTTAGAATGGCATTGATCAGCTTACCGCCGTCTCGTTTCGAGCTACCAAAGCTCGCCCGGAGGCTCGCCAGCAATTAATGCACACCCTGACATACGTGCTTCGGTTCTGCCAGGATAAGCGGCGTGACCGAGGATACCGGAGATCATTGGTGCTTCGCTATTCGAAATACTATGAAGCTTGGCAGAACCGCCATATCTGCGAATCCGCGATTCGCGGATTAGAGTGTGTCTGCCAGAGATATCGATTAATTGATTGAATTATGATTTATTTTATGTATTAGGACTTGGAATTAATTCGTAGGGTTTTTTAATGAAAAGAAATATTTATTTTAAATGAAAATAGAAAAATACATTTATGAAAGTATTACCCATCGCTTTCTACTACTTTTGACCAACTTTCGGGCAGGATACGAATACCGTGTCGGAAGAACGCCTCGTCTTTAGATGTAATCCACGAATCGACCCATTTTTGACAATCTTCGTAAGACGTGAACTTTGCTCCGACAGGCTAGGAGCCATCGAACGAAAGGAATGGTAATCCGAAGGAACGATATCTGGAGAATACGGCGGGTGGGGGTAGGACTTCCGATTTAAGTGTTTCCAGATATGTTTGTACCGGTTTTGCGACGTGCAGACGTTGCGACGTGTCTTTCGGAGTATTCCGGCCGTTTTTCTTTTAATGCACAACTCAAGCGCATCAATTGCAGTCGGTCGCGATCCCCAGTTATGGTTTCATTGTGTTACAGCACTTCATAATAGAACACACCCCTCTGATCCCACCAAATACAGAGCAGGAGCTTAGATCTATGGATATTTGGCTTTGTCACTGATGTTGATGGTTGGCCGCGCTTGACCCATGACTTTTTGCGCTTCGGATTATCGTAATGGAGCCATTTTTCATTGCCGGTGACAATTCGATGCAAAAAACCTTTTTTTTCTCCCGTTGAAGCAGCAGTTCACATGTCAAAAGACGCCTCTCAACGTCCCTTGGTTTCAATTCATATGGGACCCAATGTCCTTCCTTCTGTAATATGCCCAAGACGTTATGCCAAGAAGTTTTTAGACGTTTTCCTACCGTTGATAAATCAACTCCCAATGATGTAGACAATTCTTGAAGTGTTTGAGATGAGTCTTCATTGAGCAATGCCATCAACTCATTATCTTTAATTTTTTTCGGCTGGCCAGGTCGCTCCTTGTCATCCAAGTCGAAATCACTAGCTTTAAAACGTGCAAACCACTTCCGACACGTTTGCTAGGCTAGAGCATGTTCACCATACACTTCCACTAAAATACGATGAGCTTCAGCAGCACTTTTGGTCATATTGAAATAATGAAGCAAACTTCCCCGCAAAAACACTTTGTTCGGCACAAATGTTGACATGTACTCAGTAAATTATAAAGTGTTGTTATTTACGATTCAAGAAGAGGTTATGTACAACAATTGGCATTCAATGGTAGCTGTTTCACGATGAATACATTACTGTCGGTAACAACGAAATACTGTACTATCTACGCCATCTCTTCTTAAATGCTACGAATTAATTCCAACACCTAATACTTATAGTAAAGTATAGATAAGGTCGACTAATAATAAAATGAACAAAAGGAACATGCATGTTAAGTGAACATAAGATATATGTGATAACATCACAAACTCATATATATATATATATATATATATATATATATATATATATATAATACACAGCAGTTAGATAAAGTAGGAACAGAATAACCACAGAACGCAAAAAATGATAGCAGAGAAAGAGATAGCGAGAGAGGGTTACAGAGATACAGATCAATAGACTATGCGGAAACGCCAAGGATCGTTCTCGTTGTTCGGCATCACCTAGCGTAGACAGTTGGGCGATTTATCCATAGAAGATCAACTATTTGCGCAATGATGTTTCGTCTATCAACCTACGATGTGTGCAGGTCTCAGTGCTATTCGAGTTTTCACGCCACTACCGCGTTTCAATTGAATTTCCAACACGCCTCGCATATATCTACAAGGTTGAGAGAAAGAGAGAGAGAGAGATAGAGAAAGCGATAGAAAGATCGAAGAGGAAGAGGAAGAGCGATTTAACGAGATGGTAGCGAGGCGGCAACTACAACGGTAGAAGACCGCTTATCCATCGTCTCATCGGGAGATATTAACGCTTCCTGGATATTTTCGTTTAATCCGAGACGTTCGTTCACCAGCAGTCGTCGTCCTCGACGTTGTCGTCGTCATCATGCTCATTGCCGCCAGCATGGTAATCGCTGCCATCTCTTTATCCAGTCACGTATATAAATACAAGTATGAGTGCGGACATGCGATCGTTGCATCGTTGGCGTGCACATGCGCATTTATAGACTACTTTTTCCCATGCGGACTCAATATCGGTTTTATTCGTTCGTGAAAAGAGCAGAAGTTTGATAGAATGTCGATAACGAGATACCGGCGCTCGGTACGTCTATACAGGTATATAACTATTTCGCCAAACTCTTCTATTTCTACTCCTCCACGTAGACCGCACTGTGCTATATATGAAAAGTCAACTCGATATCCGCCAGCGTTTTTCGCAGCGCCTTTCTGTCGGAATATATGTATACCGTTGGGACTACGCCTCATACACACCATTACCATAGTTTGGAAGAAGAAAAGTCAAGCGGAAGTTCCGTTCAACCTATTTTCGTGAATGTAAATACGACATCTTCGCAGCTCGGAAAATCGTTGCCGGGATTGAGACTCGGTTGTAGAATGGAGAAATAAAGAGACCCATCAATCACACAAAACGAAGCACGATTATATTCGCTACAATCGCCCGTTCCCCCGCAGACGCGCACGTTTGCTTTTCATTGTTTTCCAATTTCGCGGTACCTGTGAATCAATATTCCCGAAGATTCGGCACACCGATGTGCAGTGGTACTTCATTAGGAAATACAAAGAGTCCTCGTGGACGTGGAAAAAAATTCCATCAAATTGGTTCTGCGAGTCTCATGTACGCCGTTGTTTCACATCGCCTGCTCGATTTTATATCGACTATACATTACTTTGCTCGTACAGAAGCGCCCTGGAGGCACAGGGAAAGATGGAGAAGCAAGCGGGGTCGGGGGACAAAGATAATAACGTTTTTCTCTTTTATTTTCGTGGTTTAAGGTAAGACACGATGGCCAATTTATCTTCAGCCTCGCGAGGACTACACCACGCCCGCACTGAATTTAAACGTCGAGAGAGAGAGAGAGAGAAAGAAAGAGTCACAGATATAGGGGACTTAAGCTATCCACGTTCTCGTGCCACGCTGCAATGAAGCCGGGAGTGCTTGAACGCGACCAAGCAAACGCTAGCTACGTATACGTCGAGTGGGATGATCCGCCCATCCAACCGAGGGTTATACTCACAGTTGTGTATACAAGAACACACACGCGTATTGCAATGCACTCCCTATTCTCTTCTAGACTTCTAGACACTCAGCTTCACTGGAGATACGTCTTCCGCGATCTGCATGTTGGGTTTGAATTCCAAGATGCTCGATAGACTGGCATTGTTTCGGTTCCAAGCCCAATGGATGTTTGCGACCATCCCGTAGAGGTATCCAGTCTGCCGCTTGTACGAGTCCCTTGCGCACAAGGAGAATAGTACACCCCAATAGTTGCAAGATTCGCCTCTTACGGTGAGCCAAAATACAAAATGTGCTGTTGAACGCATCGTTCCGTGCTGGTGTCAACCATGGTGAGTAGAAGACAAACAGCTCGGAAAACGTACGTACCCAGCACCGATGCTCAAATAATTGCTTTCTCGGGTAGTTGGGTTTCGTGTGCTCCTCCAGTGATGAAGGAACACACAGACAAACGAGAAGACATGAGCCAACTTCAGACACACGACAGACTCTGTTACGCCTAGCTGCAAGCGCATTTCCTGTAGCTGATGCTCCTTCCGGTCTTTCTTGAGATCCGGCTATACTTTGGTCCGTTATAGCCCCATTATTTTCGTTCAGACTGGTATCTACAGAGTATCGTATGTCTCAATTGCTTCCGGATATACATTGGGGCATGGGGGAACAATTTCTCAATATTGAAGACAGCTATTTCACGTACGAATTTATAGATACAACGATACGTTGCAGGCCTCCGTCGTCAATGTGAAGAACCTCAAGATTCTTCCATGGAAATCCAATGCACATCGATCGATGGATAAGGGGAATTACCACATCGACCATTGGTAGGAGACTATCAGGAATTTTTTACTTTTGCATACACAATATGAATTTGAAATTCGACAGGCTTATCGCGATCCTATTAGGGTAGAGTTTATACCCCAGAGCCTAACTTGGAGGTCCATCAGTCCAAGAAAGCTAGTCTCGATAGTTTGCTTTGAGGATGGAGCACTTGACGTTTTAACAGAACCGCAGCTGTGAACTTCCTGTTCGGAATAAATTCGGGTTTGATTAATAATGGAAGACGATGTTACGGTGGTGAATAGTCCTTGCGATTTGCGTAAGAAATAATGCGGCGGAGGGCAAGTAAGTTTGCAAGCGATTGGAAGGCAAGGGGCTTAAAGCTGCTGGAGGTGAAAATCTCGCGGGCGAAAGGCAACGACACCAGGGATCCCGATAAATATTTTAAGCTCCACCGAGTCTCGTACATATATTGACTGGAGAGACTAGAATGTTGAATTTGTTTTATTCATCCGAACGTTTACTCTCTCTTACCTCCCTATTCTATATAAAACAAGCACTCAATTCTCGACTCAGTTTCCCTTTGTGATCACCTTTTCGCACCTTCAAAAAGGTTCGTTTGCACGCTTTCATACCTTTTGTTAGGAACTCATAATTGTTATGCCCGAATCGTTGAGCAGAGAGTCTGTAACATGCAAATATACACATATTTCAATGGTGCGACTCTGCAGTCATTGGATCCGGAAAAATTTTAAATATCGAATTATTAGGTGTATAAATAAGGCTCAGCTTTTTTCATGAATATAATGATTTTTTTACATAAAATCAAGGTACATTTTAGTCGGGCCAATAAATCCGGTGATGAAATTTTGTCTTTATCGGACGTTTTAAAGTAGCTGTCGGCCGAATCATGTTGGGGCAATCGGGCAAGTGAAAATTCTATGGAGATAAATCTGGTGAATACCATTTGAGGCCGTTTTGAAATCTTACCGAGCCTCTTTTAACGAATCGAAATGTCTTTTGGGATAGCTCCTAATGTAGTTACAAGCTCCAATTACGTCTGGCGAGTCCAACAACTGCTTCGAATCCTCGTCTTAAAATTTTTTTTAGTCACCCTGCCGTCTTGCCATCCTCGAGTTCGAAAATTTCACTCCGGAACCATTGCAACCACTTCTGCACGATACTGACGAATACGGCCTTTTCCCTCCCCAAGCCTGCCAAATCGTCTCTTTAGCCTCGGAAGTTTTTTTTTTCAATTCGAACCCGAATAGCATACAGTGATTAATATGGAGGTAATTGTAACTCATTTTGCTTACTGTGCTCACGATGTATATGTTGAGGTTGCGTTAAGCTGTTGGTCCGGGAAAATATTGTATTGGGTTGGTAATATATGACACCAGAACCAGAGAGACATTTTTTCCGTTTAAATATTAAATACAGCTGTTTTTATTGTCAGGCCCAGCACTTATTTGTACACCTAATGATAGGCTACTGTGACGATACCCTTAATGTCGCCTAGCTGAAAAATCAAGTTTCATCATATAGGGGTACACACACACGCACACACACACACACACACATATACTAGTATCTATAGTGTACACTATGGCTACTAGCTTAATATATACAGGGTATAAGGAAGTTCGATGCAACACCTTAAGGGGGCGATAGGTCACCTCGTTAGGAACATACCTAACATAGATGACCTTACCCTAAAGTCTAATTGTGAGACTTTCAAGTTATCATGGTGAGGATGATTTTTGGAAGATTTCCCAAAATTAAGTACTAACTCGTTTACCTCTTATGTTAATGCTATTTATTTTAATAGCATTAACTTTGATGATATTTTTTTAAAGCATTAACTTTAATGCTATTTTTTTTAATAGCTTTAACATAAGAGGTATTTTCATTTTTTGACAAGTTTTAAATGATTCAACACGTCCCATTGAGTTAGTTGTGTGGATAGAGATGATTATATTGGTGTTTGTCGATTGAATACACATCAGGCTAGGACGCAAATAGGTTTTTAGTTACGAATTATTGTCTGCTTGAACATTATAAACGAGTTAGTACCTAATTTTGGGGAATTTTCCAAAAATCACACTTACCATGATAACTCGAAATCCTTAGACTTTGGACTGAGGTCACCTAGGTTAGATATGTTCCCAACGAGGTTATCTATCACCCCTTTAGGGCTTTGCATCGACCTTCCTAACACCCTGCACATATATATATATATATATATATATATACACACTAGAGTACGCTATAGCGTACTGTATGGATACTAGTTGGTGAATTTAGAGCCAGAATTTTCGTTTTCATCGATGTTTGCACTACCGTCGAAAAAATGGTCTTACTCGAGGGTAATTATAGGCTTCGCGCGCTAGTAAATATTGATGTCGAGGCTATAGATTCAATCGAGAGTGCAGCTTCGTGCCAGCAAAACTCGTACGCTCAATTGTGCATCGTGTGTCGATCTATTTTCCCGGCTTCTCGTCCTCTCTCTCCTGTTCTATCTCCCTCCCCCGCTACTATTGAGTTAACATTTCCCGGGGCAGAGAATAGAGAGCACACAATACGTGGGAGTGTACATAGAGCCGGAAGGACCGGTCGATTGCCTGTGAGGCACTAAAAAACAAAAGCAAGCGCGGCTTTTTTTACACAACGCACATGCCACGATATAACTGTTGGTCAAACGACAGTTTTTAACTCGCCCTTGGGCCCTCTCCCTCTCGCTGCCTCTCTTGCTCTTTCACTCTGGGCGTCCATCTCTGCTTGTATCTCTATGCCTATTAATTTCACGTTGACGAACGACTGCAGCGGTAGTTCGCGATTCGTACTAATGCCCGATCGACGTTACCGCAGGACTCAATGTTGGCCTCTCGTCCATTTCCAAACCGGAACGCTCATCCGTTTCAACGGCCATGCGCGATTGTCCGTAGGATTTATTCGACGAGTCCCATGTACACGGCAGGAAAAAAACGTTAAAACCAAAACGACGGGAGAAAATGTTTTTCCAGCTTCGTGACGATATTTACACTAAAAAATTGATGCGCCTGCCGAAAGTTTTTACAGGTTATTCCATCAACTGCCTCCAATACGAAGTTGATCAATTCTGTTGATGCATTCCTTTTTTTTGTCGGACTCGCTGTTATTCCGGTAGCTTTTTTCGCTGATCGAACTGTTCTACCTCAGGAATGAAAGAACCTTTTAGAATCTCTGGCTGGCTTGCTTTTCTCGGACCTGGGTATATTTACGAATGGCCAACGAGCGTCAACACGTACCTCTTTAGCATGCGGTGGCAAATAGTGGCAACAATTGAGCTCGAACAACAAGCGAATCAAGCATCAGTTTGGTGCATGTGCGAAAAACATTGTTGACTTCTGTGCAAATTTCCATCGACGGAAACGGAGTTTGCAGTGGTTTAAACATTTATTCGTGAGTGCCCATTTATTCGCGAGTGCTTTTCCGCCCTTCTTGCCAAGCCGTCGTTCCCGAGTCGGTGCCCGAGTCTCGTACTTGCCGTTTTCGTCAATATACGACGCACTGCACCTCGCAAACAGTCATTCAATCTCTGTATATTTGGGCGTGTGTGCGGCTGCTTCTTCTATTATCATCCCCCAGAAGAGATAATAGAGGAGAACGAGGGTTGGATCACAAGTGCTGATTTAACAGTGAGAACGTAGAACGTGCGAGTAATGCGAACATCATTCCGCAAAGTGTTTCTTGCCGATGGGAATGGATCGGAAACTTGGCTCGACAGACGGTGAGAACAAACGGGTGTGTACACATCTCGGGTTTCTACAATTGTCATTGTTCAGCATATGGATATCGTAGAAAGGCTCTGTTCCTACAAACTGCCACAGATAGCATGTCCTGCGTCTGTCATCAATAATTCCCATGACACAGTGTCATCGTGAAAACTCGTATTCTGATTGTTTTGACTTTGCGAATCGATTGTCCGATGAACAGCGGACACTGTTCGGTATCCTGTCCAATAATGTTGGCAGGTACACTGCTAACACTAGGCGTGTTTGACGGGTGCTCAACGTATGTAGAAGTAACACAACATATAGGCGAGACACGCGTTGCCATATTGATTCTACACATTTATGCATTTGGTAACACTTATTGCGTTAAAATTGTACACGTGAGTGCGCAATTTTTACGCGTTAGATTATTACACGCCTTCGTAGCTGTTCCCATAAACAATACGCTTGTTGGAACACACATAAAGTGTGTAGAAGCAACGTGCAAGGCGCATACTTACACACATTGAACTAAACAATACACGTTGATAGCAACACACGAGCAAAAATAACACAGGAAAAAGCAACACAGTTTACGTGTGTTAATTGCGAGTTATTGATCATATGTTTTAAAAATTACCGTGGCTACGCCATCACGTGAAACTCGTTAGTTGATTTGACATTTATTGATTGGCCGGTTAACAAGACTACATTTAATTTTCAATTAACAGGTTAACGGATTCAATTAACATCTGACAAGGGGACAGTACGGCAGTCGGATTTTTGTAATTTTTCGTACTCATGGTACGTGAAGTTCAGAGCTCGAATATTAATATCCCAAAGCAGTTCGACGCCATATTCAGAAATTTTCGAGAAAATTGACTTTAAAGTTTTCGAGCGCACTCTTATCCACAAAGATGCAACGATATTCGAACCGGGCTCATGGCGTACCCGGTAGCGCTCGAGTCTAGTAATCGCGGGGTCGCTGGTTCGAGTCTCACTTCGAAATTTTTTTTTTCATTTTTTTTTAAATTCTCATACCTCCGTCATTTGAATATCCCGATAAATTTTTGTTGTATATAATCACATATTATTATATATAATTAATATAATTTATCTATATATATTTATATATGGACAAAATCCATATATAGTTATTTATGTACAAAATTCATTATAGTTATACATAATTATATATTTTCTCATATATGATCATATATTATTTATATATAACAATAGGTGATTATTTATAAAAAAATAAATAAATAATCCCGGGATAAAAATCATAAAATCTATGCTAATTCACATATATGTAATTATAATTGTCAATGATAAATGCAAGTCTTATTTTTTATTATCTCTTGCTTGAAATTGCGAATAGGCGACGTAAAAATATCCAGTAATAATATTTACATAAACTCCCTTGTAGATTAATAGGAATATAAATAGAAGAATAAATGTTGAAATATGTGAATATAACGCTTGCTTTGGCAACCATCGATATTGTGAATAACAGTTCTGCGTACATCGTTTGCCTTTGTCCTGATCAACTACCTGCGAAGCGGGCACAGCTGCTTGTGCACAAAAGATTTCTGGGAATTCCAGAATTCCAGAACTGTTATTCACAATATCGACGGTTGCCAAAGCAAGCGTTATATTCACATATTTTAACATTTATTCTTCTATTTATATTCCTATTAATCTACAAGGGAGTTTATGTAAATATTATTACTGGATATTTTTACGTCGCCTATTCGCAATTTCAAGCAAGAAATAATCAAAAATAAGACTTGCATTTATCATTGACAATTATAATTACATATATGTGAATTAGCATAGATTTTATGATTTTTATCCCGAGTTATTTATTTATTTTTTTATAAATAATCACCTATTGTTATATATAAATAATACATGATCATATATTAGAAAATATATAATTATGTATAACTATAATGAATTTTGTACATAAATAACTATATATGGATTTTGTCCATATATAAACATATATAGATATATTATATTAATTATATATAATAATATGTGATTATATACAACAAAAATTTATCGGGATATTTAAATGACGGAGGTATGCGAATTAAAAAAAAATGAAAAAAAAAAATATTTCGAAGTGAGACTCGAACCAGCGACCCCGCGATTACTAGACTCGAGCGCTACCGGGTACGCCACGAGCCCGGTTCGAATATCGTTGCATCTTTTTGGATGAGAGTGCGCTCGAAAACTTCAAAGTACATTTTCTCGTAAATTTCTGAATATGGCGTCGAACTGCTTTGGGATATTAATATTCGAGCTCTGAACTTCACGTACCATGAGTACGAAAAATTACAAAAATCCGACTGCCGTACTGTCCCCTTGTGAGGATACGGACACAAGCTTTATAATAAAAATTGTGGTAGCAGTTCGCAATATACGGGTTAAAATACCAGAACCCATGGCTAACAAATCCATCGTGTGCGTCCTCGCATCATACTACATCATCATAATGTATTTAGAAAAGACAACTATCAAATCTGTAAATATATAATTAACTTTATAATTAATATAATGAATACAATCAACACAGCGTTATGTATTAGTAATCTCCAATAAATACATATATTTTGTCGATGAAAAGCTTTATCATTGAATTAATTTTTTCGACGGATCCCACGTGTATGCAGTACTGCAAAAATAAGTGTGTTGTTTCTACACACTTTGAGTGGGTAAATGGCTGCAGACACTTTTTACACGTTTTAACGTGTATAAGAAAATAATATACGTAAGTGTGTTGTTTAAACGCATATATCCGTGCTATTTTTACACCGTTATTTTTTTACACACGTTAAAACGTGAAAAAAGTGTCTACAGCCATTTACACACGTCAAGTGCATAAAAACAACACACTTGTTTTTGCAGTGTACGCTTCTCTTACTTGGTTTAGGATTAAAATTCTTCCGGACCAATGTAATGCGAGAATCGGCAACGTAATTTCGTAGATGGACATTCCTATCAACTTCTATTCTCCGTATTGTGATGACTACGATCTAAATGAACTATACCGGGATAAAACATCACTCAACGAAATTGTTCATTAGCACGTAGCCAACGAAATTGTTCAATCGCACGTAGCCAATGAAATATTAAGATGGAACGAAACTATACAAAAATTTTTCCAATAAATAATTCTTTAGCATCCCCCAATGGCAGTTCTAGTCAACTCGAATTATCTTGTTCATTCAGTTTACATGCGTTTCTTCACCACTTTCGTTATTATTCTGTTTGCTCTGGGAAAGTCTCTATTAACCGAATCGTGCCGCATTTGCGGAGCGTTTTTATAAATAAATTGCATTATTCTGTTTGTTTAAGTTGTTGAGTCTATGTGACCTACCAACGAATAAAACGTTTTTTGGTGAGAATATTAAAAATCTAAGCAATCAAAATTAGCTTTGCAGGGTTTATTTTCCAAGTGTTGATATATAGAAAAAGAAAATTTCTTGTGAAAAAAAATGCGCATTGGCGGCTTATTGGGGACTATACTAAGAGTGTTTTTGAAGGCGCTCTGCTGGAGGACGGTGAACTTTTGACGATTAGCACCTAGAACGAAACAAAAAGAATTGTCATTTACATGCGTTTTGTTGGAGATATGCACACGATTATTAAAAAATGTGGTTTTATCGCAAAACAATATAATCTTGAACAATTTCTTTGTTTTTTCTATAAAAAAAAATCGACCTCAATTTGTCCAAAAAAGCGAGAATTGTTGATGAATTGTGAAAATCGTGTGTACTTCTTCAAAGAATCTATCTAAGAAGCTACCTATAACATTTCAAGTAAATCGGATGAAACCTGCCCAAATTATGCGTTCTCCCGCTATTGAGGTTCTCGTCTTGTGAGTGTATCCACCGAGACATTTTGCGATAGTAGACCATCAGTTTTTAGGTCGTCGTATATTTTTTGCACCCGACTGAACTAATCGATTCCAAATTGCTACTGTCGCCAACTAGGTTGTTTCGTGCGTTTTGAAGCGCTCGGAGACGCCCCAAAAAATATGTTCGAGCCAATTTTAAAAAAATTCGTTTAATTCCTTTTGTACATCATTTAAGCCAATAAAAAACAGCTATATTGTATTTACTACTCAAATTTAACGGCTTAAGGAGGCGCGCAAACTTGATCTGCATTCTGATTAAAGCACACCGTGTTTCGTTACATATGGTCACGTTGCTTATTCCTTTGCCGCTCGGTTGTCATCTCTTCCTCTATTCTGCCGTCACATGGAAGAAGGCAGCATCTACAAAACATGGAAAATGTGTTTTCGGTACCGCTGGCATTAGTACAAAGTTTCCCATCGTTCTGTATAGTAAAACGCATTTTCGATGTTTTTTTTGTAGATAGCACCTTCTTCCTTATGACGGCAGCATACCTCGCGGACCTCACCGGGTATCCTATTTTTTTTTAATGCGAGTATAGAGGAAGAAGCGAAAAAACTTGCGAAGCGGTTATCGCGGTATAGGCAGAGTTTGGCGCGTAAGCGGTGAAAAGTCTGTATGTATTAACGAGGCTAGCACATCCTCGCCTTCTTTCAAAGCCAATTTCAACTTGTTTTCAAGACCCTACCGTATGCGCGGACTGCACACAAGTCTTGTCAGTTCTCGACCTTCTGCAGCGACCATTCTCTTTCTCTCTCTCTCTCTCTCTCCCCCCCCCATTATTTCGTATCGCGTCTTGGTTTGCATTGGCTTCCCCATTGGGCTTTTTCTCTCTCTAGTGAAAATTCAGCCCGGAGCCCGCAATATTATATCAGTTACGAAAGTTTTTACATACCTTGCACACAATATACTCGAACGAGTTAGCGCGGTATTTTCGAGCCTATAAATACCTTTAGATGTAACGAATTTTTCCTCTTCTCTTTTTCTCTCCTGTTCTCCCTCCACGTCTCTCTCTCTCTCTCTCTCTCTCTCTCTCTCTCTCTCTCTCTCTCTCTCTCTCTCTCTCTCTCTCTCTCTCTCTCTCTCTCTCTCTCTCTCTCTCTCTCTCTCTCTCTCTCTCTCTCTCTCTCTCTCTCTCTCTTACTCTCTCTCGCACCACTTCATCCAAAGTTCTAGCAAGTGAGTACACATACGTCAAGCACCACCCCTCTTTCACCAAACACGATGGTCACAGCCTTCGGACCAACAAGACATAATGCGAAACTACCATTTTTGTTTCTCACCTACGTACACCATTCAAAAAGAAACGATGCGACCAATTGTTTTTTCAACGAAAACCGTAATTCCGTCCCATCACTTTTTAATGCATAATTTGAATGGAAAATTTGCCAGGCTACGCTGCTGCAAAGCTCTCGCGTAATTCTTTCCGCGGCCATGCGAATAAAAGTGTCCTCGACGCGGCGCACAGAGAGGAGATGAATCAGCCAAGTGCTTCCTCGAAATCCGACATACCGCTTTCCTCTTGTGGAGCAGCGGAGGGATTCTCTCTCTTTCTCCCTGCACCCCCCCTCTTTCTCTCTCTCTCTCTCCCTCTCTCTCTTCCTCTCTTTCTACTCATCCGCACTCTCGAAATTTCTCGTCACCGGTTGTCGCGTTTCCTATTTCCTGGGGGATGTGCTCTCCGCGCCAAGAGCGCTCGACAAGTTCCATCGACCTCGATCAGCGATGCATATATACGCGGCGACTGTGATCTATAGATCGGCCTGTACCGGTATCTACGCTCCGGCAATGCCGTAGCGTACGGCCAAAGGGAATATGGAGGACAACGATGAGTATGCCGGCCAATCTATATGTCATTGCCGAGACAATGCCGACTGGCGACGTCATCTGCTTTCTAATACACTGTAAAAAATTTCTGTATGAAAATTAATACACAAGTATAGGAAGTTTTTATGCGGATACCGCTTATGAAATTTCAGATACGACTTTGAAAATCCAAAACAGGTTATTTGAAAAATAAAAGTGTAGCTCCGTAATATTAATATACTTGTGCGTTTGAAAAATAATGCACGTGTAAAGAAATAATCACATCCAAGTATATTGAAATCAAGAACCATTTGGTGATATCAATATACGACTGTATATTAAATTCAAGAACCTTTTGCTAATATCAACATACGGGTGTGTATTAAAATTACTGATCCTAAGTATTAAGTTTATTTCAGAAATTGATAATTAAGCCCACTGAAAATGTGACTCGTATTTATCCTCCTCGACGGGAGCTAAAGATAAAAAAAAAAAAGGTGATTTTTGTAAAATTTTTTTCTTCAACACCTGGCGGCGTAAAAAGGGAAAAATAATTTCCTTCCGGAAAGGCGAGTTCAAGAACTGCGACTCTGGCGTGGATATGGAGAGGTAACGAATTTGTGACACTCTCCGACGCGTGCACGAGTTGCAAACGCGTCTGTTTTTCCCAGGACGATCGTAGCCGGTGGTCGGGTTATATGCCCGACCGAAGCTGCGAGTGGCTATGGGAAAGTGCGGAACAAGGCGCCGTCCCTCGGACGCTACGCGAACTACGCGCGTCCATCGGTCGTCGCGAGCGGCCGAAGTGGGTTGAGCGCGTTTTGTATTTGCAATACTCTGTTTTTTATATTTGAATTAATATACAACTGTTGTAATCTTTAATTTAAGGCACGGGTTAATGCAATACATTTTCCACAAATTTACAAACTTGTCTTTGAAATTCCATGTTCCATCTATTAAATTCTATATCCACGTTAGAATTTCATGTGACTATTTTAAATTTACGATACAAGTGTTTCAAATTTAATTTCATCTACTGAGTTCGTAAAATTCAATTCTTTTGTATCTTAAATGTATTGTAAATTTCATATTTTTTTTTACAGTGTATATATCCCGCGGGAGAGAGAGAGAGGAGGGGGGGGAGGACCTGAGGCAGAGAGGCACCTCTGCATCTTTTCAGGCAGAAATTCAGTCTAATTAATTTCCTAGCATCATCCGCTCCCGGCAATTCCCGAGTCAACGGCCGTGATGAGAGACGGAACCGAAGTGCCCACGCCCTAGCAAAAAGTGCAGAATGAGAGCACAATATATACACATCGAGCATGATAGAGAAGCAGAGGTCAGGGGGCCGAATTTACAGCGTATTCCGAGTAGAAAATTGCGGGCTAAATTTCGTCCTGAACGTCTCCTTTAGGTTCACTATTACTTCTTCTTCACTGCTGTGATGCAATTTTATGCAATTTGCAGGCTAGAGCTGCAAGTAGCTGCTCCGCGTCTATGTGCCGTCAAATTAAAAATTCATGGCATTCGTCCTCGAGGTTCAATGGACACTTGCCGTAAATTAGAGTTTTATTTTATTTGTATCCTTCTATACCGTTGCATCAATGCGAGACACGCAGACGTATCCGCGCATATGTAGGTGTGTTTGTAGACATCTATATCGTTTGATTAAATGATTTCTCGCAGAGGAGCACGGGATATCCGTATGTACAGCGGCCGCACGATCAAGAAGGTTGATGATCGTCGCGACGTCGTCTGGTGTAGAGGTGAGAATGCAAATGAGAAAGTGTCGAACGTGTGCCATTGAAATTCAAGCGAAGTGCATCGGCGCACCGTCGGCGCGGTGACTGGGAGCATTCTGTCTTATGGACATACAGTGCATCTTGCTTATAGGTGCTCGAACCCGCGCGAACATTTTCCCCGGGCGAATAATGGGAGCCATTGAGACAACGTCTCGTAATGAAAAGATGCATACGAGTATATGCATATGTTGGGTGTATATTTTTATAGTATGATTCGCTGTCGCCATTACTTTTATACACACACACTTTATATATAGCCCTTTATATATATACAGGGTGTCCCTTTTCTCTCTGCCACCCGAAATAACTCGGTAATTATCGACGTCACAAAAAAATGTTCCGGACAAAAGTTGTACGATGTGAAGGGGGCCATTAAATGTGACCAATTTTTTTTATTTCGGTGGAGGCGCTGCCGCACAGTGAAGGTCACCTTCACTTTTTTAAATGGAATGGTACATTTTTTTTCAACCATCTTGTGGAGCACCTCAAGCCGCATAAGAACATAAGGGGATCAAAGTCGTTCAAGGTCTGTATTGATGATATAAATCTAAATATCTTGGATCACACATATATATATATATATATATATATATATGTATATGTATATGTATATGTATATATATATGTGTGTGTGTGTGTGTGTATGTAGTGATCCAAGATATTTAGATTTGTAATCTAAATTAGATATATGTATACGTAGTGTAAAATCAGGAAAACCAAAAATAGTGGGGTTCACGGACTAGCTGAAATTAGCCCGTGACCCCGACCATTTTTGGTGTTCCTGATTTTTTTTTTTTAAATTGTACTTCATGACAGTTATATCCACACCAATTTTTAGATTATTATCTCTTTTCTCTTAGGACTTATAATTTTCCAACAAATGTTGATTTCAGAACTTTTGGAAACGTTTACACGTTCATAACTCCTGAACTAATTGAAATATCGACAAATGGCACTATGTCATTTTTTTTTCATTCTAAAGCATAATTTTGTTAAAAAAAATATGAAAAAAAATTATCAATTATCAATGTCAAGGTTTATTTGCTTCTAAAGTGAAAACTATATTATTTAAGATGATGGCCTTTTTTAAATTTTATCAAAAATTTCTCTACAATAGAGTGACCCATTCTATGCTTTTTGAGACTATTCTTATCGCGGGCCCTTCTATTTTTGTTCAAATTAATCACATTTTTGAAAACGATTTTTGTCTTTTTCTTGTCCAATAAAGATATTAATGATTTTGTGATTTCCAATACGTCTTCGACAGCCCTGAAAGGGTTTATTTTCAATTTGTGCTGAGTTTAACGAAATTTTTCAATTTTTATTCGAAATAACTTTTTTTGTAGCAAACGAAAAAGTTGCATACGTCCTCCCAATCCCCCAAAAAATTGTGTCGGTCTATGTGCCGAACACCATGTACAAACGCACGCATACACACACACACACACACACACACATATATATTTATAAAATACAGGTCGTTCGAAGCACATATTGCCATCGGTACACCAATAGAAGTTGGTAAAAAACTGCAGAAACAATTATACTACTCCAAGTGTATATGTACTCGATGCTATCACTATCCAGTTCAGCCCACTCCTTTTTTATCCGGAAGACTCATCGTTGGTATTAAAGGAGGACACCGCTGTGACAAGCCAAAAAAAGGTCCGTCTGTCCAATTTTTGTTCTCTACTCGATTATTTATTTGGGATTTGGAAAAAAAATATGTTATTGAGCACCAATTGAACTTATTTCGTATAAATTTTTATTTAAAAAAATTAATCATTAACAACGTTATTGAAGTATCATAGAACCACATATAAAAAATGTGGTCCAACCCCTGGAACGTCCGAGAAATAAAAATAAGAACGTTTTAAAATTTATATAAATCTAGTTCATGTTGTACGTAGTCATGTTTCTGAAAAAAAAATCTCACCAATGGCCGGGTATTAAAAAAAGTGCAATGTTGGTGAAATGTTTATTTATGTTCGGGAGCTTAAAAATACTAAATAAAGAAAAACAACTTTGTGTAACGATAGCTACTGCAATTACAGAAATTTTTGTTTTTAAAATCGAAAATCGTTCAGTTATAGCCCCAGTTATAATTCCGGCCAGGTCGAGAAAAGTCGTTTCGATAAAATAAGAGGGATTGAAAGTTTTAGTGTACGTAAGTCGTTGCGCACCTGCTCTCACTAAATCGCCTGTAGCTTGGTCACTTTTCCAATATTATAGCTTGCATTTTTTTCCTCATTTTCTTGGATGTATATACTTTGAGGAAAAGCGAAACAAATCGATTATTTTACCCGTCACAGTGATGGCTCGCCTTAATTTTTGGAGTTGACAATACTTTCGACGTCCGGAGACGCGCATGGCTCTTGAATTGGATATTCGTTCGTTTTTATCGCAGAGAGTAAGAAATTATTGTAGAATGATTTGAGAATTCGGAATAAGAATAGTCAATACGAAGACGTTCGATATTCTTCTGGAAGGATGAGCTTTTACGCTTTCCACGATTTTTGGAACGAGAAGTAGAGCAGAGCGAAACATGCTATGACGATTTATCACCCGGCCTATACGTATGAGAGTCGGGCACTGAACGGAAAACGAATTATTCCCTCGAGTTTTCGAACCAACGGGATGGATCGCGAGGTCGCTTCTCTCTCGTTGAAGAGAATTCTCTCCTGTACCATAGCCTATGAAACGGGCGTGCAGGGATTAAAACCTCTCCGCGTGTATGGCTGCGATGTTGTTTCGAGTGTACGCGAAGTTCGGATGCAAACACTATGACGCGTCTTCTACAGCGAGGCTGCAGGATCTAAGGACCTTTGCGAGCTTTCTTTCATTTTTTCCAATACGATCATTCGTACTTCGGTGCATTTCAATCTCCGATATCGTAGACTGCACTGTTCGCGATCTCTTCAAGGAGAGATATTATCAAAGAACCGATATTGCTGGTTCAAAAGGGAACATGGTAATTCTTTAGATAAGTGACTTTTCCGAAAAATGAGCCAAACATTTTTTGCCATTTCCTCATTTATTGGGTTATAAATGATATTCAGTCCGGGGAAGCTGAAATGCTCCCCCCGCCCCTCCCATTAAAAGTTATGGGGTTTCGAAGCTCACGGAAACGCGTGATAAAGTAGGGCATTTTTGAACATTTCGACGCCTATATTGGGTCTGTTTGGATTTGTTAGGGTTTGCTTGGGAACAACAATTTTTTGGAAGTCACGTATGTAAAGAATTATCGGGAATATTTAGTATTTATTGTACCGCGTAACAAACGAATCCCTTTTTTTCTTCATAATAACACTCTTATTCCATCTGAGAGCTAGAGTTCTTTTTTACTCAAACTTCGTCCGCACACTCGAAGGTAACGTCAATACAAAACGACGTTAAATTTCGTCCCATTTTGCTCCCAAACGGACAATGATTATTACGAAGATCCGAACGTTAAACGATTCATCCTACGGGCCCGCATGTAGCTCCACCAAATGTCGAAATTGCATTGGGTTGCTGGACGAGCAGATGGGTGTAACTCGTAACGACGGGAACGATAATACAGGTATAGAGGGGGAGGAGGACCGAGAGTGCCCCAGACGAGGGAACTGGGCCGCGCGTCAGAGAAGGTGCATCGTCGTGTATGGACCATTCTGTGTCAAACTACCCTATCGTCGGAAATATCTTACCCTAGAATTTCACAACGTACCAGACAGTTGAAAAAAAAAATCCATCCGAAAAAGTGCCGCTCAGTTCAACACAAAGACTGACAAGGAACATCACTTTAATGTCGGACACTCAAGTGATGTTCCTTGTGAGTGATGCTCCGGGCATGAAAAATATTTGGCTATTTCATTCCCAAACATTGTTAATACCAAAACAAAGCTACCAAGATCAATAATGTCAGAGCCAAATCAGCAAGTCACCTAAAATTCCATTCGATTATTCAATCTGGATAACCTTTGCCCAAAATTGAGACCTGACCAAATCTCATCATCTGTTTCCATTTGCAACCTCAAATAACAGTTGCCTCGAAGTTCCCACGCTTGCTCTAACGATCTACGACGTACTTCCATTCAAATGATTCCACTTGCCAGTGTCAATTGCCACCGTATCTTCCTTGGCAAGAACTGGCTCGGGGATGAAAAGTCGTTCTTAATGAAAACATAATCATCTGATGTAGTTTGAATACACACGACGTTTCAAAACAACCAACGAGTCATCACCAAGCCGATAAGAGAAGCAACGAAAGTACCAGGTACGACGATCCTTCTTCGGCAAATCTCCATTTGACGCGGAATGACCCGCACTCATAGGATGCAGAACGGAGAGCAGCAGGGCATAGGGTGGACAAGGCAGGGCGCGGTTTTCGTGCTTCTGAGCCGCGCGCAGCTCTCTCAGAGTTATGGAGCCGTAGATCAAGCGCGTTCGTTCGATGTACGCCGAACGGGAATCGTAGCAGGCGGCCGAGGTGCTCGAACGGTGCGCGCGGCGCGTTTTGAAATGTGTAATCAGCGACCGTGATTTACAACGCGTCCTGATTGCTATCCGCGCTCACCTATGTATAGAGACACTCACATATATATATATACTATATATTATGTGTGCGAGTTGGTCGCTCGTTTCTGCTGGCCTGTGGATCGCGAACCGGAAAACTGATCGACCGGAGATTCGCGTGTGTATGTATATACCATCATCTCGATTCTCCATTCTCTTCCGCTTCCTCTCCCGCTCGCATCTCAATGCGAAGCTCCTTTTTTCCTCTCGTTATCTTGCGGTGAAAAGTCCGCTATCACCCAAATCGATCTTGAACGATGTGATCGGTGAAAGGGTTTTTCGTCGAAAATTTCTCAAGCATGTATGAGCCACGAACGTACAAGAAGTAAAGCGATTAATTATAGCGCATGTGGGGATAAAGGCTGATATCGGGGTTAACCGAAATTCACAAAGACTGGTCATCATTTTCACGCACGTGTGAATACCACAGTAGGTAAAAACGAATGATATATAATGGGGGGAAAATGTAGCTTTGCTGACAATTACAAACGGTATTCTGATGCACAATTCGTCATTACCCTGTACAGTCTTCGTAGATTGCGCTGTTCCCGCTTAGACGACGATTTCATCGTGAAAGCAGAGAAAACCGTACAAAGAAAATGAATACTTTGACACAGACACACAGATGCAGATGTTTTTAGGTCATCGCTTTGCGATTCCATGGCTAGGGGGAATCAATGCAACGATGGAATCCAGCAGAGTGCATGTGTGCGTGTGCGAAGTAGAAAGAGCGAGGTACAAAACGAGAGAGATAGACAGAGGAACTGCCAGACGAATAGGGTGAGAGTGCTTGTTCGTGTATTCCTACAAGCCGACGAATATACGATATTGTGCTCCGAAAACCTTTTTCTCCCTCACAATTTTCCCTTCTCTAGTTTTGCTCGTAACTGTATCGCGAGTGAATCGCCGTACCTGCTTTCGTCGTCGGGAAACGATATACAGGTTTTTACCTCCGAGCCAATTTAAATTGATGAAGAGAGCAAGAGAGACCGGGAGGAAGAAGAGAAGAACGAGAGCAAGAACAAGAGAGGGGAGCGCAAAAAAAGAGACTAAAAACATTTACGTGTTCTATAACGAGTAGCAACATCGATCGATATAGGGCAGCGAAAGCCAGCTCATTCGCAAGGGTGTGGTATCGCAGAAATCCTTGCACTCGGGTCGTCGAACGAACGTGCTGAGGAAAATATTCTTTCGAAAATTGCATACAAATATCCGCCAATCTAATGTGTACATCGACGAAAAACTCGACAAAAACGGCATCGCGAGTCCGGAAGTCCTAGAAGATTCGAAAACAATATCGTTCCCATCTCGCACACTGTGCACTGGTTCGCCCTCTGCTGATAAGCAGCTGGGAATAATTCATGCATCACGCAACAGCGGAATTCCGGTAGTCGAGCAGAAACAAACGAGAAAAAACGTCGAGCAGAAGACTTACGACTGAATGAATATAGAAGAAAGCTGAATGTCATGGCAAGCTCGTGGACGATAGAGAACGGTGTACGAGAGACGCATACACGTCGAGAGGTGCGTCAAAATGATGGAGGTATTTGCCCCGCAGCACGCGCATCCTCAGTGTGTACACAGAGGAGGTAGCAGGGTATGGAGCCGCTGGGGTAGTTTGCTCGACTTTTTCGAATCTGTGGAAGCACGCCTGGGAGAGACCTATATAACTCTGGTTCATTGTTTTCCAAGCCACGTACGGCATCAAGAGAGCCCTAGCCTCTGGTTCTCAACCCTACCGCTATCGAGATTCACCCGGCCCGCAACATCATATCTATTCAGTTTTTGTCCAAGACCACCCGAATCCTGCCACCGTGCCATTCCGTGTTTTCTCTCGTATGCGGCCACTTCGCACATAAGGAAATATCTGTACGTAATACACTGGTCACTGCAGAAAGCCAGAGCACGAAGTCATTGAAGTCATTGGTCCAAGGATTGAAATCATTGAAGTTATTGGACCAAGGAAGAAGTCATTGAACGGTTACTCTTGAAAATCTAATCTCGCCACTGTAGTCTTCATTTTGATGCTGACGTACGCCTTTGGATTTGCATGGGCTGCTGTAGCATCGTTGGTTGCAGTTGTCATCACTAATAACAGTTTCTATACCATCGTTGGTCGCAGTTACTATTCGATCTTTAGTAGCGGTTACTATATGATCGTTCATAACACTCCTTCCATCATAGTTGGTAGCAGCCACTACATCATTGTTGCCAGCAATCGCTACTGCCATTCTTAGCACAGTTGTCACGCCATCGTTGGCAGCAATTACTCCATCTTTGGTGGCTATACCAGCGTTGCTGGGTCTTAGGGTACTACGACGGGTGATTTGTCGCACAACTAAAACCACTAGCGACAATTGAAAAATGTCTGATGTTCGTGACAGTTTAGCGAATCCCAAAAAAAAAAACAGTCGTGGAAAATGTATCATCCAGGCTATCCCGCAGTTCGTTACATTCGCTAAATAT
>OX632357.1:16883809-16923809 GCA_951751655.1 Ophion costatus | reverse complement strand
CGGCGGATGAACATGAAATGAAAAAATCAATTCCCATTTGACACTACGATAAAAATGGCGCCCTGTTAATTGAATCGATCTTTGGCTGCATCATTCGTCTCAGGGATTCACTATCCACGACGCGGTTGCTATTCTCGTTTGAGGATCCTTAAACGTGTGAGGTCAGCGGAGAAAACGCTCTGCTAGACCTTGCTCATCCGGGAGAGCGTTGCTCACGTAATCACTGTAGGTAACGCTGTAATTTGTAACGTGGTTTCGGAGGCTGCCAGAGCCAGCAAAAAATATGTGGTATGGTATATAGGTGGCGTGTGTGGTACATATACGAAAAGAGCCAGCGCCGACGCGACGAGTCCTGCATGTCGGGAACACGCCACCTTTCTTTTCCTTCTTTTACACGTGTGGTTTTTTGTCGAGCTGCACACTCAACGAGACCTACTGGCAAAGGCAAGTGACCGTGGTACGTTCGCGTGGGTACGTATACATCCGTAGACGCGCACGCGCACTTTTCTTCTTTTTCAGCACCGTTCACTTGGAGTTTTTTTCATTCTACAAGCGTAGTGCAGGAAAACCTCTTTATTGCGTCGAAATAATACATTAAGGAGGAACGACTGCCACAGTACGACGGAAAATGCGAATCTCAAAATTCAATTAGGTATATACGGTTATAAGTCAAGTTAAATAGGATTGCACGCCGCAATCTGTGTTATGGAGAGACAGGGCTCATTGTATGTTATCGTAAATAAGTACGAAATTGGAGATTTTGTTTGTACATTGTTTTTTCACGCTGCAATCAAGCTGGTAGAGCTAGAATACGATGCTGAGGCGATTCTTTGGCAATTGTGTCCATTTGTCTGTTTTGCCAAAGTTAAGGTGAAAACGACTAATGCTTTTTCCTGAAGCTTCGATATGTGACAATAAACGCTTCCCGAATTTCGGGGCACTCAATTTCATCTGGTTCCATCAAGTAGAGTTGGGAAAAATCCTATACTAGTTTTACACCGACAGTGCGCGTGGCACCCTGCAGCATTCGTAAGAAAGGTCTTCAGTAAATAATCAACACAGTTGTATTAGCTTTAATCCTGATTTGATACATTTTTTAAATATTTCTTTCCGAATAGATTGTATGTATTTAATTTGATAGAAATCAGGCTTTTTCAATATATAGAAAATCTGTTTTTCATAATATGCTTGGCATATAATACCTACTTAATACGAGATGACTGAAATTAATTTCCGGCATGTGCATATGAACCAAATTTTCGACATACACGCGAGCTAAGCCGCGGGAAAAGTTAATTACAAGTAGTTGTGTAAAATATTAATAAATCGATAACCCAAATTTTAACCAATTCCGGTGACCTAGTACGTTAGTTGTTTGATTACTAGCGAGAAAATCTATTCGCACGGCCATTCTCCTAAATCAACAGCTACAGGTCCATCAAGTATTTCCGCTATATAAGACTACTTCATTGAAAAGAATATCATCGCGAGTTTAAAGACTCGACTCACGGAGCAAGCAATGGAGGGTACAAATATTCGCGTGACTCCATCGTTATCGCGTGGGAAGTGTTTGAATTTCTAAAAGATGAGTCCAGTATTGTTATTCAAAGATGATATACCGCGAGTGTACGAAAAAGCAATGAATTTAAGGGCGGAGATAAAATTTCGCAAGGCCGACACGTTGGTGGGTTGGAGGCGTTGATAATATAGCAGAGAGGGTCGAGAACAACCGGCGTCTCTCGTTTCCGCCACAAAAACGTATCCGGCAAGTCTTCACCAGCGTCGGGTTGTTTTCTCTGGACTTCAACTGCTGGCAGGATGTTATAATACGATGTCTTGGAATCTTGATATGTACTGCGCAGAAAAAAAATATTAAAAAGGCAACGAGTATTAACTATAATTTAAAGACGTGAAGTTTCCAACATTAAGACAAGATATACACTTTATTAAGGGATTATGCCCAGTTGTATAAATATATAAATCACTTTTCCAAAACCAATATATTTTGACAGTACCTATAACATCTTATAAATGTACGGATGAAAATTGACAGATTTATCGGCTATTACGTTGACGCTCGGAGCATCGTTTGAAACATCAAACGCTTTTTTCTCGAAAGTACGTTTTCAAAATTTTTCAAAGTACGTTTTCAAATCTTACCGCTTTTTCTATGTGTAAAAATATAATGTTTGATCGGAGGATTTTTTCCGAGGTATTCGCAATTTTATAAAAAATCCCAAAATGAGCTGTTTTCGATTGTTACAACTACGCACAAATCGTTTAACTGAAACGTTCAAATTTTTAATCAGTCGATCCAAATTCGTCTCGATACTTTTTACAATTTTTCCACGCACATTTTGTTGACATCATCGCCATCCATTTCTGAATGTTTCACAACTTGAATACACCGTACTAACGATATGTTTCTAATAAGCATCACTTTCGGGCACATGGGTGTGACATTTACACTTCAGAAAGTTCCCGAATTATCCTCCGCACTGGATAGCCCGTCGGCTAAAAGTTGATGTATTCGTCGTACGTGCGGTGTGTTCAGCTGGTCCCTCAGGATAAGCTTGTGCATCTTCTGCATGAACAATCCTATTCAAGGCCCTCAGTTGTTGAAAAGGATTGCAAGATACTTTCGTGTGTAGGCAAGGGAAGATGTTCCGTATAAACGACACAAGTTTTCTGTTCATTCAAACGAAATGTCATGTTTCGGCTAAACTTCAGGCGGAGATAGGTACAAAGTCCGCCCGCGACAGACATGACCAGGCTGCGAGAAGCAAACGCTATTAACTCGACGCTCTGCCACACTCGTACTATTCGCATCACTACCCTCGTCGTCCCTCCGGTGGAGCACGCCCGGTTGACGGGAAACAGACGATAGTAGAATAATCAGAGTAATTGTGGAATTTCCGGACCTTCTATTCCCCTGTGTAACCGCCCGGGTAGCAAAGCTGACGAAGACACGGCGTGGAATGGAGCCAAGCTCGAGAGGTCATCGTACCATAACCCAGGTAGGAAATCAAAAGGCTGACGATGGAAACAAGCTTGTGCGAGCCTTGCTTCACCGAGCCTGAGTGAGACAGGCCTGGGCCAGGTTTCATTGCATCGTTTGGAGCAGCCTGGAACCAAGACTGGCTGCTTAGCCTAAACTCAGGGTTATTTCAAGCTTTATTTAGCCGGTGAATTTTAAGGCTAAAAAATCAAGGCTGGACGCAGGCTTGTTTCAGGTTGTGATAAAATAAAATAAGTTTAAAATAATATTTTTTCTGTACTTTTAAGAAAAAAAAATTTAACAATAAATGCGAGAATATTTTGAAATGGTGCATCTGCAAAAAAAATTAAAGTACTGACATTTTACTTCATCCTCTATCTTAATTTTCTAAATCAATTTGACGCAATAAACATCGACATTTTTCCACTTGAAAAAATGAACTTTTTTCGTTTAGACATTCTCATGAATTAAGTAAGAAACGAAACAGCCATGAATAAATATTACTTACAGTGTTATACACACAAAGCGAAGTTATGTTGTACTATAGTGACACTCTTATTCAATGTGAAATATTTTCGACAAAGTATTGATTTGAGCCGAGAAAAAGATAGTCAGTTTGATGCGATAGCAATCGAAATTTTTTCACTCGAATGTACGATCTTTTTTGCTTAGATATTTTTACGAATTAAATATAAAATGACAAAATCATGAAATTGGAATTAATTATGCATACAATGTTATGAACGCACAGCAAGACTATGTAGCACTAGTTACAAACTTCTTTAATGTGAAATATTAACAAGTATGTGATCGTTTCGAGTTGATAAAATATATAGATGGTAAAATGTATAGATAAAATAAAATTTAAAAAATGGAATAGATAAAATTAATTTCGCTACTCTAGTTTTCTCAGCTCGAATCTATCACATACTTGTCGACAATATTTTACATTGAATACGTGTGTAACTAGTGCAACATAATATATTGTATGCATAACTGATATATATTTCGCGGCTGTCTCGTTTTTTATTTAATTTGTAAAAAAAGCCTAAACGAAAAAGTTTGTACGATCGATCGCACACAAAATGAAACGAAGATATCTTAACTAAAAAGTTCGTTACTTCGAGTGAAAAAATTTCGATTGTTATCGCGTCAAACTGACTCCTTTTCTCGGCTCAAATCTATCCCATACTTGTCGACAATATTTTACATTGAATACATGTGTAACTGGTGCAACATAACATATTGTATGCATTACTAATATATATTTCGTGACTGTTTCGTTTTTCATTTAATTCGTAAAAATGCCAAAACGAAAAAGTTCGTATCATCGTGTGAAAAAATTTCGAATACTGTCACGTCAAATTGACTCAGAAAATGAGAATAACGATCGCGATGAAGTGATTGTGCCAGTGGAATGCCAAGAAGGAGCGGAAGTATCGATGCCAGTGGCGAGCCCACCGTCATCATCTGGAGAAAATATCGAGCAAAGCTCTGAGAGTGAAGACGATGACAGTGCATCAGTGACCCAGCTTTCCAGTGACCCAAGCGATGAACCTGTCATAAATCGTCCAACACTAACAGATGAGCTTAAGGATTGGGCGATTAGTAATATTACTAATATGGACTCAAAAGCCGTTACGGATATTCTACAAATATTACGACGTCGAGGTCACAGGGATATTCCACCAACTGCAGGAGCATTATTGGGATATGCTCATTGTGTCAACAGTCGACCCATGTTATCGAAACGAAATTCGATTGGGCAATACGTTTATCTCGGAATCCAAAATGGGTTGAACAAACGCCTGGAATCTGGGATATATCGTGAAAATGACGTACGTGTTCTCGTACATATCGATGGGATGACTGTGTATAACAACAGCAAAGGGTCATTGTGGCCTATCGTTATGACGATTTTCCACGATGATTATGACTGCAGGCCCTTTGTGGTGAGTTCACACCCACAATAATAATATGTTTATTTTTTAGTTGTATTTATCCCTCAATGTACGAGCGTCGAGCTCCTACACCGGACCGCATGTCCACTTCTGTCGGTCAATAATAACAATAACAATTTATTAATTTTTTAGATGCAATTTTCATTAAGGTGTTAGACTCCTCTGGAGCGTGAAAAATAAGAGCAATGTTTGGGATTTTTTTTTGCTCTACCAATGAAGCGATCAAAAATTCACTTTAGAGCTGTATTAAGTACATAATAAGGTATATATAGATTTTTTTAAAATAAAGAATACAAAATGGCGTCATAACGCGTTTTTCTCGAAATCATGTCTTTGAAACTGGTGGGCAGTATAACTTGTGCAATTTTTATCCGATCGACTTAAAATTTTCACTGCAGCTTCTTAGATACATTATCTAAACCAGTACACACAGTTATTGTTAAATATTGATTTTTTGCAAAATGGCAGCAGTTTGAAAAAAGATTAAAAATTTTTATAAAAAAAGGCTAATGTGTTTATAAAAACCGTAATTTGTATCAGATCGAAAAAATCGTATGTACCGCTATAGATAATATATCTAAGAAGCTACGATTCAAATTTTAAGTCGATCGGATAAAATCTGCACGAGTTATACTGCCCACCAGTTTGAAAAACACAATTTCGAGAAAAACGCGTTATGGCGCCGTTTTGTATTTTTTATCGAAAAAAATCTGTATATACCTTATTACGTACTTAATACAGCCCTAAAATGAATTTTCGATCGCTTTATTGGTAGAGCAAAAAAAAATCCCAAAGATTGCTTTCATTTTTCGCGCCCCAGAGGGGTCTAACCCTTTACAATTTTTTGGTAATTATTTAGAAAATGACCCCCATCTCGGAGGGGGGTGGAGTTTTTTTCAGAATAAATACCTTTTTTCCGATTGTTCACACTTATCTCTGTTGACTGGCCAATTTGTATAGTTCTACAAATTGGCGATTTACGAAATTATTTTTCTCAGATTGAGATTTTAATTTAATTTTATTCTGTATTAGGTGGCTTTATACTACGGTGATGCTAAACCGAAATTCGCGGAGGAGTTCTTAAGGGACTTTGCCAACGAATCGAGTGCATTGACCGAAAAGGGATTGATAACGACTAACAAAACGTACACCTTCAAAGTTGCTGCAATAATTGGAGACGGACCTGCAAGAGCGTACATGAGATTTACAAAACACCCTGGAGGTTTTTCAGCGTGCGAACGGTGCACGATCCCTGGTGTCACTGAAAATCGCAAGAGAGTTTATCCGGAAACCGATTATCCGAAACGGACTAAAGAGAGTTTGATCACTCGTGCTGATAAGGAACACCAACCCACTGACACCAGAAGTCCCTTATTCGACATACCAGGATTTGATCCAGTGAAGGATTTTCCGCAAGATATTATGCACATGTTGTTCCTGAATCTCACGAAGAATTTACTCTCTTACTGGACCAGCAGTCTCAAAAGGGATAAACGGGAAACGTTTAAAGCTCTCATGGAAAGTGTCGAAAGATCGGTGCCGCATGAATTCCAACGAACGAAGTTCGATGTCAGTGACTACAGTCGTTGGAAAGCAACACAATGCTCATTCATGCTGTTTTATGCTGGCTCAATCGTGCTGAAATTCGTTTTACCGAAAGATGTGTACGTTCATTTTCTACACCTACACACTGCTTGCCGGATTTTGTGTAGCACTGAGTTGGCGATGGAGAGTTGCGATGACGCACAAGCGTACCTGAAAACATTCGTTCAGTGTATGCCGACGTATTATGGAAGAGATTCCCAGGTTCTGCACGTTCATAGTCTCATCCATATTGCTGATGATGTCAGATATTTCAAAACGTCTTTAATGAATTTATCTGCGTTTTGGGGTGAAAATTTCATCGGGAAATTCAAACGGTTAGTGAGGGGTAACACTAAACCGTTGGCACAAATCGTAAATCGCATAAATGCGCTCGAAAATTCGGAAACAATAGTCAAAATTAAAAAAAAGCTTATATTGACTGAATGCAGAGCGAAAAAACAGCGATTTTCTGAGACGAATGGATGTCAGGTATTAAACCTTGATTCTATTCAATATCACGGAATGAAAATTGCTGACAAACGCCCAGATAACGCCGTCCAACTCCACGATGAGACAATCGTGATTATCAAAGAGATCTTTGCGAGGGTAGAAAACGAAAGAAATATACAAAGGCCCGAGGATGTATTTTTTGAAGGTTATATTAATCAAACTCGTGACGATGTTTTCACCACCCCTTGCGCTTCAACACAAGTGGGAATTGCGAGGATCCAATTCTCAAGTCAGAAAAAACAGTTCACATTTGCCAATATTAAAAGCAAATGTGTATTTGTCAAGATAAAAAATGAATATTACGCTATATCTCTTCTTCATGCGAACTATTAAGACCAGAAACAAGCATCAAAATGAAAAATGTTTCCATTAATTAACGCACTCTCATATAATTGTAATTACTATGATAATATCAATAAAATATCTACCTTTTTTCTATCCTCTATTATTTCTGATTAAAAATGCTTGATTACAAAGTTTTGCATCTCATACTTGTTTTATCCATCTTGATCACATGGAAAAAAAAGGTTCAAATGAAATATTAACTTGGATGTACGCAACGTGATATCTTTGTATGGCGTGATGAAATATTCGATTATTCATAATCGAATATTTTTACAAATTCTCCTTCACTTTTACGCTTTGTAGCTTTTCATTGAATGCACGTGGTATTCGACAGCTCTGTGACGCCGGTTATACACACTCCCGCCAATTTACGTACACACTCTTCTCTGTTACGCTCTCCTCTTTCCCTTCTTATTCCTTTTTCTCCCGGAAAAATAGACGCGCAATATGAGAGCGAGTAACCGGCGACAGTGTACAATGTGGCGTCTAACCGAGTCGTAATAATCGTTCAGCATGGCTCTGTTACGCTCTCCTCTTTCTCCCGGCGAAATTGGCGCGCAATACGCTTCTTGGATATCGTGGCCACGCGACGGCAACGCCGTCCGCCATCTAGTGGCGGCAACTCGTGGTCGTTCTTCTCAGAAGAGTACACATATGATTCGCATACAAATCGCTGCACGTTTTTAATTATTTATGTATTTGGTGCAATACCACATTGTTAAGGTGCAATTATGAGCCACACTCTTATCACGTGTGGCTTCCAGAATATTTATGGAATTTCTGAAATATGGAAAGCCTTGAAATACATTTAAAAAAAATTTCATTCATTTTTATGCATTTTTAAGTACAAAAACTATAGTTTAACGTAACGCCTCAAAAATAGGTGGACTAGGTAGCTCCATACAACTCGACAACGGCTTGTCTAAAACAAAAAAATCAAAGTCCATTAGATTCAGTATGACACCAGCTCCAAAATGCCGCTGGGATGTAAAGTTTTATCGAAAAATAAAAAAAAATGGCAGATGAAAAACGAAAGAAGTAAAAAAAACGCGTTTTTCGCAAAAAAAAAAGGAAAAAATAAAAATTTTAAAACCATCGAGGGTCATCTTGTTGCGAATCATGTTTACAATATGTGGTTCAAATTTCAAGAGAATCGGTTTATTAGTTCTAGAGATACGATGGAGCTAGATTTTGAAAATGTTGTTTCGAGAAAAACGCGTTTGAAGTCCATTAAAACTATTAAATTATTAAACTCTTACCTAAACTCAATCGGCAATTCCTGCACCATACAAAATCCCTTCTGATTGCTCATTATCGTCGATTTCTTCAAGTCTTGCTTGCTATCGATTTAAAAAAATTTTTATAGGCCCCTTAATACGGAGGAAGGGTCGCGTTTCCACAATGTTTATCTCTACAACTCTGCAAGTCCGTTTTTCAACTGTACAATGACGTATCTCTCATCTGTACAAACTCGGCAATCCACCAACCGACGAGAGTCTCAAGTTTGCAATATTGAACCGCTACAATTATCTAGCCTTATGATCATCCCTACAACGTATTTATTCGGATGTGTATCAACTACACAATGAGGCATTTGCAATATGCTTTAATTCTACAATGTTGATACATTGTAGAATTGTGGGAACGAGACCCTTCCAATACGGACAGCATACAGCTGACCGCAGTCGAACGTCCACGAATTGCCTGAATCTGCCACCAAGCGGCGCCACTCGAGATATCCAAGAGGCGTACATGTGAGCGAGGCGTGTGTGTGAGGCGAGGACGAGTGTGTGCCTAACCGGCGACAGTGTACAACGCGGCGTCTAACCGAGTCGTGATTATCGTTCTACATACGTATTGGTGATTGTTTTGTGTGGGTGGGAAAGGTGGAAAACGGAAATTTTGTGAGAACAGCTTTGGCAAGAAAAACTTGGTCATCAGGCGTGGTAAGTAAACGAATGTGTAATCTAGTGCGTCATACAAACTGATGCTAACCTCGAAACGTGCCGCGTGTGCTGTGTGCAGTGCTACGTTGTGTGCTTCAAAATGGACGTTTTACTCGAACCTTTTTTCCCCTATGATTTCAGATGGATAAATACAAGTGTGAGCGGCAAAATTATGCGGTCGGGCATTTTTACAAGGAAAGGACCGAAAACGGGAAAAAAGTGGTAGAATTATTACCTAAATCATGGTTGATAGAAGGCGATGATGAAGAATGGTCTTGTCGTTGGCCACCGAAGAAAGACCAAAAGTCCGTCATAAATTGGGTAAAAGATAGAAAGGCCCCTCAAAATGGATGGGAGATTTTTAAAAATCTCAAAATTCTTTGCTGGGCCGGTATAAAATCAATTAAAAAAAATTTAATACAAAAATAAAAAAAACAGCTGAATTCTTGATATTTTCTTTTCTCTTTTGTCTTTTAATAGAGTCATACGAAGATGGGATTCGTCGCTTGAACCGTTCGTACAGTCAAGCAAACGACATCGTCACAGATACGGACATAGAAAGTCCTCGGAGCAAAATAACTGTTATATCAAAAAAAAGGGCGAGAGAATTGATGACAAAAAATGAATCCTCCAGTAACAGCAGCGACGATGAACAACCGATGTACAAAAGAAAATCAAAAAGTATTAAAAAAAAAAGGCTCAGTTCATTCATCAACACAAACAACAGTGATGTTGAAAATTCGCCTATAAAAAAAAAAAATCAGCAAGCCGATAAGAGCTCAGGTGAAAACTCTCCGACGAGGACTAACTCAGATCTCTTGGCAAAAAATCAGCAAGTCTGTACAAGCTCCGGTGAAAACTCTCCGAAGAGAACTAATTCAGGTCTATCGGCAAAGATTCTGAGAGAAATTGAGAACAAGGAATCTACAAGTACTATGCAAAAAGATGCATACACACAACAAAAACACAGCAACACATCGGGATACTTCACTCCACGTTCAGGTGAGTAATTGTTTTATCATCGGTTTGATAGGTTTCTAGTTTTTATGATTCCACTTTGAAAATGTTTTTTTTTGTCATTAGTTGCAGGATATGGATCCAGTTATAGCTGCAAAGAAAAAAACGACGTGCACGCGCTACGGCAACATATTACAGATCCTGGTTTGGGTAAGTATATATAATAAATAAGTAAATATATCATAAATAAATAATATATATTATTTACATTGATAAATAAATCAAATGAAAAGAATTTAAAAAATTAATTACATGAAAATAACAAAAATTTGAAAATAAATCAAATAAAAATATACTGTATAAAAGATATAGTTTAGGAATTAATCATGTTTTTTTTTGCATTTCAGGTGCCATCGCGGATTTTCTGAGTGTCAAACTTGACTTGGCCTTTGAAAAGCTGGAGAGAAAGCTAACGAATACGAGGAGAAGTTTAACTTACGACCTGCAACAAAAATTGGACCGCTTCTCGCTACCCATGGGCGATCAGGATTCGTACATGGATATTTTTGGCGTAGAATTTCCAATAAAAACGATGAACGATTTCGAAAAATTCGAAAATAATTTGGATACAAACAAGGGTGATGCCGGCATGAAAGAAGAAGCGAAGAAAAAACGAACTTTTCTGGTGAGTAACTATAAAATCTTCATTTAAAAATAATACCGTTTTGAGTAAGCTGTAATTAGAAGTTGTTGATCAAGAGGGGAGAGTAATGTAAATGCACATTTGTTCAAGATTTGTTCACAAAGAAATGTAAAATTTATCGAATCAACATACAAAATTTCATTTCTTGATAAAAAAATCTTGAAAAACGTACGTTTACATGGCTCTACCTCCTTAATTGTGATTATAATAATAAATGAATAATTATAACAAAAAAATAACTTAAATAAATAAATAAACGCAATAAATAGATGAATATAACCACTAAATAAATTTAATAAATAATGACTGCCCGCTGAATTGTTACAGAAAAAAAAATATACAAACCAATTATCTCAGTACCATGAATTTACGAAGGCCGCCAACGCAATTATTGGAGGAACCATTGATCGGGACATGCAGCTACTTTTTAGCGGTCAAGGGAGAGAGACGCAAAATATTCAAGCCAAGCGAGCTTACAATCAAACGGTGGCGTTCAAGTGTATGGAGGGTATGATATTTTTTTCATAGTTTTCCTTTATTTAGACAAAAGTATTGATTTTTTATGATCAACGACTTTTTTCTTCCACAGAGGTACTCCTGGAGAAGTTTCCAAACCCCAAAATATCAGTGCTTACAGCGACAAGCAACTATTTGTCGGGTGCGAAGGCACGAAAAACAACGAAAGCGAAGGAGGCAGCTCAAAACATTTAACCCATAGCCACAACACTCCCTTTGAGGTCACACACTCACCAAACACTCGGCCAAAATTGGCCGAGATATCCACAAGTAAAGTCCAACGGTGAATAAACAATGGCACCGTAGTTTCGGCATCCAAGCGAGCGTAGGCGCGGATTCAAATCCATATTCCGGTAAGTGGATGTAAAGTTTCAATTTTGAATTTTGAAATTTGAGTTCTTAACGTTATCCGGTCGCCCAAATAAGGTATTAAATAATAAATAAAAAATGTTAAACCATGTTATCCATTGTTTACTCGAAAGATCTTTTGATCTTTGGATCTTTCGAGTAAACAGTGGACAATATTGTCTAACACTTTTTATTTATTATTTAATACTTTATTTTCGGCGACCGGATGAGGTTCAAAATTCAAATTTGAAAATTCGAAATTGAAAGTCTGAACTTTCAATTTTAATTTAGCAAAAAACAATGGATTTGAAGCCACTTGCGCGAACGTCTATTCGAACTCGCGCCTACTCTCGCTTGGACGCCGAAACTGCTGTGCCATAGTTTACTCACTCTACTCGTAAATATCTCGGCCAATTTTTGTCTCACGACATTTAAAAAAAAGCGTTTTGCTTGGAAAAAGACACCCAAAATGCTCACCAACGGAAAACTAGTAGTTAAGATACACCCTGTATATTTTATAACAAATAATATAATAAATAATAAATATATATAATAAATAAGATCAAAACAAGCCTTGTTTCGTTGTTTCAGGCTTAGTACAGGTTATTCTACCACCCTTTGGCCAAGCCTGTGTGCAAGAGCCTGAAACCGCGTTATCATTCAGAGCTTCAGCTAGGCCTGAAATCAGGCTGGAATCAGGCCTGAAGCGACGAAATAACAAGGCTCAAAACGAACCTTAAACGAGGCTCGTTTTGAGCCTTGTTGTTTCGTCGTTTCAGGCTTAGTACAGGCTTTTCTACCAGCCTTTGGTCAAGCCTGTGTGCAAGAGCCTGAAACCGCGTTATCATTCAGAGCTTCAGCTAGGCTTGAAATCAGGCTGGTGCTCAGCCTGAATTAAAAAATGTGAGCCTTGTTTCAGAGCTTGGCGAGCCCTTTTTTCATCGTCAATTCCTACCTGGGAAGATGCATACCCCTTTTTGTATGAATATCCATACCTGGTGTACACATCAAATGCGAATGTACGGTAATGATTACAGCGGTATCTTGACCTGAGGGATGTTCGTGCTACATCATGAAGTTTTCAACTGCAAGGTAATGCGCTGATGCGGCTGCCATTGCAAAGTCTCGACGATGAAAGTACTCGCGTTACGCTCGTTATGATTACACCGCTATTTTATAGAAGACACGAATGCCTCTCGCTACCATAAAGCGACGACACCGCGTCGATGGCTTTAAGATGACGACGCAGCCATACCGGAAGTCATCAAGGGTCTCGTAGAGTTTCCCATGCTTCCAGGCTTCCAGGAACGGAGAGAGAGGAAGAGAGACCAGTAGCGATATATGTACCTACCGCGTAAAGAGAGACGGCGAGAGATTACAACGAACGCAATTAGGACCAGTTGTCAACGCCTTGGTGGCTTAGTTAGGCCTTGAGGGCGTTTGGATTCTACCAGCCTCGTTATACTTAATAATCTGCAGGCGCCCGGTACCACAATTGCGTGATAAATGACGTTAACGAAACTCCCCTACTGCCAGTCTCTATTCATTTATTCGGCTATAAATTAAAACAGCAGCGACATACGAGTATGCTTATTGACATACGTATCGTTATATATAACTTCAAGAAGCCGTGGCTCCTTTTGGCTATAGGCCACGTATGCCACGTCATATTAGTATCTCACTAGAGCCAATTAGGTCCAAATTTCCCCTAGCACGGATGATCGATCACAGTGTTCCATAACCTGCAGCTTCGTTAGCAACTAAGCACATACAGTGACGTGCAAAAGTTTCGGGCCGACCGATTTTTCGTGGATATTGCATAGAAATACGATGGTACGGGAAATACAAACGAGTGACGACACTTATAATTGGCGTCGAGATGCTTGATATTTAAAGAAAATGTGGTATAAACAGTACTATCACTCTTCAACAATTAATTATCCAACAGTTTTTATTAAATGACTGTGCAAAGTAAAAAAAGTATTGGGCCATGTACTATTGCGCATGAAAACAAAAAACAAAACATTATAAAAATAACAAAACATGGTTTAGTTTTCTCTGTAGAATCAATACTTCGTTGCTATGCCTTTAGCAGCGATTACAGCAGCACATCGTCGGGGCATAGTAGACGCAATTAATTGCGAGATGCGACCTTGTGGCATCTTTTCCCAACTCATATTGCAAATGATCCCATAATTCCGTGTTGTTGGAGTGATTCTTCGTTCCAACGCGAACCTTGAGCTCTTGCCACAAATGTTCAATCGGATTTAAATCCGGTGACTGCGAGGGCCAGTCGAGAAGGCGCACTTTTCGGCTTTCACGGAAATTCTTCACAAGACGCGGAGCATGTGTGGGATCATTGTCGTGTTGAAATATCCACCCATTCGGCATATTTTTCTTTGCAAATGGGAGCATATGGTTTTGCAATATATTTCGATACATTATAGCGTCCATATTACCTTGGATTTCTATTAGCGGACCAATACCGTTATCAGAAAATGCTCCCCAAACTTTAAGGAAGCTTTCTAGTGTGACAGCCCGAAAAATCGCTGTTTTTCGCGATTTTTTTTTTTAAAGAAAAAATAATCTAATCGGTCTGGTTTTTTTTTGTATATTAATTGGGTATTGAAGAATACAAAACAATTTTTTAAAGATCGATTTATTTATTAATTAATATCTATAAAAATGATGAAACAATTGTTGCAGAAAATGCACTTGGATGTGGTGTCCACGTTGGGGGTCACAATTTTGATCTGAAACAAAAAACACAAAAAGATTATTGATCGGTATATAATTGGCTTTCGTGCTATGGAGGCTTTTTTTTTTTTTTGCAAAAATGGCGCTGGTTTGAACAAAAAGTATCGATTTTAGCATTTTTTTGGCAGTTTTTTTTACAAAAAAATAGGAAGATGTCAAAAAAAAAAGCTTCCATAGCACGATAAACAATGACGTTAAGAATATTGTGTAAAAAATTCAACTCGATAGCTTTAAAACTCTGCCCTCCAAGTTGGACACCGTTTTGAAAAATGCTGTTTCGAGAAAAACGCGTTCAAAGTTTCGCTGTAGCTGTAGCGCTCCGTTGCCTTCTTCCAAGAAATGCTGTACAGTAACCGAAATAATCTGAATTTCGGCATGAAAATTTCAGGGAATATTCGGAAGAGTGTATACTATTCGATAAAGCAAAAAAAAAAAAATCGATTTTTTGAAAATTTCACACTGGAAAGCTCCCTTAACATTTCCGCCACCGTGTTTTACAGTTGGAATTTGATATCGTACGTCGTATCTGGTACCTGTTGGACGTCTTACGTAATTGCGACCATCACTTCCGAACAATTGGAATTAGGATTCGTCGGAAAAAAGAACTTTCCGCCAATTCGATACTGTCCAATGTTGATATTTTTTGGCAAAATTCAATCTAGCTTTCTTATTCTTTGTGCTAATGAGTGGTTTCTTTACATCGACGCGCCGAATCAATCACACAGCCTTCAGACGTCGGGATACCGTACTCCGACTGATATCAGCAGGATTTTCACTGCGTAATTCTCGCGAAATTATTGCTGCAGTTTTTCGCGGATCTATAACGCACTTTCTTTTAACGATTTTGTCCACGCGTTTTGAAGTTTTTCGTGGTCTACCGCTTCGACTTTTATCACACAACGAATTTATTGATTTATATTTCGCAATAATACGCTTTACTGTGCTTTTACCAATAGATAGAGTATTAGCAATAATATCTTGCCACGGTGTACTTGCCCGCTGCCGACTGAAGCCCTCACCAAGCCTTTGATAATGATCACCTCGCAAGCACCATACCAATCCGGTGTCCTTAATAACTGCAGTGGAGCTTCCATAAAATATATTAGCCGACTACCACGTTCTTCAACGTCGATGTATTCATTCCCTGATGATATTGTCTGCACTGGAACTCGTCACGAGAGCAGTATCCGAAAAGTGCAAGGATATTCAGAGCCTCCTCGGGGGGAACACTCGCCACAATCATGTTGACCTGCAACCGTGAAACATACAATAGTCGACTATACGCACCTGAGTGCGCCGATGTAGTCATTCTCCGATGGTTTCTTCTGGGTAGAAACTCATCACGCAAGCAATGTGCGAAACGCGCCAGAATATTCAGATACTCCTCGAGGGAAATACTCGCCATGATTGTTTTGACTTGCATCTGTCCGAGATACAATAGCCAACCGTGCACCCTCATATCCATATTCGTGAAGACTCCCTCTACGTTGAAAGCCATAGAATAGCAGTGTCCAAGTGGAGTGTGATTACATGCTGATGGGTCACGTATGTATATCGCGCCAAAAATAACAGAAGAAGTGATGTGAACTTGCGAAGAATCAGAATCAACCCTTGAGGAAGAACTGTTTGTTCTTCCTCATACTTGAGAGCTCATACTTTAGCGCTATACCTGCACAGCACATTAAATGCCTACGACTTTTGCTCTCCACCCTTTGCACTTTGTGCATCGCAATGTCCGATCAATCCTTACGGGATTAATGTTCACGTTGCAGGTAAGCGATTTTGGGAACAAGTGAAATAAGACAACCCAATATGCGAGAATGCTGAGTATCAGGCGTGCGGTTTTCCACCATTTGAATTTTTCACCCGATCACCCTGGGGCGCAAAAAATCCTTTCTACATCAGTAAGTACACTCCTATAGATATGAATTACTATCGATTAATATGCCTGTCGTTTCTTTTCAATCGGCCAAAGATGCCTTCGTACGCGTAGGACGGCAGCGTGCGAAAGTTTTTGCAACTCTCGCGTACATCAGAAGAGTATACCCCTCGGCTATTCCAGGACCATTTCTTATGGGAGGCCTCTCGTAATATCCGGATCCTCCTCTCTCCCTCTCTCGCTGTTTCTCGCTCAATCCGTACTGCCAATTATTATTTTACCGCAAGAGACCAGAGCCCAGCCTTGAACAACCAAGACGAACGAAACCAAAGAGAGACCGCCATTAAGGCACAGTCCTAATAATAGTCCCCACGTACTTGCGTTCTCGCGGGGTCATCATTCTTCGTGCATAAACATATTTTTATACGCACCCACACACACACACACACACGCAGGCGTGAAGCTAGCTGACTTCTTGGTTCATCAACGCGTTGTCATTTTCTCGTCGTCTTTCCACACTCGAGACACCTTTGACCTGCCTACATGACACTTAATGTAACAACGCTCGGGCCTTGGGGTCTCACCGTATGACGGATCGTCGTCGTATGCTCGTCGGGGCCAATGATGCACGCGCTCTCGCAATAATTCGCCTCGTCGAGGAATACGAACTAAGCTCTCTGTGCAATCCGTTCGTCATTCGAATGGAAGATTACGCGAAGAATGAGAGCATTGAACAAGAGGAAAATAACCATGTCGCGTCACGGTGACGCGTGATTCAACGACGAACGGGCCTTTATTTACGATCACTTTTTTTTTTTACCGTATCAACGAATTCATATATCGAGTCCCCCGCTGGCGATCCACGATGAGATCAGGTTCGAAGACTCGTGCGTGTCGAATCAACCCGGCTACACGTTGCCCGATGAGAACGAACTTGGAAGACCTGTCACGAGTTGACGTTACGGGTACCAAGAATTTTGAGGTTCGATCGCCACATTTTTTGCACTTTCTTATTACCGTTCTCCCGTACCTGGTCATCACCAAACGGGCGGATCAAATGCGTTACGTGATAATCATATTAATTACTATGAACGGAATATAATTGGGGAAACGATGAGTGGATGACGTTCTCGTCATTTTTTATACGAGCTCCGGAATGATAATGTGAACCTGCCAGATATCATTTCGTTCTTCCGAACTACCGTTTTGCTTTTATTACATCATGATGTCGACTAATCGAATCTTTGAATCGACACAACCGAGTTTTATTGAACTGGGTTGGACCTAATCACGTTCTTTTCGCATCAGTCCTAAATGGCGTCGGGAAATTATCCAGGCTGAGATCCAGACAAGTAGATTGGTGAAAACACGATTGACAATGTTTGTGAAGAGATATATGCATAGACACTATGAGGAATGCATTTGGTATTCAACCACCCGGTCCAGATCGGGGTCGTAATTCATTAGAGCGAAAAGAGGGATTATTCAGTGACCTGATGAAACACTGATCCGCTTCACATTAGAGGAAAGATAGGACCACTTTCATCCGGAACTGACACTGTCCGGAAATATGCCCTCAGAATTTGAGGGGACTACATCTATGTGGCTCATCGAAAAATGAGACTCTTTTGGGTATTTTTTTTTGTTGAGAATACTGAAAAAAGCAATTAAGGAAGCTTTCCAGTGTGACAGCCCGAAAAATCGCTGTTTTTCGCGATTTTTTTTTTTTAAAGAAAAAATAATCTAATCGGTCTGGTTTTTTTTTGTATATTAATTGGGTATTGAAGAATACAAAACAATTTTTTAAAGATCGATTTATTTATTAATTAATATCTATAAAAATGATGAAACAATTGTTGCAGAAAATGCACTTGGATGTGGTGTCCACGTTGGGGGTCACAATTTTGATCTGAAACAAAAAACACAAAAAGATTATTGATCGGTATATAATTGGCTTTCGTGCTATGGAGGCTTTTTTTTTTTTTGCAAAAATGGCGCCGGTTTGAATAAAAAGTATCGATTTTAGCATTTTTTTTGGCAGTTTTTTTTACAAAAAAATAGGAAGATGTCAAAAAAAAAAAAAAGCTTCCATAGCACGATAAACAATGACGTTAAGAATATTGTGTAAAAAATTCAACTCGATAGCTTTAAAACTCTGCCCTCCAAGTTGGACACCGTTTTGAAAAATGCTGTTTCGAGAAAAACGCGTTCAAAGTTTCGCTGTAGCTGTAGCCCTCCGTTGCCTTCTTCCAAGAAATGCTGTACAGTAACCGAAATAATCTGAATTTCGGCATGAAAATTTCAGGGAATATTCGGAAGAGTGTATACTATTCGATAAAGCAAAAAAAAAATCGATTTTTTGAAAATTTCACACTGGAAAGCTCCCTTAAAGCAAGGCCTGGTATACGTCAACAGATGTGACTCCTTAAGTTACATCTGTTGACGTGTAGGTACGAAGTGAACAACTTTTTGAAGAGAAATATAAAATGGCGACCATAGGAGCGTTTTTAGGCGCTCCGTGGGAGGATGCAGAATTTGCATGGATCAGCGCATGGAACGAAAATAATCATCGTCATTTACATTAGTTTTGCTAGAGAAATACACACAATTGTTTAAAACCATTGTTTTTTTTTCGACATTGCACAATTGGAAGTCACATTTTTACAAATCTGAAAAAAAATCGGCCTCGATTAGTTTATAAAAAGCTACGAGAATCTATATGAGAAGTTGCAGTTAAAATTTCACGTCAATCGAATGAAAACTGCCTGAATTATGCGTTTCCCTAATCTCAAAAATTTGTTTCCGAGAAAAACACGTTAGAACGGTGAAAACTGATTTAGAAGCTATGATACCCACGACGGAATTGAAGCTCTCATTTGAATTCTGCGTGTACGCATCTAGGCATTTAAGATAGTAGGTTGTAGGATAGTGGGTCTTTAGTTTTTAGGTCGTTGTATATTTTTTGTACAAAGACTGGACTAAACGACTCCAAATTGCTACTTTCACTGTCTAGGCTGTTTCGTAGGTTTCGTAGCGCTCGAAAGCGGTTTATAAAATTAGCTATACATTTTTTTTCGCCTATGATCCCTTTTGTATATTATTCTCGTGATGTTCCTACATCATTTAAGCCAATAAGAAAAACGGTCCAATTTTTTTTTCATATGATTATTCGATTCAGCCGGTTTTTTTCGCACTTTGTGAAACGGTATAAAGGTATCGATCCTCAAAGTTACCATTGTTGGCGGCATCCGTTATTCTGACCGTGAATGGTCCACATCACGGTGTTTGCACATTATTACCAAAACGTCCAAACCACCAAATCCAATAGCATGCCCAAAATGTTCGTCCGTATGAGCGCAGTAACATGCCAAACTGATTGGCTTTTAGCGCAAATCGCTTTCAGCGGTTATACAAATACCCCTGTCAGATTGATAAGGCGGGATATGCATTCAGACGGGAATTTTATTTTGCTATTTTGATGGATTGTTTCTACTAAGAAATCATTATTCTACATTTATCAAACTGTAGGCATTTAATAAAATATTTATGTTTACGAAATTTTTTTTAAAATTCATTTATCATGAAAATGGCGGAACTGTGGCAATGTGCAAATGTGTGCAAAAATAACTGTGTGCAAATTTTTCTTTTCATTTTGAACATGTATAGTTTTTATTTGACAGTGATTAAAATTTTAAAAATGCATATTTGAGAAAATGCCACGCATTAAAAAAAAATCCTGCAAAATTTCTTTAAAATTTGGCTTACAAAGTAGTTGCTTTCCTAATTTTTCAAAAACAATTCTCGTCAAGTAGAAAGTAGGAATGTTATCAATATTTTTACCAACTTTCAACTCAATCGGTTTAATAGTTTTCGAGTAATCCTGCACGCCAATTTCGAAAATGCAGTTGTGAAAAAAACGCGTTTAAAGCTTACATAGAATTTGAATTAAATTGCACTAGGTACTTGTGGTAACTAATTCCTTAAGTAATCTGTTACAAAGTAATTAAATAATCAATTACAGTCGTAATTGTAATGATAAATTGTTAATATCATTACTTTTTCCACATCTCTGCGGTCTCCTCTGCGCCCGTTTCTACCAGTGGCGCGTGCTCCGAATCCAAGCGGCGAGATGCAGCGATGACGGGCTGTAACGTTTGAAGTTTTTCGAACTTCATTTTGAAACTTTGGAAAAATATTCTACGTACATAGTTCTATCGATTTAAAAAATCCACTTTTTTGTCGTTGTAAATGTAAATGTTAGTCGCTGCTAACATTGATTCCGAACACTGAACGTTAAAATGTTCGAACCCACGCCGCTCGAGATTTCGCACGTTACTCGATCGCGGGCTGATCGTAGCGAAAATGCAAGAAGTACAAGGCTCCGTAGTCGCAGTGGAAATGTACGAACAATGGGATAAGTTGTTAAGAGCTTTCTCTTCGGGTACCCATTCGTTGCGCGGGTAAAAGCGTCAAATCGCGAAGATAATGATGTCGCTGACTATTGTCGCGTTATCGCGACTGTGAAGCTTCTGTGTACGAAGCGCTAGGGCGCCACAGCGAGAGAACCGCGAAAACTTCGGGCAATTCAATCCCGATGAGACTAAATGACATAATGCATTAGTGTCGTATTTATATGAAGGCGATTAGCATTCGTATATATAGCCGTAATAATTGACGATGGTGACGTGCTGGTAGGTACGTACTGCGCTCTAATAAACGACCAAACTTCATCTAATTAGGGGGCTGACACGCCGGCATAGGTGGGTATGTCACACCAACTTGACGCGTCTTCGTGTGCCTGTGGGCTCTCATCAAGGAACGCAAATCCCAATTATTTCATCTCTGGCTCTCTTTCCCCCCCCCCCCCCTCTCTCTGCCCCTCTCTCTCTTTCTCGAGCTATGTTGGAGGCGTCTCTTTCGTCCCCGTTGGGACTTCCGTTTGTCGAGTCGTCACGAACATTCGTGAAACGCTCTACGCTAGGATTTCGCATACACGCGCACTCCCGGAAATTAATCCGAACTGGAGTATTAACATCAAAAAAGAATCCATCCGGAAGCCACATACTCTTCAAATAAGATAATAACAGATAAATGTATTAAATGAAAAGCTCAGAGTTACTCCGTGACGATCATTTTCGAAGCAATTTTATTTTGGCATCGGATGTTTGATAACTTTGAATTACGAAGACTGTACACGTGAAAGTGTGTTATGTGCAGGAGTTGCGATAACACAGGAGAACTGTAAACACGCCTCGTGAAAGCACTTGCGATAATGAGCCACTGCTGAGAACTCAATTGGACTGCATAGTTCAACGAGAGAGTTGCCAGACGTATTTATACAGTTTCAAGGGGGTATAGGAGGCGACGAGCGATGCGAATTGAAAGGGGCCTCGGAGAAATTGTAATCAAGCACCCGGCTCGTTGCTGCGGTGGGTTTTGCGCGCCACGCGCGGGGGCGAAGCGATTGCACTCACCGACGGTGATAATTAGACGATAGTCCGCGGAGCACCCTGACGAATGCAGCGAAACAAACGCGCCACTACCCATACCATCCCATATCCTCGCTCTGTTCTTCTCGTTGTCTCAACTGTGCAACTTTTCGCATTATCAAAAGTCAAAGCATCGCATCGTAGCCCGCGTTATTCCTTTTTTCGTTTGAGCTCGTTCGTTCTTTCGATAATACGCGACAAAACGTAGCGTGCGCGATGCGCCGGTTGGATAATCACGTAGGGGATAATTTGACGGTTGAAGCTTTTCAATAAATCGTTCTCGTAGTCTAGACTTCGTGGCAATTTTATTTGAGAGTACAAACGTGGATTGCACGTTGCGTAGCCTGGATATCGGTTGATTTGTTTCGTGTAATCACGGGATCGTCCCACTTTGGACGGCTGAAAAATTAGGTACTTTTGGACATTTTTTGTATGGTCAATATAAAAGATATATCGATGTCAAACTTCTTGGGCTTGATAAAATGAAATGTATGATTTTTATTTGATTTTTTTCTTTTATATCATTTATCTAGTCCTGGTAGCAGCATTCGTATAGCCCCCGAACAAAAGCGACATGTCAGCTTTGTTGATGTTATTTCTTTGTGAGTAGATTTATTCAAAAAACAAAAAGATTTGAGTTCAGCATAGTTATGGCTACTGCCTAAACCATAATAATTATTTTTTATGCAAAAATAGCAAAATGGTGGTTGTAGAAAAAAAAGTCGCTAAAAATAAGACTTTTGAGTGATATTTCGATTAAACAACTACTTAAAATCAACATTTCCAAATAATTCTATTTTCAGCAGTAGCCATACATGTGTACTCGAATATGTAGTTGAAATTTTGTACTGGTTCGCAGCATTTGCACGAGGGCACAGGGGAACTGTGGAAAACATGTGCCGATATGGGAGGCTGACATTTTCTGAGTTTCCGTCGCGTTACTATCGGAGACTCAGAAAAGTTGCTTAAAAATATTGGGGTGATTAGATATTGGTGAAAATTTTACTAGACTTTGTGATATATTTTCTGAATATAACGGCAAAAGGAGAACGGAAGATTGCGCACTCAATCAGTAACTATTAAATTCTGACATTTACATCAATCTCCTTGATCGCATTGGTTGTACGAGGCAACGAAGATACTATTTCAGTTTCTCGCGTATAGCTTTCGCATATGTGAAGAAAGTGACCCAAAAAGCGAATATCGTGCGCAGGGTAGTGTACAGAAGAATATTACCGAAAAAAGCCAGGTTTCCAATCTAATGATCTGCCAACGTCCAATGACGAAACAATGTATGGGAACTCCGTTTCTTGCCCCACTTTTCGATATTTAGCAACAACCTTCATTTTTTCGGAATTTTCCACCAAAGCGAGTCTTCTCGGGTTTTGAAGTTTCGAGTCTTGTGTTTCGGAAGCACAATTTTATTATTCGAAAAGTGCGAAGTGTAGCGAACGAATCTTTATTTTTCCAGTGTGGAATCGTCATGAGAGTCATATCGGAATTTGCATATCTCGTAACAAAATTTCCAGGCACCAGATTATTTTGTGTTATTGGCATCACGATGACAGTCGTGTCAAACCTTTAGATTTCAGGGCGAATTAAAACGGTTTTACTTACTTTATGTTAACGAACGCTTGGACCGATGTTAAAAAAAATTCCCTGCTCGGTCCCTACATCCCGATTGCATTCGCGGTGAAAACCTCCGAATCAACAATCTCGAATTTCCGTAATCAGTACGTTAAAACAACACACAAGCACGGAAATAATTAAAACTCGAAGCCCAAAAAAGGATTTTGAGGTGAACCCGTTTGAATACGAGTCAATGTAATATTTGTTCACCTATGGTACTTTACAACCACGCGTACATAAATTTGGTGAGCGATGATTACGCTTTCGCGTGAAGCCTGATGTTTGGTCTGATAGCGGATAAAAATAATGGCGAAATGTGACCTTTGTGAAACGGATATAAATGAATATTTTGTTTTTCAGTCCAAATGGGGTTTGCTCGATGGGCGACAAGGGTTGGTGAACAGAGTTTACGCTTCAGCAATATTGCAATATTGCTGCTGTGATTGCAAAGCAACAAGCATATCGAATATCTGTAGATTGAAAAATGGCTCTTTGATCGTTAAAGCTGTTCCTTTTTTAGTAATTTATCGCTGGCCCAATTTTTCTTGATTTATATTGGAAAGGGATGCCTTCCGTCGTTATCAGGACTGCTGATACGTCAGTTTCAGCGGTGATCCATTTTCCTCTCGTACTCTTCATCGGTTAATCCCACAGAGGGACCTGAAGCTCCCACGTGAAATAATTCGACGTTTAGCAGCTCGTGCATTTTGTACTCTCCCTCTAGCGCTTCCACAGGTTCTTTCTGGATAATGACGTCTCTGCAGATTCGTCGCCTCCGCGTTAGTCTCTTCCTCCGTCTCTTTCAAACTGCCTAATGCGTCGTTCATGTATTACGCGTCCCTTGAAACTTTCTCATTATCATTCCTCCAGCGCCATCTATTATTCTACATTTTTAAATAATACCTTTATCTCTCGTTGTGCGAACTGGGGAGAACTTTTGACACTTGTAGTGCCTGAGCAATCATGAGCGAAACGTGTTACAGATTTTGCCGTAGCACTTTCAATTGCATTTGCTGGTTTACATTAATTGCACAGTTGCTGACATTTTGCAGCGACGTTAATACGCGATTGCAGCGGAGCAAGTCGAGCAGTACGCTTCCATCGAGCTAACAGTTGTCGATTGTTGGAGAAACATTGCAGCATCGCAACTGTTCAAGGATAATCATTGTAGCAGTATCCTAAACGCACCGCCATCATATGACGACAATTCACAATGCTCACTGATAATATATGGGCCTGAAGTTTGCAACAATTTTTTTGGGCCTATAAAAAATCGTACCAAACATTCAAAGGAATTTGGACAGACGGAACCTACCCTTAACCCCTTCGTTGGCAGAGAGAATTCGACAAAAAGTGCTGAAAGTGGCAGGAACATTTTTTTAATCCTCAAAACTTCTACTCTGGGGTTTTTTAGAGTGCTGATGACGAATCTGAACTCAAAATTCAGGAATTCACAATGACGAACAAATATGGCGAATGAAAATGCAAATAATACAGATTGATTTAGATGAAACTGGGTACTGAAGCTTCATTTATTTCCACCTATTCCTTGTATTATGCTCCATGTTATTGAATTCGCCATGAAAAGTTCGTTCATTTTGAGTTCAGCATCACACTCAGCGTCCCCGAAAACCCCCGAGTACCAAGATTTATCCGAATCGAGCTTAATTTTGTGTTCAGCTTCGTAATAAGCGACCTCAAAAATCTCGGAGTACGAGTTTTCATCTAAATCGAGTAGACTTTTATTTTTGTCCGCCATATTGTCGCCACCATGTCGAATTCCCAAATTTTGACTTCAAATTCGCATTCAGCCAGCCTAAAAACTCCCGAGTGAGGCTCCGATTTCAAATCAGAACAAGTTAAATAGGGAAATAAAGGTTGACGCTCTATTGCGTCAATGCCACACAGGTCACGGAATTATTTGACGCACTGTTGCGTCAATGCCAACGAAGGGGTTAATAGGGGGTGAAAGTTGACGATAAATCGTATCCCCGACGGTTGAGAGTTTGCCCATTTTTTTTTATTGCCGGTGTGGGGAATCTGACCTGAAAGACGGTTGCAAAAAATAAAACGACTTCCATTCACCCGAACCAACTCTCTTTGACGGGTGAAAGTTGGAAAAAATCGTATCTCCTACGATAGACAGATTGCTAATTTTTAAATTGGCATTATGGATAGTCCGACTCAAAACACGCATGGCCGGCGAACTTGCTAATCATTATGCAGCTGATGTTTGCCAACGTACCATACTTCGTACATGGCTCTCCAATCTTGTTTTAAAGACCGAAAAATTCGTTGGTTTTATTTGTGTACGTAAAAACGCGAAAAAGGCATAAAAATCCACCCTCTAAAGAGGTTAACGGGTGAAAAAATCTCAAAAATTACGAAGCTTCCTATAGTTTTTTATGTTTTCATTAAAAAGTTTCAGTATAATATCGTGTACGACACCGTCGTCTCGACGTTTGCCACGGAACAGCTGGGCCCCCTAATACCTGCATGGGATCCAGGAGTATCACTGTAGAATGTTCGAGTATCGCGTGAAGGCAACTCTGGTGAATGACAGAGCGTAAAAGGTGTCCGTAATGGTAGCCTATCTGCCGGTATTACCTACTAACTCTCGGCGGTGCTCCAATGATTCAAAGCGAGACGTTTACGATTTGTGTAATTTAATCGTCCCGATTAAACGAAGGATTAGTGCAGCCGGTAACACACAAAGCAGCGAGAACATAAAAGACAGAAACTTGCGCGAGAGGTGAGTGCGCGACGGTAGCCCAGGAAGACATCAACATTTCCCTATGCAGTCGTTTTCGTCGCCAAGACGGGTGTCCCTAGATATAACTAACCAAGAATACTGCAACTGAGTGCGGGTTCACTCAGTGATTGGCTACGGGGAATGAAACGCCGGGGGAATATGACATACGCTTAGCGCGTACAGTTCGAAGTTCGCCCAATCATTCTATAGGCCTTTAGGTCTATGAAGCGGTTCAACGTATGAAAGCCAACGGTCAATCGTTCAATTCAGCCCCGTTTCGAATTCTCCCTTCAATCCATCAAGAGATCGACTAACTTCGGAGACGGAATCTCTCTCTAGCGCACACTCGGGCGGAACACTGAAAAGCTGTCCCCTTGGGATCTCGATTCATGGTCGGAGCCTCGAAGATCCAAAGGTATGGAAAATACAGTGAGTTGCACTTGTCCGTGCTGGGAACCTGGAAGCTGCGACTGAACCCTTCTCGAAGTTACGACTCTCGGGCAATAAATAAAGGGGTTCGCTTCGTCGTGGTCGCGATCGTCGTCGTACTCGCAGAGGTATCCCCTTCTCACCCCACCAAGCTAGCCCTGATCTTTTCGCGCAATGCTGGCAATGAATCCCTGTCCAGTTCTCTCTTTCCCTCAGTCGCGGGAAACTCGCTTCTATTGAAAAATAAATAGAAAAATACGAATAACAAAGAAAAAATGGGGTATCGCACTCTTTCTCGGTGAAGTTCGCTCGCGTGAAAGAGGAACTCCATCTGCGGCCTCTTTTATCTTTCGCCCGGTTTATCCTGCTGGCAGGATCGCAAGAGACTCTAACTATACTCGCAGTGAGGTTTCTCCTTCCATTCGTCTATTCGGCGTTGTCTAGACTCGCGTACCTTTTCCACCCTCGAGAGATCTTTCTTTACCTTCCTTCCTACAAGAAATAGCTATCCAATTTTTCGTCTTGAATTTTGTACGGAATGGTTGCCCCGGACGAGCGGTTTCCTTTCGATCCGTTATTTTTCTAGTTCAAGAGAAACCAAACCACTTTTTTCCAACAGTGTAATAGAGTTGCGCACGAGCTGGTGGACTTGCTTTTAAGTAATCGCATTTCATATGTGCCCTTGTGTAATTCTTCGAGTGTATCGATGTTTCATCAGTGCACAAATGTGCGCCATTCTTAACAATTCCAGACAGAACATTCCCACAGCTATGCAATGACGTTGGCTCCTCGTCGAGATTCCGCACCGCAGATGAATAAGCGTAGTTGGCACTTCTCCCAGAGGCGGCTTGTATTCGCGAATACTTGACTGAAGCGTGTTTATCCCGGTGCTAACGTACGTTTCGTACTTCTGCAGGTCTCGCCGTTTCAACGGCTTCAAATCGGATATGTGCATTTCTGTCTGGACCTCCTTTTTTGTTGCCGTCCAGCATATTTTCTTTCATCCTCTCCCACTTGCGCCAGGTGACGCGACAACTTCGGTTTCTCGGTGGGCTCCGATATTGAACGATCGAACAATCGTTTCTTGTACATTAAGGGATTATGCCTCGTTCTAAAAGTCGAAAAATCACTATTTTCAAAACCTATATATTTTGACAGTATGTCATCCTATACATGTTCCCGTGGAAATTTCAAGGTGATCGGATCAAAGTTGATATATTAATAGACTGCTATGTTGACGGCTTTTTCTGGATGTAAAAATATAGTATTTGATCGAAAGATTCTTTTTCCGATGGATTACTTCGATTTGATGAACGATAAATGTGCATTTTTTCCCCAAATTCACATTGAACACACGTCATTTTTGTATAAAAATTTGATATTTCGGAAATTCCTTCGATTAATCATACGATGAACTAGTACACTGAAGATTTGATTTTTTGATACTAGGTGATCTGGATCAGAAGAGCATTGCTCACCCCAAAAGAGGTTGTCGAGAAGTGCTTCCCCGACATCGGCTGTAAATCAATGATAATTAAATATTTTGACACAACAAAATTACAGTGTTCTTCACATGATACTTTCTCAAATACCTACTTTTCGTAGAAATTGATCACGATTTTCTTATAAAAAATCCCAAAAATTCCAAATTCCTAACTACTTCAGTTTTTGAGATAGACCTCGTAACAAAAACTGTCTAAAACTGACAACTCTGACGGCCCGCAATTTCTTTATGTTCAAAGATAAAAAAGACAAAAATATATATTTGTACTCTACTCATCGAGCTTTGAAAAATGGCACTTCACATGGAAGGGTAAGAAAAAAAAATCTGCTTCTTTTTCATGGGACCCCCATGAAAAATAATTTTGTAGAATTTTTTATTCAATATGCCGTTTTGATTCAACATTCTACACAAAATATCCAAATTTCAGGTCCGTAACTAATTCCGCTTACGAGCTAGAGCCCCGCGACATGCAGACGGACCGACAGCAGAGTGTCATTAAGGCCTTAGGCCACAGTAACGGGTATAAAATCATGTGTGAATTCAACATTTTTTTTGTATGAAAAAGTGATTCACTAATGAAATTAATTACACATCTATCGAGTATGAATATCAAGCTGTTTGAAAATATATTTTATTGTCGATGTACAAACAGGCCGACTACTCGAAACTTCTTGAAACCGCTTTTTTCCAATTGGCCTCACAAATAACTTCAACAATTTTCACTCGATTTACTTCAAATTTAAAAGTTATGTTCCTAATTGCATTTCGCAGAGAAGTACGTACGGAATTTCTGATTAATCGAAAAATTTTCATTTAATGAGCAGTTTATGAGCAGTTATAACGAAATTTTTCACTGAAAATTCATTTCTTAAGTTCAAATACCTACAACTTTTGAATAAAACAATATTTTTTAAATTCCGTACGTACTTCTCTAGGTATTCTAATGTAGATTGACGAGGATTTTTGTTTTTTGTTGTAGGTAAACAATTGTGGATGCCAAATGCCAGGCCGCGGAGCGCCTAAAAAAAGATAACAAAAGAAAATTCTAGTAGTCAGCCATTTTGTACATCGAAAAATATATATATATATATATTTTTTCTAACAGCTTGATATTAATACTAAATGAATGTGTAATTAATTATATGAGTAAATCTCTTGTTCATACGGAAAAAATTGTTAAATTCGCACATGATTTTATACCCGTTACTGTGGCCTAAGGCCTTAAGGTAGTACGAGCGCGCAATCTTCATTTCTATAGATTTTGTTCAAATCTTAACGAGGCATTGTTCATATCATTATGCATGTTTGAGTGAAAGTCCAGAATAGTCGACTATGTAAATTGGGAGATAATGGGTTTTAAAATTGCAACTTTTAACACTGCAGGGACTGCATTGAAATTTAGACAGAATAATTTTCTGTAAAAAATATTTGTCCCCTATAATAAGACGAAATATGGCAACACCGCAGAACAGTATTGTTCAATATTTCGAGAAAAAAATAATGATCGTGTTCCTAAAGTTAAAAACGATGTCATAAAAAAATATTTGCATTATAAATATGAATATTTCATATTGTTTATGTTATCTTTATTAACAAATAAAAGTGTTGGTTTATTCATAACTAATTAGAAATTTTGTTCGATTAAAAATTACTTCCAAATAAAATCTTGTGTTGCAGTATTATTTTAAATATACCGCGCAAACTCACGCCATTAGATACATGGAACGATGCGGTGTTGCGATATGTTTTCTTATTATAGGGGACAAATATTTTTTACACAACATTAATCTGTCGAAATTTCAATGCAGACCCTGCAGTGTTAAAAGTTGCAATTTGGAAAACCCATTATCTTCCAATTTAAATAGTCGACTGTTCTAAAATTTCACTGGAACATACATGGTGTTATGAACAATTTCTGGTTAAAATTTGAACAAAATCTATAGAAATCAAGATTGCGCGCTCGTACTACCTTAATAGCCTTCCGTTTTGCCCTTTAGGTACGAAGCCCAAAACAGCTGTTTTCGACTGTTACAACTAAGCATAGCCCTTTAAGGATGTTGAGTCTCAAATCGCAAATGATGATAAAATTCTGAAAATTTGGTATGTTTTTGTATGACGTATTTCAGAGGTCGTGTAAAAATTTCACGACAATTAGGAAGCTCGTTATCGAACAATTAACATTCACAAATTAAATGCTCTCTTATGGAAACTGATGTAACTTTGCAATAAGTTTTTTTTTGACCTCTCAATTTTCTAGTATCTACAATATACTGAAATCAACGGAAACAAAACGAAGTTTATTGATAAATTTTTTTTTATTTCTTTTAAAAATTGTTCTTAACAAAATGTTAATTTTTTAATAATGAGCTTCCTAATCGTCGTGAAATTTTAACACGACCTCTTAAATACTTCATAAAACATACCAAATTTTCAGAATTTTCTCATCATTTTTTCTTTCAACCCTTAAGGAGGTTGAAGAAATGATGATAGAATTCTGAAAATTTTGTATGTTTTTACATGAAGTATTCAGCAGGTCGTGTAAAAATTGCATGACGATTAAGAAGCTATTTATTGAACAATTAACATTAACATGTTTCATAGTGACTCAACATCCTTGAAGACCAGAAGATGATAAAAGAGGAAAATCCGTGCCCACATAACAATAAAGTTCCGAGTTTATTCAAAAAAATAAAAACTTTCTCAAAATAATCCTGAATTACCCGTTGAAGTGCGTTCACCGAATCGGTATTGAACACCGATGAAGATTGGATCGAATATAATTATTCACGCGAGTACTGCATGGTTCTGCAAACATAGCGTCCGATATCGAAACTCGCCCTCCGGTTGCGAGTGCTTGAGGAGATCGGAGAGTACGCACGCACATACCTATGTATGAAAATAGTGAGTGGTGGAGAAAGAGCGAGTTCCGAGACGCCGGTACGTTCGTTAACGCGGTTGGACTACCTACGTCGATGTTTCGACGGCTCGTTCAACGGTGCGCGTACGAGAGGCGAGCGCATTTTCATTCACTCCTTTCACGTGAGTCTCTCGTCGGCTCTCGTTTGCTTACACATGCTGGTGCGCGGTCCATTCACGAATAGCCCGCCTGAGAGGGTCCCCGTGGGCGGACGTATAGTCCGAGAGAGCAACCACTCTCGGCCACTACACTTCGCCCGGAATATTCTCCGGCGTATTCTCTTCGCCTCTTCTCGTCCGTTTTTTCTCCCTTTTTCTCGCTCGTTTCACTCTTCCTGTTGCTCACTCGCGTGAATGAATTTACACGCAACACGTCTACCATCCCGTGTCTCCTTCCGTTGAAGACACACGCACGGGACGAAAAACAGTGAAGCTCATTCTTCCCACTGCCTACTCATGTTTTACCGCAACGCAGACTTGTCTTCTGTAGCCAGCGTGTCTTTTTATGGCCGTGGTTCGTGACGCAGATGAGAGGACTGGTCCTAAACGGCACCTCGATCAGGTACCGTTGCTGGATGTTTCGTTTCAGTCGGAAGCCCGATACCGTTTGTTCGTTTGGCTCGTGAGGAACCCTCGAATGTTGGGGTGCCTACTTTTGTTATTCGTTGAGCGCCGAGAGGGATCTGATCGTAAGGTCCTCATTGTGCCGCTGGTTATCGATAAAATGGAATCAATGCCCGAAGCGTTTTGTATTACGAATTCATCCGGCTCAGCCCTTATCAAGCCTTCCCCAACACACACATACACATACCGATGTGTACTTGTAATAGCCACTATAAGTACTATCGTTCAATCGACGTTGGCACGTTTGCAAAGAACCAGCAGGGGCAATCTCAAAGACCGTCAGCGCTCTGCGCTCTCCTGGGCATACTCCCAAGAATCCAGCGGAGATTTCCCGTAAGTCGTGGCCCGTGCTTTCTCTCGACAGGTCCCGAGTATCTCGACGGGCAATGCGGAATCGTGCTCGAGAGGGGCACGTCGTCTCGCGATAGGCTCCTCACCAGGGGTGTATTCAGGCTCTCCAGGAGTCTCGAGATGTTCAACGTTAGGGTAATGGAGCCTTATCTACTTCGCGTATAACCACGCCGAGGGAGTGATGAGGGATCGCTCGATCGAGAGACGCTTAACGAACGTTCCTCCTGATATCTTGAGTATACACGTATGCATGAATATGCCTCCCGATTGAACGGGGTATATCGCAAAGACGTAAGGGAATCGGTGGATATGATATAGTGTTCAAGGTGGAACAGGATCGTAGTGGATCCGGAATAATATGCGGTATATGTAGTTGCGTCCACAGTCGAACTCCCTCGGGAACTCAAGACCTCCTTTATGCTTTGCCCGAGACTTGATGTGTCCATCCTCTCCTCCTTTCTCCCTCCCTATCGTGAGGTTATAGTCCTTTCGGAACACGTGGCATCGAGGCGAAACTGTCCACTCGCAACGCGAGTCCTGTTTGTCCCGTGAAACCAGCCATGTAATGAAACCTCGAGGGGAACATGGGACGTTGGAGCGTCGTGCCAACATCAACCGTCCAACAACCAACGTAGCAGCTCTCCCCGATGCGCAACAGCTAAGGGACAAGAGAGAGAGAGAGAGAAAGAGAGAGAGAGAGAGAGAAAGAGAGAGAGAGCTCGCAGAGTTGCAGCGTCATGCTGTACAGTGTTCGCCAACACTGACGTTTCCATCGTAGTGGGCATGTAGCAAGTACTATACCGGCAACCCCAAAGTGAAACGTGTGGTCGGACACTGATCGGCATCAGTCGAGGCCGTCTCTTGGTGCATACATTTTGTACATACACATCCGCACGTACATGGGAATACACGCACATATCCAGGAGCAGCAACCTCCGTGCGCTTCGGTGATTGATATTGAAGCAGATGTCCCTTCAATGACGATCGAACGGACGGTCATGTAGATCATTCGGTTCCCGGAGAGCTTATGAATAATTTTGGGTACGTGGACGTTTCGTAAATGTCAGTAAACAACATCTTGTTCTAATTGTGAGCCTGGCGAGAAGTGTGAACAAAAATTCTTTCCACTATAGATGAATAAAGGAAAAAGCGAATTACTGTCCAGCCACTTCGTTTTAGGTTGAGCCGTAACTCTTACAATCGGTCCTGTTACCAAAGTGATAGCTTAGTTCTACCTAAGTTTGCTTAGTGCTCTATATACAGGACCAAAGCACACTTGGAACAGCCAGCCAATGACGCTTCCACCGTGTGCATAAATTCATCAGTGGAGTGCAAGAAGTGAGGAATGTGTTGAAGTTGTCAAGCCGCGGCGCTGTACTCTCATTGTATTTTATGAATACAGCGTTAAAGCTCATTTGGGTATAAGCGCGAACGTATTCGCTCATGCTTTTATTTCGCGTTTCATTGATATGTAAAAGACTATCGCTAATTTCGTTCGGAACTGCACAACCTGATGGTTTTTGCCGCATTAATGACATTTTCAGGTTCGGCGGTACTGCTCATTTATCGAATAATCGTTATTCCCGCGGTGCGACGAGAATCGAGCGCGAACAATAATTTCCATAATTTCGCGTTTAACGTCGACGTGTACGATTAGTCGTTGTCCGGTTAAACTGCTAAAGCCCACGTAATTCCTGATGACTTTTATGTCCCGCGTGTATGTACGTATATGCACGTATATGTTGGCTTCAGGGGCACACAAGTTGATGAGGCAAATCCGGCCAATTACATTACGAAGAATCACATGGATCGGTACATGGCAAACCGTAAAATTTCGACAAGCTCGAACTCGATGGCGTTTCGTATAATATATGCATTTTCTTCGTGATCGCTTAAACAAATGAAACAGGTCCTATTGGCAGATTTCGAGTCCAGGAAGTTTCCCTTTGACCTAGGACCAGCAGAGTAGTGTCGATTAATTTCCGGTTACAAACCTTTCGTCGTTGAAAAATAAGTTATAATATGGCTTGGATAGTTTTTAACTAAAACGTAGGTGGCAAACGAAGGCTAATGAAATTCAAAACCCCTCAAAGAGGAAGCTCGGAAGTTCCATGTGTAAAATTGATTTCCCGTCGGATGTGGCTGAGAACGAATGCGAGCTGCGTCGTTTTCCCATTTGCTTTCCTTTGACGCGCTTGCTACCACGAGGTCAAAAGAGCGAGATTGCGAAAAAGCATACCCATCGCGTTTTTCTCCCTTTATATATATATAGACATATATAGCAATATGTTGTATATGGGTGATTGCGAGTATTCGGTCCTACACACACCCATCACACTTACATACGTACGAAGAGTTTGCGATCTTTTGATCGATCCCACTTTTTGCCACATTCGCCATTGGCATGATGATGGATTCGAAGTTTTGGAACGTCGACATATTTCATGCAGCTAGAGCGTGCCATGTCTCGCGAATCTGTCGAACTCCCCGCAATCTCCCGGGCACTCTCATTCACGCAAAGAAGAGGAAACTCTTCGAGCCTCTTGCATCTGATGCTCGCACAAAGGGCGTATTAGAATTTTCAAGAAGTCGTATAGCGATATTTCCACCGTTGCGATATCAGACAAGAGATGTATTGGCTTAACAAAAGGATTTAAAAAAGTAATAATTAAGGAGGCACGATCACTTCCACTGAGTCAAAAAAGAGTCTAAATTTAATGTACCCACAGCTGCTCTGATTGATGTTTACTTATGTTGATTATTCGTATTATCGATTATAGTGTGCCGCGTGTCATGGTGGATGATGAATTTACTGCACGTGAACAAATAAAAACTGAAAAATTAGATTGTCAACAACTCGGTAGTAATCTTCGTAATAATAATATTAACATATCCACCATTAATACGGACTAAAAAGACAAAAAAATCTGTCGGAAACCTATTCAAATGGGTTTGAATTACCTCAGCGGAATTAACACGATAGGGAAAATATAATTATACACATTATTGATACGTGATTAATGATAATACCCCATAAATTGTTGTTTGCATATTTTGTGGCGCCTTCTATTTAAATTAATTTCAAAACAAAGCTGTGTTATGTTCACCAAACGCATCAGCTGTTACTCGCGACGTTACTAAGTCTGTGAGTGCTATTTCGTCGTTCTGACAATTTTCAACCAGAAATTGAAACTTTTGTTGTAATGTAGTGCTTCAACTACTTCCGGTTGACCGTCTCCATAAGACGACGTGTTCCCGTAACTCAAAGTGCTCGATTTTGCAGTTTTATTGCGCAAAAACTAAACGGTCAAAACAGCTCAAATTTTGGCAATAGGCGCATACAGTATTCGTCAAACTTCTATAAAAAAACTCAAATCCGGAAGTTGGATTCGTAGTAATGATCGTACCTCCTTAAAATTACCAGTGAAGTAACGTTGCGAATTTTCTTTGTCGAGCAACGTCACGTTGGTGCTTATTGGAATAATAGGGATGCCTCTCTTTGTAACGGTAGAACAAAAATCGAGCCCCGAGCGAAGCAGCGCGCAATATCCGAAAATTCGCAATTCACCACGGGCGTATGTACGACAATGACGTATTGTTTAAAATTTTCACCCGGGTATTTAATTAAGGATTTCCAGAAATACTCATTACAATGGTCTGGGCAAAAGGGTGAAACAACAGAAGCGTCGTTACATTGATGGAAACGCGAGGGGAAAGAAATGGGATGAAGGAGAAATGGCAATATGAATGTGAAGGTATGTTGTCGAGAGGCGCGCTCTTCGTACGGGCTTTTTAACGACACTCCCTTCGTCTGGTATTTGTCCCGGTGGTGTCGAAAGCAGCGCAAAAACGGTATCGCCTCCAAGACGAGGGAGACAAACAACCCCTCCAGCAAACGTTTTGTTTGCGTTAAAGGGTTGTCCTATTGTACATTAAAATGAAATGAAAATCCACCCGTGCTTTTGTGTGCATTGTTCTAAGCGCCCACCATCCTTCGCTACTCTTTGACGATACATCACGAATCGCGAGACGCCCGAGACCTTTGAGTCATCGTTTTTTGTATCAGTTCCATGCTCGCTCTCATTAATCAAATCTTTGCTCCCAACAATTGTTTCCAAAGCGCTGAAATCCAACAAGAAACGAAGCAGTGACAATTTTTGCCATACGTGAGAAGTTCTTTTTGTCCTTCCTCGTCAAGCCGATGTGAGCAAACTTCCACTTTTTTCTGCTGTTTTCATTCGTAGAATGATGTAGCGTATCACGCATGGCGAGTTCATGGCGATCGACTTAACAATATACAACCTCGTTCACGTACCGGTGTCGTGACTGAAAAGGGAAACGAGAGATACCCACGATGTAGCACTCAGGCCATCGAGAACGGTATATGCTTTCCTTTTATTTTTTACGTATTTGCGTATGGATTTAGCTCGTATACATAGTGAGCGACGTGGGGCAAGATCAGGGTAGTCAGTAGCCTCCTCTCTCACTCCTGGTATGCAGATCCCGTGTTCGCAGATGGATTTAAGTGCCGCGTAATTCAGACCCGGGTCCAGGGTCCCTCGGAAACCCGCGACCGAAAGGTCGTGTCCCTTTTCCTCTTTATCTTCCACTCTCGGGAAGCTCTCATGGCCAGCGCGGATCTTGCTTTGCCGACTCCTCGTTGCGAATTCTCCCTTTCTTCAACGAGCTTACACGACCATCTCTCTCTTTCTCTCTTCCTTCTGATCTCCACTTAATTCACTGGTGTCTACGTATCATGGTATTCGTGACTCTCCGCTCGTTTTGTCAGTTACATCCGTCACATAGGACTTTTCCGATCTTCGTTAATTCGATGGGCTTTTCTGGTGACTCTGTGAGGCACCCAAATATTTAGTCATCCTAGATCAAACGGTCCGTGTTGTCTTGTGCGCACAGGCTTCAGTGTTTCCAACTTCCGTATGTACAAGCATCAGGTATACACACACAAAGAGAGATACACACACATGTAGACATATAGGTAAGGAAGCAAAGATCTACGCCAGCGGGCAATGTAGACCAAGTTTCGAGGTAAACTATCCTTCATCATACTCTCGCGGGTAAGCACTCTGCCCGCCCTTTCGCCACTCCCGGCAGCCCCGCTTTCTCGCTATTTCTCACTCTCCATCCCGGCAGCTCGCTCCTCGTTGATGTAACAAAGTTTTTGAGCTGAAACTTGCCGCGGAGATGAGTGAATAGGGGAGGTATGAGTGAGCTACTTGATATGTCGCCGGTGGCATACGCACGCTCTCTCGTCCTTCGAGTGCCATCAGAACACAGCGAAACGTTAATGTGTAAAAGTAAGACACGTAGAAGAGACAACGCCCTAGTGGAGGAGAAGCACCGAGCCTATTACGGAATTGTATCGCGCCAGTTTTCGACGACGAAAAGTACATGTGCGGGCTAACACAGACTTTCCTTCATACGCGGTGAATCCTCTTGATTTCATCCCCAGGCGATTTCAGCGTGCGAAAGCTTTCGGGAGTTGGCCATATCTTTAGTAGAGCTGGATTTGGTAGCGAGTGTACATTGACTCGGAATTTGTTTGATCTCTTATGGATGGTTCACCGAGAGCCGGAAATCAGACGGTCGTTTGGCGATTTCGATGCTGCGGGATAACTATAAATTGGACCATGACACAAGACGGATAGGGCGAAAACTGACAGTTCTTCGACACACATTTAAGGGGAGAGATACCTTTAGGCGAGGAAAAAATGATAGTTATCATTACTTTTTTTAAAGGACAGATTGCTTCACCATTTTGGAGACTTAGGGGATGTTTTATTACTACTTTTCTCTGTAACATGATAGTTTTTACCATTGAAAATGCTTGCAGAACTTTATGTTTGTGCAGGTAGGCTGGGTATAGGGATCTGAGTTAGCTGGCTGACACACGAAACTAACGCTAGCCAACCAAACTCACTGTGTTGTAGTTGAGCGAAGGTGGGGGACAGCTACGACATGCTGAATGCCTGTGACCAGTTGAAAATGCCGTATTACATGTAGTATCATCCGACAAGTCTGATTTCAATGCCATGAAATAGTTGCACTTTCGAATGGCGAAGGTATGACACGGTCTTCTAAACCGGTTGCGACATACGCAGAATATGAACCAAGAAAAAATGAGAAATTTTGAAATTCGATGAAACGGTACGCTTTGAAACACAAAGATGAAATTTTCCGACAATAAATGGCTACATTTCGCAATGAGTTTTTTTTTTAAACGTTTAGGGCGATGTTATGATGAATAAAGTTAGAAAGATTAATACCAAATTGCATACGAATCGATCGATTAGTTTTTTATCTATACGTCACGTCATTTTTTAAATGCAGCTTAAAGGACCGTGCCATTTCTCCGCTATTTTTAGAGATTAATTTTTTTTTTAAACATGCAACAGCCAAAAGTAGTAATAAAGCATACCCTGAGTCTCTAAAAAGGTGAATGAATCTTCCCTTTAAGAAAAAAACACGAAAAACAACAATTTTTTCCTAGTCTAACGGTATCTGCTTCCTTAATCGTACGTACGTACACAGTTACGTTTAGATTCTTCTGCTTGAACAATGTGGATGGGACGATTGTGCTGCAAGTTTAGATCATTTCGCCATAGAATCCGACGTGCGAATCAGTCATCGTTTTCGTCCGAAAAACTGTCGATTCGTAGAATCCGCGAAAAAAGTCCAGGAGAAAAGGAGATCAATACGTATCCCAATCTGTGTAGCGTCACGAAGTTTCAATGCGATGTACGCGATATTTGCGTATGTGATGTCAGTTCAAGCTCATATCGTCTGTCCGATGATCAAAAGCATGCTCGGGCGTGCAGCTGAATAGAAAAAGTGTGAAGCGGACAAAGTTTGAGCAATATGACGGCAGTGCTTTGGTACGGGGCTCGGATAAAACGGATTTTTCTCCTGGATCGAGAAATCGTCCGCGGGTGCGGTGTGCCCGGAGCGATATAGGATTTCATTACTGTGCCGTGACCTGGTCCAACGACGACGCCGACTACGACGCCACGACTGTTGGGTCCTTTCGCGACTTCCTGGCGATAGCAACGTACCGCTATATTTCGCAAGCCTGGTGGCCTTATCCGACTTTGCCCCCGCGGGTAAATCCCTGGCACACTTGCATCATTCTAGACACTCTGTGACGGTGCGCCAACGAAATCCTTGCACAGCCGAACGATCAGAATCAAAGCTTCGGTCGAGAGCAACCATCGGTGCATTGAAGTACAACATGACGGGCTAGCTGGCGCTCGATTGGATACAAATTTGCTGCAGCGAAGACTATCGTCCAGATATTGTGAAATTGAAGGTTCCGAGTGAATTAGTTATTTTTTCTCCGACTGGAATAGTAGGATTAGAACACGATGCTGAAGTGATGTCCATCATTATTGGAATTTTTGTCCGTTTAAACGAAATTGACGTGAAAAGGACTGACGTTTTCAGTCAGCTTTGCTGTACTTTCCGACATGTCAGCTTGACAATTTCACATTCAGTTCAGCATGATCTTGTGAACTTTTTCAGCATGACTTGTGAACTTTTTCCCCTGACGTATGAAGAACGAAGGACTTTATTCGAAACGATCACATAGACCATCATAAATCTTTCAGGATTCACTCACCGTAATAAGCTTGTTATTAAAGGATTACGGATTATATGCTTTACGAAAGGGAGAGAGACCGAGGGGGCGAGAGAAAAGGGATAAGAGAGCGAGAGAGAGAGAGAGAGAATGATGAGGGTGCAGAGAAGGTCGAAGTGTATACCAATAATTACTCAACGCCCGAAAATAA